>NEWO01000001.1:6920770-6975669 GCA_003013225.1 Phalaenopsis aphrodite
TAGGTCTAGATATAGGGACTAAAGTTAAATTCTGGAATGACTTAGAAGACTTAATATGAATGATGCTTCTTGAAGAAAGAATTTTTATTGGAGGAGATTTAAATGGACATGTCAATAGAGTGGTAGAAGATTTCAAAAATATTCATGGTGGCTACGATTTTGGAGTGAAGAATGAAGAAGGTAGAGTCATTTTAGATTTTACTTTAGCATATGATTTTATTATCACTAATATTTTATTTAAGAAAAGAGATGAGTATGTTATTACTTATAAGAATAGATTTAATAAAACACAAATTGATTATTCTCTTATGAGAAGAAGAGATCGTCGAGATTGTAAAGATTGTAAGATCTTTCCAATTGAGGATTTAAGTACCCAACATCGATTATTAGTTCTAGATTTTAAGATGAAGAGTTGTAAAATAAATAATGCTATAATTCATCCTCATATAATTAGATGGAGGAACCTAAAAAACACAAATAAAATTATTTTTATGAGTAAAATTCAAGATTTTAAAATTTTGGAGGTTCATGAAGATGCAAATGCTATGTGGATGAAGTAACAAACACTATTAAACAAGTAACAAAAGTTGTATTTGGAGAATCAAAAGAAAATGTTTATATAAAAAAAATAGTTGGTGGTGAAATAATAATGTGCAAGAAAGATAAAATATAAGAAGTTATGTTATAAGAATTGGTTTAATTGTAGAAGCTTAGAAAACTAGGAAAAAAAATCAAACGGCTCGCAAGGAGTCTAAAAGAATTATCTGTGATGCTAAAAATTCTGCTTTTAGTGATCTTTATGATAGATTAAATACTAAGGAGGGTGAAAAATATATATATAAACTAGCCAAACAAAGAAAAAAGAAAAGTAAAGATTTAACTTAAGTAAAATGTATTAAATATGAAAATTAGAAAGTGTTTTTCATAGAAAAAGATATTCAACATAGGTGGGTGAGTTATTTTGATAAAATTTTTAATGAAGTTTCTGAAAATACGACCGACCTTAGTGATCTTAATATCGTTAATAATAATAAAACATTTATTTTTTACTGTCGCATTAGTAAAAAAGAAGTTGAGGAGGTTTTAAAGAAAGCAAAGAGTGAAAAGCCTGTAGTTACTGATAATATTCCAATTGAAGTGTGGAAATATTTAGGAAATTTGAGAGTTTCTTGGCTTACTAAACTCTTTAATATTATTTAAAAAACTAAAAGGATGTCTAAGGAGTGGAGAAAGAGTATTTTGGTCCCCATTTTTAAGAATAAAGGAGATTCACAAGAGTTTGCAAATTATATAGGAATTAAGTTGATGTGTCATATCTTAAAATTATGGAAAGGGTAATTGAACATAGGTTAAGACATATTACAAAGATTTCTCATAATAAATTTGGTTTTATGTCGGGCAGTTCTACCATGGAAGCTATACATTTATTGAGAGGTTTGATAGAGAAGTTCAGAGATATTGAGCAGGATCTACATTTGATTTTTATTGATTTAGAAAAATCTTACAATAAGGTACCAAGAGATGTCTGGAGCGTTATTGAGAATAAAAGTGTTGATATGACTTATATTCAAGTTATTAAATATATGTATACTAGAGCTGTTACTTGTGTTCGAACTGAAGGAGGATTGACTAAATATTTTCCTATTTTATTTGGATTACATCAGGGATCGGCTTTAAGCCCATATCTTTTTGTTTTAGTTATGGATGGTTTTACTGGACATTTATAGGAGGATGTACCTTGGTGTATGCTTTTTGCCGATGATATCCTTCTCGTGGATAAGACGAGAGGAAAAGCACAGGAAAAACTTGAATTATGGGAGGTCTACATTGGAGTCTAAAGACCTTCATTTGACTAGAACTAAAACTGAATACTTGGAATGTAATTTTTGTAGTAGTAGCTCTAGTGACAGAAGTGTAAATTTAGGTTATCAAATTATTAAAAGGTGTGAACGATTTAGATATCTCAGGTCTGTTGTTCAAAGCGATGGTGATATAGATGGAGATGTTAATAATAGAATTCAAGTTGGTTGGCTGAAATGGAGGAATGCTTCGGGCCTTTTGTGTGATAGAAAAGTACCGCTTAGACTGAAGGGAAAATTTTATAAGAGGGTGGTGAGACCTGCAATGCTCTATGACGCTGAATGTTGGCCTTTAAAAGAGAAGCATAATACTAAGTTAAGTGTTGCTGAGATGAGAATGATTAGGTGGATGAGCGGCTTTACACTTAGAGACAAAATGCAAAATCAATATATCATGGATAGGGTTGGTGTAGCTCCAGTGACCGACAAAATTAGAGAGTTGTCACAGATTGTTTGGTCACATTAAACGTCGACCATCTGATGATCCGATTATGAGAGTAAATGTTTTAGATTCGACTCATGTTAAGAATGGCAGAGGTAGACCTTGGAAGACTTGGGCTTATTGTATTAAGAATGATCATAATTTATTAGAATTAAATGAGAATATGACACTAAATATGACACAATGGAGAAAAAGGATTCATGTAGCCGACCCCACGTAGTGGGATTAAGGCTTTGTTGTTGTTGTTGTAGTTTCTTAGGGGACTAACAAAATTTTATCATTCCCATTTCTTTTTAATTGAGGCAAAAAATTGCAGTGCTTGTCATTGAAACTAGAAATAAGGCTAAGTTTAGAGAAGAGAGCAGAATGATCATGTGAAAAAAGTAATAAATAAATGGACTAGATAAAGATGATGAAAAATCAAAAAGGTTAAAGGAAAAGAAACAAAAGGCCTTTTTACTCTCATTGTTAACTTGGAGGCGATAGTAACAATTGTTGGAATCTTCATCTAGAGTTAAGGCTCACTCATTGGGAAAAGTGAAGCAGGAAATCTAAACAATGGTTATTGCAGAGGTATAAGGAATAGACAAAGCATATATGCCAAGAACAAGAATCCTAATGATGGCTAATCGCAAGCCATCAAAGGCTTGCAGGAAATAAAATCACTTGTTGCAACAACAAGAGCAATGGCAATAGGAAGAATAATAGACCTAATAATAGTGGTTGCTAAAAACACTAGCAATCTTAGTCATGATTCTAGTTACCTCCACCACAATTTGGACAACAGAAACTGTCGTAATAGTAGTCCAAACAGTAATTTGGACAATAACATAACCGCTATAATGATTTAGGCGGTAAGATCTGTTTCACTTGCAGCCTGAACAGTAACCTTTGTTGTAGAAACCATCACGTCATGTATGGCATGCACGGTTGCAGCCTGGACAACCACCCCAACAATATAATTTATGGAAAAAAGCCAAGGAGGTGATTTTTTTGCACCATCTAGGAGTGCCTTCCGCTTGGTTTGTTAAAAAATGCCTTCCACCCCTTTAGGTTTTGTATTGCTTTTCTTTCTTGAGATGACAACCGGACTAAAAATTATTGCTTTTTATTTCATCTATATGCTTGACTGCACTAGGGCAAACTATTTAACCAACCTTTGTGGAGATTTCTTACCCTTTTACTCGTTTTGAAGGGGTTGCTACTGGAGAGTTGTGGAACATGAATTGCCTCTGATTGAGAGGTGCTGCTACCTAAATAGATTATGCATCAATGTTCTTTATTAGAATTGAAATATATTCAACATCAAGTATCTGAACTAGTGGAGTAGGGGTCCATAAAGATGAGCAGTTCACCGAACAAATCATCAATAGCATGCTATTCATAAAGAAAGATGATGATTGGCAGAGGTGCATCAGCTATAGGGCATCATTAAATTCACCATGAAAAATATTATTCATTTTCATTGATTGAGGAGTTGATCAATGACTTGTAACTAAGGATATACTTCTCCTTATCAAATTTTAAATTTGACTACTGCTGAATTTGATTTTGGAAAGTGGATGCATAGATAACAACGTTCACCATGGAAGGTTTGTATGATTGGAAAGTGATGCCATTCAAATTATCACGTTAACAACATTTATTCTGTTGATGAATATGAGGTACTCTATCCTGACCTAGATCAAATTATTCTTGTTTAACTTGATGATATTCTGGTGTATAACATAAGTTAGAAGGAGCATGTACAGCAACTTAAATAGATGTGAGGGTTTAAACCAGTGATAATAAGATTTTTTCATCTTTCAGATGTTACACTTGAAAGGAAAATTTACAACTTTTGCAAAAGGTTTTAATGGTGTAGTAACAGAAAGAAATGATGTGTGAACTTGAGCAAATACTGGCTCCCTGTCATGAAACTCTGAACTTCAAGAGCATTTTTTAGTTTGTGTTATCTTTGCATAGTTGTTCTCTTATTTGTGTTTATCTGAAGTTCTCACTCAACCGTGAAACTAAATAGTTTTAGATTGCCAGGCTCATACCTTTTGAGATTATATATGTCGTAGTCTTTTTGCGGCAATGCTTGTTCGATTTGGATTTCTTTGTGAATGCATCGAATGATGGCCACAATGCATTGCATCAAGTTTGATCAGTACAACTTTTAGGAGGGATTTAATATATATTAGGAGGTGGATTAAAAACTTTGAACTTCATTGAAAAAAAGAGAAAAAATGCCATGATAAGTATCAGATCAAGTTAAGGGTGTAAACGAGTCGAGTCGAGTCCTAGCACCATCGGCTTGAGCTTGAACTTAATAAATTAATCAAGTTCAAGCTTGAACTCAAGACGAACTCGAGCTTGATAAATTAATCGAACTCGAGCTTAATACTATGAATTCGAGCCAACTCACTAGCCGGTTTGTTTATTATGAAAGGGATAAACCAATATTAATTCAAGTTAGAGTTAGAATAAAATTAAGAATATAATGAGCAATTAGGAATAAATAATAAGAAATCACTTAATATAAAATAAAAAATGTAAAATATAAATTTTTAATCATTTTTAATAATTTAAACATAAAGTCTTGAATTTAATTCATTTTAAGGGTATTTTATATTAATATTTTTTTATATGAGCTAGCCCATGAGGTAACGATTCGAGTTGGGTTGACTTCAGCTTGGCTTATTAGATGATCGAGCTTAGTTCACATGCCACTTTTTGAGTGAGGTTTGAGCCCACTCGCGAGTCAGCTTGACTTGTTTACACCTCTACATTTAGTGCACTTTCTAAGAAGGTGATTTGTTTCAGTTGTACTTAGGAATGATAGGTTGAAAGATGAAGGTTAAAAAATTAAACCATTTTGTTATGGGATATTCCATATATTTCAAAAGATTTACGATATGCATTGCTTTTGGACTTAACTCCCTTTAAGGTCTACTATGTTGTCTTTGTGAAAATATTGAAGTTATTTGAGGCTTCATTTTTAAACAACGGAGAAGAGCACCTATGGGTGATTTTTGTCATGGAGGATCTTAACATCGATCGACAAGGTTCTTTACAAGATGACTATATTGTGGATATGGAGATCACCTTGACATTGAACAAATTAAGTTTTGTTGTTGCTTCTCTTATTGTAGGTTATGTTGATCATCGAGTATTTATATTTTTATTTTTGGTATTTTGCATTATTATATCCCGAGTTTTGACTATATCTTGATCATTCTAAGATATCTTCTTGTTCCTAGTAGTTCTATAACCTTCTATGAGATATTGAATTATTATGCTCTGACTTTTTGTACTAGAGTTATTTCCCTCATTGTACTATAGAGGAGAGTCCTTTTTCACACTATAGATAGACAAAAGCCATGAAGAGCATCAGTGCATCATGAAATTTATGTTGCTTTACTATTGTTTGCTTCCTATTGTCAGAGCCCATCGCCATGGTAATCTTGTATTTGAGAGTATAGTTTCCATTCGTGTTTATGGCGTTTTAGCAGTTCTTATGCCATTCTACGGTTAGTTCTGCTTATTCAATTTGTTGTCTTTATGTGTAAGTTCTTGAAAATTACTTTATTAACAATATTATAAATATCCATTTCATTTCATTTGTAACTAAAATTTTTTTATGATGAATCTTGAGTTGTTGCTTAAGAATTTAGTGCTAGCAAAGTTCTGCCATATAATGTTTTTAAACGAAATGTAATGCTTGATGTCTTAGTTGCCATAAGGTGGGGTTTTAAGCACCAGGGCATGGGGCATATATATATATATCTATATATGTATAGCACTTCGGTGCCAAATCAGGCAAAGTCTCAATTTTGTCTTTCAAAACATTGCTTCCGCTACCATGTGCGAACATCGAACTCATTGTGTTATTTCTGTGCTTTAGAGACTACTTGTTGTGTTATTCAATCTTTTCTTTCTTTTTTTACTCTTTCCATACCCTATCACTCTTCTAAGAGTCTTATTAATATCTATCAATCCCTCTATACTTGTGCAATTAGTTGCATTTGGCTTCCATTCTTCCCAATATGTTACTTTTGCACAAAATTCTTGAAAGAAGGTTTATGATTTAAACGTGACAACAGATTCTATTTAGGAGAAAACTTCTAGGAGTAATCTCAAACTACAATAAGTTGTCTTTATAATTTATGGGTTATTCTGAGGAATGTTTAGATAACGAGTTGATTGATCTGAATATGGTGTCACATGCTCCATTTGCTCATTTAGCCCTAAGGCGAGCTCTAGCGAAGCCAAGTGAATGGACGCACGAAACAAACCCACAACAATGTTGGTTTCCACTTTCATTTTTGCCCATGGGCACCACGGATGCTGGCTGAACCCCCTTCCCATTGGCAGCCATCTTTGCCTGTTGTTACTTATTTCCAAATCAAGTTGGTTCTGTCCAATCCATAATAAATATGGCTTTATACAACAAATTGGGGTTTTAATGGCTTTAATAGACAACCTTACAATGCCCTTAAGAAATTAAGGCTAGCTTAGGCCCATGGTGAATTTTGAGTGGATTTCAGTAAATTCCATTTAGTAAACCCATGTGTGCTATATTTATTAAATGAAATTAAAAATATGGTGCATGGAGCAGTAAAAATCCAAAAACAAGCGATGACACTAGGATAATACAAAGTTGGTTTTCATTGTTCAGCTTTTTCTGGATAAAATAATTAAATCTATAATTCATTAAGATGTGATGTTATGTATGTGTGTGCGCCTTTATGTATATGTTCCTGCATTTATGAGTGTGTGTGTGTGTGTGCCTGTGTGTGTATGTATGTATGTATGTATATGTGTGTGTGTGTGTCTGTATGTATGTATGTGTGTGTGTGTGTGTCTGTATGTATGTATATGTGTGTGTGTCTGTATATATGTCTATATGTGTGAATGTATGTATGTATCTATGTATGTGTGTGTGTGTGTATGCCTGTGTGTTTATGTATGCCCGTGTGTGTATCTGTGTGTGTGTGTGTATGCGTGTATGTATGTGTGTATGTGTGTATGTTTGTATGTATGTGTGTGTCTGTGTGTCTGTGTGTGTGTATGTGTGCATGTATGTCTGCATGTGTGTATGCATGTATGCATGAATGTATGTGTGTATGTATGTCTGCGTGTATGTATGTCTGTACTTATGTGTGTGTGTGTATTTCTGCATGTTCGTATGTCTGTATGTCTGTGTATGTCTGTATGTATGTATGTATGTGTGTGTGTGTGTGTGTGCATGTGCGTGTGTGTATGTATTTATATATGCATGTATGTCTGTATGTGTGTGTGTGTATGTATGTGTGCATGTATGTTTGTCTGTCTGTCGGTCTATATGTATGTATGTACGTCTGTATGTGTGTATGTATGTCTGCATGGATGCATGCATGTATGTTTGTTTGTGTTTGTGTATATGTATGTGTGTGTATGTTTGTCTGTATGTATGTGTTTGTGTGTGTGTGTGTGTGTGTATTTATGTATGTATATGTATGTTTGTATGCATGTTAAATCTGTGTATGTATGTGTGTATATGCATCTGTGTATGTATGTGTGTATGTATGTGTGTATGTATCTGTCTGTATGTTTGTAGTTCTGTATGTATGTATGTGTGTGTGTGTGTTTACGTACGTACGTACGTGGATGTACATATGTATGTATGTACATACGTATGTGTATGTACTTGCATACGTGCGACTGTGCGTACGTATGTAGATATGTATGTATGGCTAAGGTGGCTTCTCATTGGCTTGGTGTTTTGACTGCTAGCACGCTGTCAACTAGCCATGCCACCTCAGCGCGGCCTAAGCCATCTTTTGCCTTTATAGCCATCAAATGCCTGAAGCCCTAAAATTCCTTTCGGTCTTGTCTCTAGCCGCAAGCCCTCCCCTCTTCTGTCCGCAAGAACTCCTATCTCTTCCGAATGATTTGCGAGGAACTCTTCGCACTCCTATTGATTCAAATGATTATTCTCCCTTCCTACGTTCTATTTGCAAGGATCCTTTCTTCCTCAGTCTACATGAGTGGCAAGGCAAAATTTCTACCAACCAGTTCGCACGTGATCTTCTCCTCTTCTGACCGATTCTCAAATAATCCTCTTCTCTCGATCTGCATACAAGAAACAACAACAAGGTAATCTGAAACCATTCATTGGATATGATTGTTCTTCTATTTTCATCTTTGAATTTCAATTGATGGATTGCATGTTTGAGGTTCGGATTCTCAATCCTTTCCCTTTCTTGATTTAAACTTTTTGGATGATTTCCACTTGTCCTAGATTTCTGAATCGTAATCTCTCTTCTCATTTCTGGATTTGCAAGAACTCTAGGTCAAATCTAGGTGTTAAAATTCTGTTAATAGCCGAATGTTGTTTGGATAACATTGCGTGCTTGTCTTATTTCTTTTATTGCTGCACACAACAATTTTTTTCCCCCTTCAAAATCCTATTTTCTCTGCTCCAGAGAACCTAAAGTTTCTTATCCAACTCCTAGATTACACATCTATTTGAGAGTTTTAAATGCACACGAACAATTCTTATGAGTTTGCATATGTGACACCAGATTTTTGGAGGTTTACTTACATACCAACCATTCAATGCTTACATGTTTAAACGTATAACACCAAAACTTTCAAAAGAATATACAGAATTTTCAAGTTCTTAAAGTATTTACATATATAACACTTAAAATGGACATGTATTTGTGCAGATTTTTGTGTATTTATCTTTAAAACAATTATTTATTCTTAAATTTAAATGTAGACATATGCAGAATTTTTTTGTCTGCTCTTATCACCTAAACAGGTGTCTATGTATGCTATTTCTCAAATTCTTATGTGTTTATACGTGTAATATCTAAATGCATATGTGTGTTTGCTGTTCTTCATCATCCTTAAGCACTTATATGTGTAATATCTAAATCCAAATTGACTTTATTCTGGTTTTCCAAATCTTAAGTACTTGCATATCTAATAATTAAATTCTAAGGGTATACTTACTGTTTTTCCAAATCTTTGAAGTATTACCTGTCTAAAAGCTAAATTCTAAATATGTGCTTATAGTTTTATGTATTTTCATATATAATGCCTAATTTCTAAATGTAGACTTGCTGAGTTTTCCCAAATCCTTGTATGCTTATATATATACATAACACAAACTTTAAAATATGTATAATATTTTTTTTAGTTTCCTTTGTATATATATAGACATAACACCTAAACTTTAAAATCAGTACATATATCTTCAAATCCTAATATATATTTACATTTATAGTATGATACTGGAACTAGTAGGGAAAAAGGCGGAAACACGCAAAACAAACTTTTATTAATAGGGAAATAGTGTTAACAAAACGACTGGAAATAAAAACACCAAAACATAAACAACACAAGCAAACACCTTTAAGATGTATTCCAAAGGCGGTGGAGGTCAGTTAGGTGATTCGGGATGGTTGGCAAGGGTGATGGCAGTAAGGGAGTGCTGATGGCAACGAGGGGAAGGTGCAGAATTGTGAAGTCAGTAAGTATGGAGGGTCATAGGTGGCCAGCGGCAAGTGGATTGTTGGCTGGAAGGTGCTGGACAGCAAGGGCAGCGGGAGTGGGGGTGGGGAGCAGTCGATTGGGAGTGCGAAAGGAGGTAGGAGGGCCCTGGATGGTTGGACAGCTAAGGATACAGCTGTGGGGATGGGGCTGGAATGTGGAACAGCAAGGGGAAGCTGCTGCTGGGAGTATCGGAGGAGTGCAGATGGTGGCCGGGGAGGTTGGACGGCATGGTCGACGGCTATGGGGAGTGGAGGAGAAGAGTTAGGGAAGACGACAAGGGGGGATACATCATCCACTCGGAGTAGGATACAGCCGGAGCACCACCATCTCCTCGGATACATCCCTCAAAGGGTAAAAAGACACCACCCAGGATTTCTGAAACCAAACACAGCAAAAAACTAACTCTAACTCTAACTCTAACTAACAAGCATATAAATAGACTCCAAACAAGAAAGAATAGAAAAGGAAGGAGGAAAAGGGTTGACGGCATTGCCGTTCTTCCCAAAATGCTGCTCGATCGAGCGAAACGCAGGACAGGAAGGGAATCCCACTTGTTTTCTGTTGCAGCCTAAAGCGGTCGCTCCGTGGTGCTTGGACAAGTCGATTCAGATGCGAGAGCTCTCGCGTCCCGCTTCCACCCGTGCAGGAAGCCACACATCATAGTATCTAAACTTTCGAAACAAACATACTGATTCTTAAATCTGAATGAATTTATTTATATAATATCTAAAATGTAAAATAAGTATGCAGATTTTTTTAATTTCTTAAATATTTATATATCTAACCCTTAAATTTGCACATATGAAGCTATAGAGTTTAAAATATCTAATGTGCTTATACACATCAAACTTAAATCTAAATGTAAGTTTACAAATCTGCTGAATTTTCCTCGTATTCACACATCTAACACTTAAATTTACATGTATGAAAATACATATTTTATAATATGTAATGTATTTATACACTTGACACTTAAATGTAAATATGTGTACAAATTTGCTGAAATTCAATATATTTACCCTCTTAACATTTAAATTTAATTGTATATTTGCAGATTTTTAGAATCTTCTATCTGCTTACACTTGCTTAAACTTGAATCCAATATATATGCGCTGAATTTTCTAGCTTTTTGATACATTTGCATAGATAATACATAAATATAAATGTATATGTGCTGGACTTCTTGATTTTCTCATGTATATACTTGGATAACACTTAAACAGAATAGGTTTTATGTATAATTTTGCAATTGTTTATGTATTTACATGTTTAGCACTTGAAATCATGTGCAGAAATTCCTTAAAAGGTCTACCTTTCTAATGCTTCATATACAAAACTTTCTTAACTTAAATATTAAGTATTTTGCTATTAGCGATTGAATGGTTTGAATGGAAACTTTAAAGATTAGTGATCATACATATGAAAAGTTAGAATTGGGTGGTATACAAGCGATAAATCTTATATTTTGTTTCTAAAACCCACATAAAATAATCATATTCCCTACCAAATGTCATTCCCAAAACTTACCCAACATCAACTTAAAGTCAAAAAGCAAAATTTCAATGACTTGGATCTCCTTTATTTTTAAGAAACCAATCTTAAACAGGCTTAAAGGTTATTGATAATTGAGACATCAACAATTGAATTTTCCATGACTTGACATGTTTTGATTGTGATTGTTGTGCTTGCCCGCTAGCCACATATTAGGTTAGGACAAATTTTCTTCGATAGATTTGTACATTAGGTCGACTAGTTAATATTTTTATTGTGTTGCGTTTTGTGCACTCTTTTTTGAATTTTATTATTTGTGAACTCTATTTTGCAGGTGCTATAGTAAAATTAAGGTCTACAAACTCTGTTTTAGAGGGTGTTATAATAAATTTAGGTTGTCGTAGTAAACGTAGGTTTACTTTCTTGTTGAGTTTGTCATTGAGTTAGGAGGGTTGTTCTAGTTGGTTAATCATGGATATCTGGATTGTCCAAATGATGAACACCAACAAAGGACAAACACTTACAAAGAATGAACAACAACAAAGGATGAACACGAGCGAAGGATGAACCTCAAAGCATCAAAGCATGAACAAATGATATCCAGATAGCCTAATTGACCGATGAATCAACTTTAGATCTAGGACTTGCTACGTTTTACTTTGCCTCCTTTTCTAGGTTTGTTGGCGATGTGTTTGCTTTTAGCCTGGATTGATCCAGTAAGCTCTATAGGATAATTTTGGTACCCCAACTTAAATAATTAAAGCCTAAATTTTTAAAATTAAGAATTTCATAACTAAAAAACATATACAATAAGATATTACATTCACGCTTTAGAACATCATGCATTTAAAACAATAAAATTAAAATTAAATAAAAATGAGTATAAACTTGTTTTCGATTTAGGAATAGCCACGAAATGATCATTTTTTGGCATATGCTTTCATATTAGTTCTGTCTTGTTTTCAGGCCCTCACTCATTACATGAAAAGAGGTGGTCAGTCCTGTGAGGACCACCGACTTATAATGTGAGTCTGTCTTTGCATACCGTTTAACCTTATTAATGAATCTTCTAAACATTCATCATCAAGGACATACATAACTTTATACAACTTTCATGATTCACTCGGCACTAAAAGTTAACTAAATAAAACACATTTGAGTGTGGTGAGGCATAAAAATTTTAAATTTTAAATTGCAAAAATATATTTGCTTTAGTATAAGACATTTGGCATATCCTTGGTAAACAACAAAATATCATATCCTATATTTATTGAGACCGGTTGTGCATTGTTTTCACTGTGATTAGATGGTTCAAATGACAGCCTTTCTATGCAGGGTTGTAAGTCTATTGTATTTGTTTGTTTGTGTTTTTTCCCGTCCTTTAGATTAGGTTTTCTAGGTTTCACTTCTTTCAGTGAACCTCACTTCAGTCTTAAGATTTTGAGGTTGTTTGTCTAGCTACGACATAAATCTTTGCCTCTTAGGCTGTCTTATGATCAGATATCATGAGATATAAGTTCTAATATTCTGATAAAATATCAATTTAAATATTAAAATCTCATGGATAGTTGGAGTAAATCTTTGCCTCTCAGGCTCTCTTATGATCAGATATCGTGAGATATAAGTTCTAATATTCTGTTAAAATATCAACTCAAATATTAAAACCTCTTGGATAGTTGGAGTGTTACTGAATTTTTCAATATCTCCCCTACATTTCTTTCTTTGGGTTCCGATAAGAATTTTTCTGCTTTTTTATCTTTCCCATTCGAAATTTTAAATAATCAATCGTGGAAACTTAAGTTTTGAAATTCTTGAAAACATAACCCTAGTTTTAATCGAGAGTTTTCTTAAGAAACTTTTGTTTCTGAAGATGTAATTAACTATAAGGGCATACTCTTATAGAGTGTTAGTAATCCAGATTAATGTAAATCCTATTTGACCTTCTGGTTAGATAAGAGAAATATTTGTTGGTTAAAACACAGACTTATCAAAAAGTGATATCTCTATCTTTTGAGATATTATATTACTTTTAATATCGTATTTGATTATTGATATAATTTAAATATTTGAAATCTGTATGGTGTACGTGATTCAAAAATAAACTAACAGATTTTTCTAGCAACTCCGCTGAGGATTAACTTCTCTCTCTTTATTTGGTTGATGGTTTTACCTTCATACACCAGTAGTGCGTCTTCATATATTGATTGTGTGTATGTACCCATTCAATATAAAGACCTTTATAAAGCCACTAAGCAAAGTGGCTAGTAACAAAGAACTTTAACACCTAGATTTTACCTATGGTTCTTGCAAATCTAAAAATGAGAATAGAAATTGTGGAAATCATCCAAAAAGTTTAAATCAAGAAAGGGAAAGGAAAAGGATTGAGAATCTTAACCTATAACATGCAATCCATCAATTAAAATTTGAAGATGAACATAGAAGAACAATCATATGCAATGAATGGTTTCAGATTACCTTGTTGTTTCTTGTATGCAGTTCCGACTTACAGAAGAAGATCGTATGAGCATCCATTAGAATAGAAGATTGCGTGCAGGCCAATCGGTATAAACTTTGCCTTTTTACTTAAGTTGATGGACGAAGGAAGGATCCTTGCGAATCAAACGTAGGAAGGGAGAAGTATCTTGCGAATCAATCAGAGGGAGAGGAGTTCCTCACAAATCATTCGGGAGAGATAAGAGTTCTTGCAGATGAGGAAGAGGGTAGGGACAGCGGCTCGAGACAAGATCGAAAGTAATGTTTGGGCTTCAGGCATTTGATGGTTATTTATAGGCATGGCTTTGGTGGCGCTGAGGTCTCTTGGCCAGTTGACAACGAGCTGACAATCAAAACTCCTAGCCAATGAGAATAAGCCACTTCAATTGATCAAATTTGATGGGCTGCGCAGGTGCCGTTGAGGTGGCTAAGCAAGAAGGAAGAAAAAAATACAAATTTTTTAAAATACTTATGGAGAAGATTATTTCATTTTACTTTTTTTTTTAATTTTACTTTTATTAGTATTATTATTATTGAGTCCTATTATTATTAATAATTTATTTTATTTCATTTATTACTTATTTATTTTTAATTATTTTTAGTAATATTTCTTTTTGGTTAATACTTTAATTTAAATTTTATGTCATTTTCTTTTTTTATTACATTTTGTTTTTTTGTTAAATTTTAATTCGAATTTGATGTAAATTTTTATATTATCGTATGTTATTTTATTTTTTTAATTTCAATTTTATTTTAAATTTATATTGCTTGATTTATGCTCTTTTTCTTTTATTACAAGTTATTCTAGAATTTTGGATTAATAATATTTCAAGTATATTTTGTTTATTACTGTAATTTTATATTTAAACCTTTATATATATTGATTAAAATTGTCGAAATTTTTTAATTAAGAATTCATTTAGATTTTTCAAATTTTAATATTTTTTTATTATTTGTATTCAATTTTAAATTCATTAAAGATTTACTTTTATTTGTGCTTAGTTAGGATTACATGATTTGATTTTGAATTTTAGGTTTTCTTTACTGATTTATGTTTGCATTTAAAATTTTTTATTTCAATTTATGTGTTTAATTCCAAATTTAACCCAATTTTTATTTCTATCAATTAATTTCTTTAATTTTAATTTTAATTAAATTCACGTACGATTTAAGTCGAACTCCAAACATAATCGAGGTTGTCCTTAACCAAAGGCACTTGTTAAGAGGGAATGTTAAGTCTGATTGAGTGGGCCCCATTAGGTCAAAAGACATTTAAAACGTAAAGTCAAGTCTCTGAGCTCAATGGGTCACCTAAAATCTTGTTATAAAACTTGAGTACTCAGCCTTGATTTTAATAACTCAACTTCAATCAACTCAACACCATAATGTTAATGATTAAAATCAAAGTATATTTCGAACCACATGTAGTGAAGATTTAGTTTAGGTTCTAATTTTTGGTCTCATCCATCCACTGGTCTTCTAAAGTAGCCTCTAAGGTAAACTTAAAGCCAGATCTTAGGCTCTAAAGCAATAGAAAGGTAATATAAGTTGTGACGAGCTGCATCAGTTCCCTTTCGCTGCAGAGAAACTCAACTTGAGCTTGGAAAACTTTTTGAAACCTCATCAGATGGTTGATGTGCATAAATATCATGATGAAGGTTGGCGAGGTATTTAGATCAGTGGGTAGAAGCACATAAGCGTAATTGCTGATATTTTTAGTGATGGGAAATGAATGGCCCATGTTTTTATAGCTTCAATTTTCTGTAGGTACCCCCCTGAAGTCTTTCTTTACATAGGTAAAAATAACCAAGTCCCCTACATTAATACTTTTGAATTGATGATGATTGCTTCTCTGTAAGACTAAGTAGAGCAAGTGAGCTTTTGTTAGCATGTCTTAACATCTCAGTCCCTGTTGATACTCGCAGTTGGCTTGCTTTGTGTTTTAGGTATGATAGAAAGATCCTCTATGTGATTAGGTAGCTTTGTGTCGACAATTTAAAGGAATATAGAGTTGATTACCTTTAAATAGAGAACCTCGTTGTATGGAGAAATTGTGGTCCCTTTCATGAGGCAAATATTTAAGCCCAATTGAGTACTCAAGCTTTATAACAAGATTTTAGGCGACCATTTCATTTTCCTCCTTGCCTGAAACCATGGAGGAAGGTAACTTAACATCTTCCTTTTCACAGCGAAGCACTCTTCCTGGATTTACTAACTCCGCCGATTCACGGGATGTAAATCCGGGATTTAAGGCCGAAATATGGGAAATGCGGATTTATCAAATCCACTGCGTTATTTGTCCAAACTCACCGTCTGGCAAGGTTTAGGTTAAATCCTGCTCTAATCCGTTACCAGACAGCCCCTTAGGCGTTAGCTCCTCAATTCATCTTACTCGATGCATCATATTATTAACCATCCATCTTTCTTGCTATGGTATGTTTCGATATTTATGCCATTGAAGCTGTCATTTCGTTGATTAAACAGAAATATGAATTATATTTTGCTTGAATGTCGTAAAACTTACAACTGGTTACTGAACCAATTTCTTCGAGTAATCTTTTTCAAGTTTTTTGGCTCTCTCAGCATTACTTGATTTTCTAGAGTTTTTCTTTCCATTTTGTTTTAGCATTCTCTTGTTTCTTTGATCGCTTCACCAATCCTTTTGAGCTTTGCAGATTTCTAGAGCTGAGATGTCAGCAAATGCTCTGAGAGATCTCAATGTTCTTCCAATTTCGGAGTTGTTGGAGAAGAACACTGAAAATTCTAGCAAGGGAAATTTCCCCAAGTCTTTTCCCGAGGATTCCAGTGCGAACCTTGAAAACTTTCAGAATGTGAATTCCGCTGCCGTGCTCTCAGCCCCTCACAATGGATCTGGAGCTGAGCCTAATGGAGATGTAGTAGGAAATGCAGAAGTTGAGTACACAGAAACTGAGGACCTGGCTGACCTTCTATCAGTGGATTCAACTCTTAATGTATTCTATTTCTGTTGTATTTAACATGTTTATCTAAAATCTACCACAACGAAAGTGTTTACATTATTCCACAAGTGCTTATAACACTGCTAATGTTTTAATCTCTTTCATGAAGTCACTGTTAGCGAGATTAGACTCAAAGGATTGGATTTCAGTTTGTGAAGCACTCAATAATGTGCGCCAGCTATCAATATATCACAAAGAGAAGCTGATTGATTTTATGTGAGACATTTATACATTTGTTTAATATGTGGAGTTGATAATTTTTTGGTAGGTTGGCATACTATATTTAGATTGACCTTACAATCTCTTCTTTTCAGAGATGATTTGATTCCAAAGATTGTGAAATCCTTGAAAAATCCAAGAAGTGCTGTTTGTAAGACTGCAATCATGACTTGTGGCGACATCTTCAAGGTTTACAATGATTCGATGATTGATTTCCTTGATCCTTTGGTATGTTAGCTCACTAAACTTCAAACCCGAAAATATCATTTGAGATGCTAAGAACTTTTAGAACTATGCTTTATGGTATTTTAATCTACTTAACCAAACTCTGTATTTTTTTTTTTATTTTATCAGCTTGTACAGCTGCTCCTCAAATCTTCACAAGACAAGCGATTTGTATGTGAGGCTTCAGAAGCAGCATTGATTTCTATGACCACTTGGATATCCCCTTCTTTACTGTTACCTAAGTTGCAACCTTATCTTAAGAACAGAAATCCACGTATTCGTGCAAAAGCGTCGATGTGTTTTAGCCGCAGTGTTCCAAGACTCGTAAGTTTCATTCCAAAGCTTGTTTTAGATTTCGTCATGATCAGCCATTATTTCTCGTATGTGATTAAACTGATCTTTTCAGTCACACTCTTAAATTATTGGATTGTTAATTATCTTGCCTATCTAACAGTTAACTTGATGGAAGATTTACATTCCTAGGTATTTAATTATCTAATACTTGAACTTCAATTTTTACAACTACGTCACCTCATCTTTGCATGAAAAGCTGTATTTCACTTTTCAAAGTTTAAAATTGTGCTGTTTTTTATGTGATATGAAGGATTTAGGTTGTATAAATGTAAAAAATAAAGTTTAGGTGTTGGATATGTAAATACATGTGAACTAGGTGGTATCTACCCAATCACCTTTGTTGGCTTTATTATAGACTGTTCTGTTTACAGTTGAAGGGTTCATTGGATTGATTGTAGTTGGTGACCACGTTTCAAAAAGTAAATAGTTTTGTTTTCACTTATCTTTAGTAAAATAAAATTATACATGTAGTGGTTTTAATGATGCTTGTAGAGTTCGTAATCAAAATTATGTTCTAATTATATCTAACAAAAATGGCTGAATATGGTAAAATCGCCATTTTGAAAGCATGTTTTCTAACAAATTAAATAAAATGACAAATGTCAGCTAGCTAGTTTTATATTTTGGAGCACGTGAATATTTCATTATTCCTTCATTTACTTCCTTCACCGAATTGTTTTTACTAATTTCTGTCCCAATCTATCGTAGTTTGTTACTCTTATTCTTTATTAGCATGCAATATTTATGTTACTGTAGGGCCTCAAAGGGATCAAAGAGTATGGCATTAACAAGCTTATCGAGATTGCGGCATCTCAGCTCAGTGATCAGCTTCCGGAGTCTCGAGAAGCTGCTCGAGCCCTTGCAGTTGAGCTGCAAGCATTTTATGAGAGATCTAGACTTTTGGAGGACTCGCAGGGTGTGGACAATCTTTCGTGGGAAGCATTCTGCCAGGTAGAGCTTTCTGCTTTAAGCGCTCAAGCTGTTCTTAGGGTGACCTCTGTGGCAAAAGAGGAATTGGGTTGCTAACCCAAGTAATCTCTATGCCTTATCTAACACCTTTTGTACATTTTGCTGAAGAGAACTTTGAGAAGAACCAAACAGTGTTGCTCCTTAGCTGATTTGGCAGCTTTAAGATTTTTGGTGTTTTGATCTGTGCTAGTTTGCTGAGATTACACCATCTATTTTAGTGCTGTTTTTACATCCGTGAGTCAAACTTTAGGCAATCGTTTCAACTCTGAGCTCTTGCTCTTTTTTTTTTTCCGAGTAAAGTTGAAAAATTCTGTCTTGAGTATATGTATGGAATATTTTATTTCCAGAGTTTATAGAACTGCTAAATTGGTCCCCAATTTTTTAATGTTAATTAGCTCGACTCGAATTATACAATCTGATTTCGATTAGAGTAAAAAATCAAATTGATTATCGAGCAATTAACTTTCGGTAGACTTCATAGCCTCTTGTTCGTGGCGTCTATATTTTTTATTTTGAACGTTACTACTGCTAAAATTTTTCGTCCAGCTCTGCCATAATCCAAGCAGCTTTTTGCTTTTCCATGTGCTACCGCATACCTACTTAATTTAATCATTTATTTCTGGTCTTGAAGTTAGATTTATATACCAATAAGTACAATAAATGAGCAACTTTTGATTATTCGTTTGAAACTTCTTCCAAGTTTTGTTGCTAATAGGTGAAGGAGGCATTTACACAGATTAAGCTAAACTTTTATGTAATTGCATATTAAACTCCTAAGCCTTGCTTTTTGCATTTATACCAACCAAATCTTTCCAACCACATCAAATCTATAACTTTTTTTCTTACTTTTACGAGATGAAACACCTTTTTATGCACATGCAAAATAATATGTATTTAAAAATTGAACTTTAGGGGTTAGATATGTAATTATGTATGAATCTATGCAAATTTAAAAGTTGTTGCAAATGCCTCTAAAATAAAATCTATTTTATATTTTCGATAAGGAAAAAAAAAATCAGCTATTTATAGAAGTCCTCTTCAACGACACGTTGATAAGAAAAGTTTCGGCTGTGGCCCCACTTATCATTAATTACTAGACGATAGTGATGCCTTTTTTTTTTCTTCTCTTTGAACGCCGCATATATGGATTCCTCTAAGGATTTAATTTTGTTCGTTACTGATTGGCTAACGGCTATTATTTTCTCCTTCAATCTGTAAAATGGTTTTAGATCTATGAAATACTTTTAGATCTACAAAATCAGCGGCCCATATTATGCTGTTGCCGTTGAAAAGGACCTCGTCGATAGCTGTCAGGAAGGATAAGATCCTGTGAATGGGTCATTTTCTCTCATAGACAAAAGTCTTTTGTTCGATGTCACCACTCGGATTGATGTTTAGAATTAACTGAAGTGAAAATTAAGATCAGACAGTATTCATGTCATTTTATTTTTCACAAAATTTAAAAACTTTCAGTATATATAAACAAGTCGTTAATTAACAAAGTAATATAAAATTTAAATCATTCAGAAATAACAACATAATTAGAAAAAAAAATCATCTCGAGTCGGTACTGAACAATATATCAATATTTAAAGAAAAATTGTACACAAAAACTACTATCATAAAAAATACTTAGCAGCAATGGTTCTCTTTCGATAATCCAAGTCTCTCCAATCAAACATATCAACCTATTATTTTTATTTCATAAAATAAATTGTTAATTTCAATCGTAAGTATGATTTATTGAGTAATTATGATAAAATATGCATTAAATTAAGATGCTTATGATATACATGAATGACCAAAAGAAACTGCAGTTTTTTTTTTATAAAACTTTGAACATTTACTTCAATTTTATCAATTCTCGTTTCACTTTAATTATTTATCATTTTAACATATTTAATAGTCATTGCAGGATTACCATCATATTTGAAGATATCCTAAGAAATGTGAATGAAGACACCCTCAAAATTGTACCCAAAGGTGCCCTTAAATTATACCAAAAGATGCACCTTTACCATTTTCTTTAATGTGTAAAGGTAAATTGAATATCCTATCAGTACCATCTGGGAGTAATCATGCAAAGCTTAATTGCATTAATTCGGGTTGATCTCCTCCCTTTGCTTGCTTCATAAATCTCTCCTTCAAAGCTGAATTTTTTGTTTTAGAGTCATAATTAAATTTGACATTGCATTTATACACCCACACACACCCAAAAATCCATTAAATAGCTTAATAAAAATCCTAACAAAAATTAAAAATTCTTTGGTTTTCCGCTATTCTTCCCCATCCCTCGCATGAAATTCGCGTCATCTCTTTGCCTCAATTTTCTTGATTTGTTAGTTTCAATCATAATATAACATACAATTAATCTTAAACTTTAAATAATATACTTATATATAAAAAAATATAATTTATAAAACTTACCTTGGTTGTCTATCGTACCTGGACTTACGCATACGATAAGCTTCTTCCTTTCTCGACAAAGCCGATCGTTCTTCTTCTTCCTCTACACTTTCTATAGTGACTCTATAGTGTTGAAGCCACCTACGCCCTCCTCTGCATGTGAAGATGGCACAACAACCATTCTTCCTCCTCTTTCGTCTCAAATTGACCCGAAAATACTCGCTGCCTCGTACCCGTAGAGGGTTTCTTTTTCCTATTCAACTTCTCCTTCTTCTTCTTTTATGCAGCATAACACTGAAGAGTGCTTTCTTACTCCATTGGCTTCAACTCAACCCAATAGAGTACACATACTACTCCTCTTCTTATTCTTCTTGACTTCGTTGTGGTTCACCCAACATTGCAAGAAATTGACAATGTCTCTTCCTCCTTCCTCTACACACGAGCAGCAAGAGTGACGTCAAAACAGGTAAGAGACATACACAACCCTTTGTTCCTTTTCTTCTCTCTCACAAAAAAAAATATGAAAATTGAGGGCTGGAAACTAACACTCCTCACTTCTTCTTTCTCTGATTTTTCTTCTCTCTCATACTCATCCTCTTTCTCATTTTGTTTGTTAAGTGGGTCACATGAAGAGTGAAATGGTAGAGGTTGCTTTTAATCCTTGACAAGAAATGTGTCCTTCTTAACAGACACTTTTTTTCCTTACGATTATTATTATTATTTTCTATTATTACAATCTCCTTTATAAAATTTCGTCCTCAAAATTTGAAAATATTAATTACAACAACAAACAAATCTCAATATAAAAGTTGTGGATATCTTTCTTGCATCTTAGAGAACTTCTACCATGTAGCATCCTTTTCCAACACCCTTTCCTCCATAAATATCTTCACAAAAGGGATCTCTCTATTGAGCAACTTCTTCACATCATAATCTAGAATACTTTCATGCTCCTCAACATAAGTTAAATCAAGCTAAATATTAATTTAGTCTACTATCATTCTACTAGTTCATCTGCAATATAATTTCTTAGTGAAGAAATGTGGAAAACATTTTGTACACCTTGCATATGAGTTGGTAAAGTCAATCTCTCCACAATGACAAATTGATGATAAATATGGAGCTCAACTTTCATGTCTTCCCAAATGTTGTGCACCCTTCAATGGTCTAACCTTGATAAAGACAAATTCTCCAACCTCAAACTTAACTGTTTTTTTTCTTGGTATCATTGTATTTTCTCTGTTTATTCCGCACTGCCCTAAACTTGTCTATGATCAATCTAATCTTCTCAGTAGCATCATTAACCAAATCAACACCAATGATCTTTCTTTCATCTGTTTCAACCTAACATAAATGTTCTGCACTTCCTTCCATAAAAGGCTTCATATGGGGCCATCCCGATGCTAGCCTGATAACTCTTATAGTAAGTAAATCATATTAAAGGTAAATGTGATTTCCAACCTCCACCAAAGTCATGGACACATAACCTATCCTCTAAAGTTTGAATAGTCCTCTATGATTGAACATCTGTCTGAGGGTGAAAGGCTGTGTTGATAGTCAATTGGGCGCCCAAAGCTTCCTATAATCTAGAAGTAAATATGTCATCTCTGTCGGAAACAATAGACTTCGACACTCAATGCAACCTTTCAATTTGATCCACATAGAATTTGGCTAGCTTCTCAACTGGATATGTATGTCTAATATGAAGAAATGGGCAGACTTGATCAGTCTATCGATAATTATCATCCTGATCATAATGAGATATAAGAAAACCAATCACAAAATCCATCGCAATCTCCTCCCATTTTGACTCTGGAATCGGTAAAGGCTGCAATTGAACTCTTGGACGGTGATGCTCTACTTTCACTAGCTGACAGAAATGACACTTGATTACGAATTCTAGCTCATTTTCTTTAACCATAATCACCAAAATGCTTCTTTTAGATCCTAATACATTTTATTACTCCTTGGGTGAATATTATAATCAGACAAATGTGCTTCCTCCAGAATTTCTCATCTCAAATCAACAATATTTGAAACATAAATCCTGCCTTTATACCTTAATAGACCATTATGATCTAGCTCAAACTTCTCTAAACTACCTGTCTTAACTTGCTCCATAACTTTCTGAATACTGTTATCTCTTGCTAAACAATCTCTAATTCTATTCTTTAAAGTTGGCAACACCATCAACTGATTAAGTTAAACCATGTTATCATCACCAAAATTAACTATAGATAACTGCTTATGCTGAGTAAATAAATAGTTCAAAATGTCTGAAGCTTTCCCACTTAGTACATCAACAAAGGCAGTTGCCTTCCCCAGATGATACTAAATATTTAAATGATATTTTTTACTAAATTCCAACCATCTCCTCTGCCTTAGGTTCAAATCTTTCTGAGTGAAGATATATTTCAAACTCTGGTGGTCGGTAAAAAGTTCATATCTAACTCAAAATATATAATGCATCCATGTTTTGAGTTCAAATATAATTGTAGAAAGCATCCAAGTCATGTGAGGTATAGTTCTTTTCATGATTCTTCAATTATTGTGATGCATATGCAATGACCTTACCATGTTGCATGAGCACACAATTCAAACCACACAATTCAAACCTGAATGGATGGTTAATGTTGGAGTAGAAACTAAGCAAGCCTTCAGCTTTTGAAAGGCCTCTTTTCAATTTTCACCACCTTTTAAGTCAACCTTGATAAAAGCATAGCAATTTTTTAAAATACTTCAAAAGCCCTCTTGCAATAACCAACCTGACCTAGAAAACTCCTTACCTTGGTGACAGTAATAGGACTTGACCAATCTACAATCACCTTAAGCTTATTCTAATCCACAGATGTGTTGTCCCCATTGATAATGTGCCCAAGAAAAGCCACACTTTTAAGCAAAAGTTAACATTTAGAAAGTTTGTCATAAAGTGTATCTCCTTCAAAACCTATTTCACAACGTGTACACAATCTGCATGACTGACTTCAACCCTCAAATATTCCAGAATATCATCTATAAAAAGATCACAAAAGTATCCAAAACTATTTGAAAACCCTGTTCATGGTCCGTGAAAATTATTGGAGCATTTGTCAGTCCAAATGACATCACCACAAATTTATAGTGCTTATATTCGACCCTGAAAGCGGTCTTCGCTATGTCTTCTTCTCTAATCTTCAGCTAGTGATAGCCTAAACTCATATCAAAATTTAAAAATATAGAAGCCCCTTCCAACTGATTAAAAAAATCATCAATCATTGGCAGTGTATATTTATTTTTAACTGTTGGCTTATTCAACTCTTGTATTCAATGAACAACCTGAAGCTCACACCCTTCTTCTTCACAATAATACTGGAGCTCCCCAATGTGAGGTGCTAAGTCTGACAAAACCCTTTATCAAGTACTTATGCAGTTGTCTCTTTAGCATATGCAACTCCTTAACTTCCATTTTGTAAGGTGCTTTGGATACGCGCTCAGAAACTGACAAGTGCTCAATACTGAAATCAATCTCTCGCACTAGTGATAGTCCTAATAAATCATTAAGGAGCACCTCTAGATATTCTCTTACCACTGAAATATCACCCAAAGGTTATACTTCCTTAGAAGTATTTACTACCTGAGCAAGAAAACTCTGGCTTCCATGATTCAACAGTTTAAATACTTTCATTTAAGTAATTATCATAAATGTTTGTCATCTGTCACCAAAAAATTTAACTTCTACCTCCCCAAGTATATTTATTTTGAAAGTATTCTTATTAAAGTCAATAGTGAAAAATTTTTAGACATCCAATCCATGCCTAAAATCACCTCAAACCTCAGTAAGTGTAATACAATAAGTTGGGGCTTAAAATATTTTTTGTCAATCATAAGCTTCACCTCACATGATTAATAAACTTCCAGAAAAGTGTCATTTTGCATTTTAACTGATAATATCACAAGCATTTAAATAACATTCAATCACATCACTTTAGCCAATTCCAAAGCTATAAACGATTTTCATGCCTCTGAATCAAACAATACTCTTATCGATCTACTTTGAAGATATATGATACCTATTATTAAAATCATCACATTAAATATTTATGGTTAACTTATTAATATTTTTTAAACCCTTACTTGTTTTATGTATGACATGACATGAATCTTATGATGCTTAAAGTGCACTGATTTGAAATTACTAAGAGTAAAGCATATATGTGATGACGTTAGGGGAGTCTTTAGCTTCTTGCTGCGAAAAAGCATATATTATAGGCTAAACATTATGTTGAGCCTGACCTGCATTTGATACTGATCCTGAAAAACACATCTCAGGGGCAGATCTGCATCTGTAAAAGTGATTAGAGGGTGAGAACGAGGGTAAGAGTTGACAAAACATACCTCTTCTGACTGGTGCACTTAAGGTGGTCGGGATAACACTCTACCTCCGTCGAAGATAACCAAGATGATCCCATTAAGGTGAATTTCATTTACTTGAACATGTCCATCTACGGGCCCCTCTGCTTTGCGTGTGGGCTCCAACAACGATGAACTCTTTCAAAATTCCTGCATGGATGGTCTCCTCTACTAGATTTTTGAGGTGACGACATTCCTCTGTGCCATGCTCATGGTCTCGATGGTAGGTGCAATACTTGTTTAAATTTCATATTTATAGAGCAGTCTTCAGTGGAGGGGCTTTGTTGAAGTAATCCTTATTTTGAATGGCTTGGACTAACTTGGTCATTAAAACATTCAAGGATGTTAAGCTTTGCATGTCCTGGTATATGTGATGCTGCTTGAAGTACCGAGGCATTCATTGGTTGGAGTAGCGTCATTGTCGACCTTGGTTGCTTTGACTGCTCTTCCAGTTATCTCGGATTCTCGAGTCGTTGTTCGATCGTCGGTCAAGGGCTCGATCGTCGGTCAAGGGCTCGGTCACTCTTTTGCCTTCCATCATCATCTCAGTCCTTCTGCTTCTGTGGTGGGAGGTTGGATGCTCTCAGTTTAATTTTTGAGGACTCCACAAGGTCTTCTTCGGTAATGACGTGGTCATTTGTCAATTCTAAGACCTCTGTGAAGGACTTTGGCTTAAGTAAGTTCAGTTCATACGTGAATCGCTTGTTGCAAATCCCTTATATTAAGGCGTTTCGGGCGATGAGAGGCTCCAAGTTCTTCACCTCCAACATTTCCTTTTGGAAGCTCGTAGGATTCCGCTCTCCCCTTGCCTTATCTGGAGCACGTCTCTGTATACTTCCTTGGCTTATGTACATAAGCAAAGTGTGCCAAGAAGAGCTTCAAGAATTTAAAGAACGATGGGATGAATCCATCTTGTAGGTTATTAAACCATCGGAGTGCTGCTTCTTTTAGCGTAATTAAGAATAGTTGGTATTTCATGGCATCATGGATTTACAGGATTCCGCCCGCCGACTCAAAAGAGTGGGTGATCGGTCGGGTCACTCTTTCCTCTATTGGAGTTGAAAATGGGGAATCCTAAGCTTCGTCGAGGGTATTTTTTCCATAATCCTTCTGGAGAAGGCACTACCAATAATTGGCCGAGTCAACGTTCCTCCTAGGGCCATCCGGTGTGGGACCGCCAGCGTAGATTCTATTATCTCGGTTGGCTGGTTGTTGGGCCAACCATGGGGCACTAGTGAATTGTCGAAGGGAGCCTTCTGGGGACGGATTCCTTGAGACTCTCCCTCCACATGTGGCGGTCTGGCGCTCTGCAGAATTATGATTACCCGAAGAACCTCAAACTGATCCATTATTTGTGCTTGCAATGCCTGCACCTCTTTTTGTATGTCGCGACACACCGTTTTTCTATTGAACTCCATGGATGTTGTTTCTCATCACATGATTCTCTTTAGTAGTTGGCTCCCCTTCTCTTCTAAGGCATGCTCACGCTCACATCACCACCTTTTAGGATGTTGAATCCTAGATTGTCCTTTTTGAAAACACGTCTCGCGAGTTAGAGCTAGAAAGAGGATAAGACAGAATAAAGTAATTGAGGAAGTCTCTGTAGAGAAATGGGCAGGGGTCCCTTTATTCGCTAATTTACCTCATATTTATAGAAACGTATTTGTACAATTACATAAAGGTGAGAATACATATGGAAACTGTTCTTAATGCAATTTAATCGTGAGGATTTGTTGTCAAATATATATTACAATTTGAATTCAAATGTGGTTGTAACTAAATTGTTAACACGCTTGAATTTGGTCGATTGAGGTGATCAGTTGAGTGGTGATCGTGCCTGCTGAAATAAAATGTCGGTCGGTTGGTATGCTGCGGTTGGGCTCCCTTGTGAAAAATTTAGACGGTCCGTGACTGTAGGCGTGGCCAACCGATTGATTCCCTCGTCATAATGAGTCAGGTGGCTCCGA
This sequence comes from Phalaenopsis aphrodite, assembly GCA_003013225.1. Classification (NCBI taxonomy): domain Eukaryota; kingdom Viridiplantae; phylum Streptophyta; class Magnoliopsida; order Asparagales; family Orchidaceae; genus Phalaenopsis; species Phalaenopsis aphrodite. Next base: position 6,948,093 of record NEWO01000001.1, read on the forward strand.
ATGAGCTGTCGATCTTTGAATGATCGACTTGGATCACGTTCTTACAGGCTGATGCTTCGATTGTCTGTCATCATCCTAAGCCACTTGATTGCTTTGAAATTCATGTCAACTATTTTAGTGCATACAATATTATTTAATCTCTTAATTGTTATATGTGCTGATTTTAAAAAATAACTTCTCAAAGTGTCTCATTTTTACTTGAATACTTTAGATTTTGGAATATTTACATATATAGCTCTCAATTCTTGTATACTTCACTTTATTTATGCATAAAAAGTTATATTTACTTTTCAAATTCTTACGTGACGTGAAAGTTTTGATTGAGACAAGTACAGAAAGTAAATTTTAAATGCTAGATATGAAAATACATAAGAATTGAGGGGCACGTACTTTAGACCCCAACAAATGGAAAATTAAAGCAACTTATTGAAGCTGACGATGCATAGTTTCGCTGTCGGATGTATTAAGTTTGAAGCCGACATTTGAACCGCAGCAGCTTCGTTAAAATAAGCGAAGAAAATCTCGAAACGAGTCGATGAGCAAAACAGGCAAAAATGCCTTCCCACTTCTCCACGTTACTTTTCTGTGAGCTTCATGTGCGTCAAAGAGGGAAAATAAATCATAAATATTTTAAAGATTTATAATTTTGAAATTAGATTTTTTTTCCAAAAAAAAATAAAAATAAAAAAAAAAGATTCACGCGACTTTTTCGTCTCCAATTAGATGCGCGGTTAAGTTTTTGTAAGGGATAAAAATTTAGTCCCTTTTTTAGTTTTTGTAACCGATTTATCAAAATTATCTGAGATTATTTTGATAATTTTATTTATGTAAAAAGAAAGTATATTCACATTCAATGCTCTATATTAAATGGATATTTGAATGTTTAATTTTAAATATTTCTAATATTTGTATTTCACCCATCTATATAATAAATATACTTTATCTTTGTGTATGTACATATATGTATGTATGTATGTTTGTGTGTGTGCGTGCGCGCGCGCGTGTGTATAATAGGCAATCAAAACATTCTCATCATCCAACACGAATAACAAAATAATTTTCTGAGCAAAGAACACTTAAATTTCAATTAATAATCTTCAAGAACTCCAATTTTAGCCAACTTACAGTGAAACTAACCAGCTCAAGTGAACAAAGCTCTCAATCATTCAACATGAATCTCAAATGCTTGTATGTTATTCGACAGATGCATCTCCTAAATATGGTCATTACAACTTACAAATGTTATCGGAAGTCCCAACTTCGGCTATTGCGGCTAACAGATGTCATCATAGCTTGTGCAACTCTCAACTTCGGCCTCTATGACCTTTGAACATTATCATAACTCTTGTAGCTCTCAACTCTGGCCTCTATGACCTATGAATATTTTCTCAACTCATGCAACTTTTAACCACAACCTTTTCGGCTTATAAACGTTATCACAGTAAATGCAGCTCCTAACTTCGGTCTCTACAACCCATTGACATTATCACAACTCACGTAGATCTTAAGCCTGGCCTATGTGGCCTAGCTACGTTATCTCAAATCATGCAACTCCCAACTTCAACTTCTCTGGTTTATGGAATTTACCATAGTTCTCCACTCCAACCTATCCATCTTATGAATGTTATCATAGTTCATACAACTCCTAACTTTGGCTTTTGCGACCTACAGGCGCTATCACATCTTGTGCATCTCCCAACTTTTAGCATATGTGGTCTACAAATTCTATCGCAGTTCTTGCAGCTCCTAGCTCCAGCTTATGTCGTCTACGAATGTTATCATATCTATTGCAACTCTCAACTCCGGCCTCTACGACCTATGAAAGTTATCACAGCTCGTGTAATTCCCAACCCTGGTCTTTATGACCTATGGACGTTCTCACAGATCGCCATTATGGACTACAAGACCAACTACAACCTACACAGTCTACTGCTTATGCAACTCCCAACTTCAGTCTCTGTGGCATATGGATGTTATTGCAGTTCCCAACTAGAACTTATGTGACTGACTACAACCTATGTAGCTCATAACTCGTTCGACTCCCTATTATGACCTCTGTGGCCGAACAATATTCCCGAAGCAACCATCTAAAACCCACATGACCAACTATTACTAGGATCGTAAAACAGCTGAGTTTGTGCGAGCTAAGCCTTGGTTGGTGTTTAACTCGCTTATATTTGCTCGTATTTGAAATTAACTAGTGTTTGAAATTGGCTCATGAACAGTATGTTCTTGTTCGACTCAATTAAAATATTTTTTTTCATGTTCGACTTGAAATTGACTTGTTAAAATTAATTAGAAAAATAAATGCATGGTGTTAAATTCGAGCTTGCACCAATTATGTACAATAAGGCATAAAACAACATGACCACTAGAGTTGTTAAGATTTAAACCTAAATATAAATATATAATATATTATTATATAAATAATATTTATAATTTCTTTAATATGAGCTAAAACGAGCCAAACACAACTGAAGAAGGGTTGTCTGTGTTCGACTCATTCATAGTTCAAGCTTAAAAAATTTATTCATGTTTGGCTAGTAAACGAGTTAAACACGAGCTACTTAATGAGCCGAACGTAAGCTGTTCACGAACGACGAATTATTTTAATATCCCTATACTACCATGACTTTCAACTGCGACCCCTAAGACAAGCTGACGTTACAACCATTGCCTACAACATTCACAACAGATAACTGCTTTCATAGCTATCAACTACGACCCTTGCAACATGTAATTGCCAAGAACTACATTTATTACGACCAAAATATGACTTTTATGGATAAACTACTACTGTACATCAGAATTATCAACTTTATAACTTCATTTTTTCTAATTTTGGGAGAAGAGTGGAAGTATGTACTTACCCTACATAGAGGATTATTTTAATTTGGCTAAACTCGATATTTTTTTCTCTTTTTGAGAGTTTTCCAAAGTATAAATCGAAGAGCCTCCTCTTACTTACATCCTTTTAATAAAGTGAATGTATGCTAAAGTTTTGTATATTATAAAGCTATTTTAAATTGATATTATGAGAGATAGAGAGAAAAAGAGAGAGAGAGAGAGAGAGAGAGCGCAGAGATAAAAAGACAAGTACTGATAATATATTGTCTAAATTTTATCTGAATTATATTATCTCGCTATAAATAGATAGGTACTCATATTATTTTTGATATTGTTTTTTACTCATATTTGCCTCTCATTTCGAATCAAAGCTTTACCTTGAAGAGAGAGAGGACAAAGATTGGGAGAACGCGTGGGGGCAGAGCTCAGCTAAATCACCCGTTGCTGTAAATTAGAGACGCAACAAGCAAAGTAGCTCAGCTTCTCGATTTAAGGAGGAAGAGCCAAAATATTTTCTTCCCTCTCCCTCTCCCTCTCTAACTTTTACTGCTCAACGTAGAGAGTTTGAGGACCCTTCTGCTTGCTTCATTCCTTGTGTTAGCATCTCTACATTTTTTTTTTGAAACCTTTTTTTTTTCTTAACTGGGTTTTGATATTTTGCATGCTGTGATACTTGTTTTCTAGTTAATTTGAGCTGGCATCAACTTAAGCATTTTGAGAAATAGACACTTATGGCAGGAAAAATTTCTGATCTATTTTGTGATTTTAGAGATTTGAGAAGGAAACCATTTGGTTCCAGTTCATAAGTTTTCTTTGAGATTTATAAAGTTCCTACATTCCACAGATCTAAGAAAGATACTGCATATGTACATATAAATTCACTTGAGCAACCGGTGCAGTTGCTAGATTGATTACAAAAAAGTTTTTTTTGACATGCTAAGATATTTATCTGCAGAACATGGTTAAAAGATGTAGGTTTTTTTTGAGTTTTTTTTATCACTATCAGTCGGCTACTTATAGCAAAGTAAAAATTTATTGGCTGCCCTTTTCAATGTTTTTATTTTGGTAAAATTTTGGCCGATGTCCATAATATCATATTCTGCATTTTTATGCTCAAGCTGAGGCTTCGACAGTTTAATTAGAGAACATTTTAAGTTTAGTTAAACATGTTGTTTTTTTTCTTTTTTCTTTTTTGTTTGATGCGTTGCTGCTGACTTGCAGAATGGGAAGTCATAATCCAACCATATGGATGCATCTATTTATCTTTGCACTTTTAACGGTTCTGCTGACCTTCACAGTGATTGCTAAAGCTGTGGATGTAACTTTTGTTGCAAATGCTGTTCAGAAAGGGGCAGGTCTGATTTTTTTTTTTTCATCTTTTTTTTTTTAAGCTGTTGCACTTATATCCTTATAAACAGTTTATTATTATTATTTCCTGGTTAAATACTGATTTTTGCAGTTTTTTTTTTTGAGAAATTTTGCAGTTTGTTTGGATGGAAGCCCTGCAGCTTATTATTTCTCCCCCGGTTCTGGTTCAGGCGTGAATAACTGGGTCGTTCACATGGAGGTACCATACTTGTGAAATCATCAATGAAACATTAAATAAAAATGAGTTGAAATTTCCCTTGATTGGTGTTGAATCCAAATATGTCTGAGAGACTTGCCTAAGAAATAGAGCAACAAGGGATAAGAGAAAAGGAGAGAGAGCACAATACAAAATAACAAATTTGTCTAACCTTTATTCATGAAATGGACCATCTATTTATAGGAACGTCTTTTTACATTTACATATTGTACCCCTAGAATACCTAGATACGATAGGGGTATTTTGGTCTATACGTGAGCTTCACCCATGGAACTCATGGATGCGGGCAAGAACCCGTTAGATCGTGGTACTAGATCTGGTGGCTACTAGGTCGGGAGGCTACTTGCTAGGGTCCCCATCAACAAGCTTGGTACCTTGGGATCCGCTTTGCTTTATCGATTCATCTGAGTTGGTGGGCTCACCTGGGGGGACCTAGTTAGGTGGGGAGCGATACACCCCTCGTTTGCCTAAGACGGACCAACTTCCAGGTTCAAGGGAACGACCGGCTGGGTATGAGGTCATGGATTGCCTTAGGCAAATCCTGCGGGACTATGTTAGCTCTTTTGTCATCCGTGAGATGTCTGTGCGATTTGTGCTAGCATGTTTTCGATCTACATAATAAAGTTCCTGATTTTCTTACTCATTGATAGCGACAACTGCAATAAGGACAATGAAATCTTAATTTTCCAAATAAGTAATAACATTCATAACTATTTGATGCGCAATAATTAATCGATTCTTGATTTCTACGCCTAAGTTGTTGTAAATGTACCGTATTTATCTTATGAGCTTTCTTTCAAATTCACTTCTCATATCCTTTGTGGTGTTAATCATGGAAAGGGGAAAATCTCCAAAGTCCGCCGGCGAGGAGGCTTATGCCTTGGTAGTCCTGGCCATGAAGAAGAGGGAGAGATCTAGCTATAAGATTGAATGACCTGGAAAGCGTGCGGTATCAAAGGTGAGGGTTCCTGATCCTGTGGTAGAGGTAAGATCTTCTCTTCTGACTTAAATAACGATTGTTCCACGGAAGGTTCTTTCATGGCGGAGGCCAACTTTTCCAGTGAAAAAGCATTGTGTGGAGGGGGGTAGTCCTCCTCCAACCCTTCCAGAGTTGCTGGAGGGGCAAGACCAAGACACAGCTTTTGGCCTTCCTCCAGATGTTCAAGCAACAAATGAGCACAAAGTTGCTCCAGACCCCTCAGCGGTGAGTGCTTTCCTGCTTGCCTTCACCTTTCCTTGGTGGGAAAAGAGATCGGTGTAGGAATGCGCTCCTTCACCACCCCCGATTTGGACTGGATGATGGATCCATTTTATTGCGAAGGCACCGGGACCCCTCCGGGGAGCTGAGGGCTTCTAGGATTGGCGTCGTTGTGGGATCTGGATCCACTAAAGATCTTCTGTGCTCTGGGGGGACGTTCCTCGACGAGTCAGTGAATTCGACAGGAGCGACCGATGTTCTGGGGCCATCTGAGCCGACTCTGGCTTCGTCTTTTCAAGAGTGCAATCTTCTCAGTGACGTTCGGATAGGGCGGTTGTAGGAGTTAGCAGCTGTTCGGACTCGTGAGGCTGCCGCCCTTCAAGATTTGGCTTCTCTGAAGGCCGGATTAGGTGCGGTCCAGGAGGAAGTTTCAGTGTCACGACTGTGTTTTGAAATGAATAGGGTAGATAAGGTTAGGATAGGGGGGAGTTACTGTTTAATCTTCAAGCTGTTGTCCAAATTTGGGTGCGTCTTGTTGCGATAAGACTGACAGTTTTGTCAAATTTTTTCTTTCCAAGTGAATAATTATAAATGGGTGGCACAGACTCAAGTGTATTTTATTTTTGTGCGTTTATACATATATGTTATTTATGTCTTGTTTCCCTTTGCATTTATTGTTATGTGTATTTGATTTAACACTTTTCCCACCTTTTGATGAGACAAAAGTACTGTATTGCCCCTGTGACGTTTCAACTAGTGTTGTAGGCTATAAGACTTGTGGGACGAATGCTTGACTCTTTTCTCTCCCTTTTCCATTTTGCATGACTTTTTAACTTTCCCACCTTATTCTCGTTATGGCTCCCAAATTCTCTTCCGAATTCTTTGGTATAAACTTGCCGAGAGTGTTGTCAGTCGTCTCTGAAGGCAGGTGGAGATGTTATTTAGATCGTGCTCCTTTGGGCCAAATGTGCTGATTTGGGCGACTGTTAAGGGGGAGTCATTAGCAGGAGATTACGGAGGCAACCTGGTTGTGTACGTGGATCAGTTCAGGTATGGGTTGAGGTTGCCGTTTTGTAGTGAGATGAGATATGTTCTTAATAGTTACAATATCATTCCGGCTCAGGTCACACCCAACTCCATCGCAATCATAATGTTCTTTGTCATATACCTTCAACGGGTGGAGGTTCCGTGATCGGTAAGGCTTTTCACGTATTTCTTTGGCTTCAAGGTCAATCGGGACGGCTATGCCATGTTCTCGTTCGGTCCCAGACTCTGGGTATTAGGAGTCAAGAAAAAGATAAAGAATTGGCGGTCCAAGTTCGTAATTGCTTTTCATCGTCAAGAATTGGCGGTTCAAGAGTCGAGATAAAGGATTTGCCTCCGGCCTGTTACCAAGGAGGTATTGAGGCAGAAGATACTGTCAGAGCAAATCCTTTTTTATGCAAATATGATTGAGGGGGACGATTTCTTTGTATTCGAATTTACTGAAAGGAATGTTGTAGATAGGGTCTTGTGGCCCGAGATCTCTGAGGATATGACTGAGGTTCTGTGGGAGGAATCAGATGAGAGGGAGAAAGAAAGGATCACGGTGGTAGCAATGATGGCCGGAGGGAAAAAACTCAGGGTGAAGAAGCCTCTGGAGAGGGAGGCCCATCCGCTAGGTTGTTGAAGTCTTCGGGCAAATCTGGTGTTGGTATGAAAATAGTTTCCATTCTTCTACCTTTTTCCCCTGTTTTGCCAGACGGCTACTTGCTCGGGTCCACATCAACCGTTTTGTAACCGGGGTATCCACTTCACTTTCTCGATTCATCTGAGTTGCTTGTCTGAGGGGACCTGGTTAGGTGGGTTCCTCGAGAGCGATCCATCCCTCGTCTGTCTAAGAAGAACTGCCTTCCTGCTTCGTGGGACCAGCCGACCGAGTGTGCGGTTTTGGATTGCCTTTGGCAGATCCCGTGGGACCACATCAGCTTTTTCATCATCTATGAGACGTCTTTGCGCTTTGTGCTAGCATGTTTTCATTGTACAATTGGGATTTGAAATCAGAAGTAATCGAACCCAGATTTTTTGGGGCTATATGATAACGGATTCAAGCGGAATTTAACTTAAATCTGCCAGCAGGAAAAAAGGCAGATTTAAATCATTTATTTAGTAAATTCAGTTTCTTCTCGATTCTTCTCAATTTTTTCTTAATTCTCAGATCCAAGGATGATTTAGTAAATCCAGATTTACAAGATTTACTAACATTGTTACTTGAGCTCCAAATTTGCCTTTTGGACCTGATGAAGCAAATTTATAACTAAATCATGATCATGATGTGGGTGCAACAATGAATTAATGCAGCATTATGTGCTTAGATTGGTCTTCTTTTTTTCAGGGTGGAGGATGGTGCAGCAATGAAGAGGATTGTGTAGAACGCAAGAGCAATTCTAGAGGTTCTTCTACGAATTCAGTGCCGATGTCATTTTCTGGTATTTTGGGGAGCAGCCAAAAGTCTAATCCAGGTGTGGAGATTAATTCTTTTTTCATGATACCTAACCTGATTTTTTTCATTATTTTTTAATAATTTTGTAATGAAGCACTCAAATTTTGATTTGTTCAAAAAAATTAACTTCAGATAATGAGCTTTAGGTTAGGTTCAATTATGCCAGGTTTTTTCTGGTGTTCTGTTCATAACTCAAAAGAAATGGGATCTTGCATTGAGTTCTTACGTAACTTCACAAGTTATATGCAGATTTAACCATGGTTAAAAAAATAGTCTCATTTTGGATTTCATCTTGATTAAACTTACACTTAATTCGTATCTCCATATAATTTTAAAGAAAAAAGAATAATGAACTGTGGATTTTCTCTTCAATCGTTATTTTATGTAACTTCAGGTTTTCTTCTTATTCTCTCTTGCATCGTTTTCTTTCTTTTGCAATCTGAACTGTGGATTTTTGCAGGTTTTTACAATTGGAATAAGGTCAAGGTTCGATACTGCGACGGTTCATCTTTTACAGGGGATGTAGAGGCTGTAGATCCTGTATGCCATTCCCATATTATACCAATTTTTTTTTTTAGAAATTTACATAAAAACCACTCAATCCCTATGTATTTACAATATCTAACACCTAAACTTCAATTTCTACATGCTTTATCTATGCATGAAAATATGTATTTCACTTTTTAAAATTTAAAAGGATGATATTTTTTATGTGATACGAAAGATTTGGGCAGTATAATTGTAAGCCAACAAAGTTTAGGTGCTAGATATGTAAATACATAAGAATTGTGTTGTATGAATGTAAATGCCCCCTCCTTTTTTCTTTTTTTCCTCTATCTATTCCCTAATGTTCAAGAGCAAAAGCACTGTAACTTCAACTACAGTTTTCTCATTAAATTTATTCAGTAAATATGAAATTTGATATTGCAAACTGTGCAGGCGAAGCGTGTTTTCTATAGAGGATCTAGAATTTGGTTCGCCATTGTGGACGAACTACTAGTAAAAGGGATGAACAAGGCACAAAATGTATAGATTTCTATGAAAAAAAGCTTTTAAATTCATTAAATGTTGCTTGATTTAATCTCTCTTAAACAAAATGGCTACAGGCTCTTCTTTCTGGTTGTTCTGCTGGTGGGTTGGCATCCATATTACATTGTGACAAATTTCGCGATCTTCTTCCTTCGACGACAAAAGTAAAATGTTTCTCCGATGCTGGATTCTTCATTAATGCGTGAGTCTCGTTCCATTCTATAATATTTATATTATCCAAGTAATGTTGCTAATTTGAACTGTAGTTTAAAAGTATGAGAATTTAATATTGAAAATTTACTTTGTTTCCGTAAAGTTCTTATATATTTACATATCTGACGCCCAAACTTTGATTTTTACACTTATATCACCTTGATGTCAATATTGATAGTGACATTTTTGATGTGATGTTAAAGATTTGGGTGGTATGGATTTAAATGTGAGAGTTTAGGTGTTAGATATGCACAAACATAAGAATTGTGTGGTATGTATGTAAATTTCCTTTATTTGTAATGGGTAGAACTGCGCTGCAACTGATGAACTTATCATTATTTATGTCAGGAAGGATATTTCTGGAGTAGAGAGAATTAAATCATTTTTCGAAGATGTCATGGTTACACATGTATTTCTCTAACTCAATTTGTTGTGATTTTTCTACCAGTTCTCAAATTTATTCTAGTTTTACACTAAAATTTTAAATTTCTACATGTCTTATTTGAAATTTTTTGAATTCTCAATCACAAATAATATGATTCTTAGCATGCATACTTGAATTTTTTTTTTCAGGGATCTGCAAAAAACTTGCCAGCATCTTGCACTGCTAGATTGCCACCAGGCCTGGTACGTAGTAACAACTTCTTTCAAAATTTATAGAATTAGAATGTTTTTCAAGTCTAATTCTCAATGCAATTTACATTTTTGCAGTGCTTCTTTCCACAAAATGTTGTACCAACATTGCGCACACCACTCTTTGTACTCAATGCAGCTTATGATGCATGGCAGGTGATTGATTTCATCACAGCGATTTCCCTTTTAGCTCAAGCAATATTTTGCATTTAGATTGTGATTATCATTAAATTTTTATGCATTTACATATCTAACACCTAAACTCTTATGTTGAATTCCAAATTGCCTTTTGCAAACACACACCTCGAGAGTTAGAGCTGAGAGAGAGAGAGAGAGAGAGAGAGAGAGAGAGAGAGAGAGAGCAGTGCAATAGAATTTTATGGAGAGGAGTGGAAGAAAGAAGTCCCTTTATTCACCGTTAGATTCCCTATTTATAGGTTCTTACATAGTTATGGAAAGGGGGACGGTTATGGAAGCCGTTCTTAATACAATTAATGTGCTAATTAATATCAGATTTACATTATAATTGGAATGTGATACGACGGCGATTGGCGGATCGGTGTGCTTCGTGATGGTCGCTTCTGCTGAGGTAGATCTGTTGGCCTTTCAGGAAGCCTCGGCAGTTGGAACACTAAGGAAGTCCGCGTGCTGGATCCATCACTACTGAAGGTCGATTAACTCGATCGGGCTGTTGGTCTTTGTATGACTTGTTTGGATCAATCTTCTTGAACTTCAATGCTTTGATTGTTGAGCCATCTTTTTTAGTCATCTGATCGCTTTGTAATTCGTGCTGACAATTTTTATGCGTACATCTACTTTTTACCTTTATGCCAACCCAATCTTTCATATAACAAAAAAAAATACCATTATCTTAACTTTTAAATAAGTGAAATACATTTTTTTTCTAGCACAGGTAATGTGACATGTATGTAAAAACTGAAGTTTAGATGCTAGATATGTAAATACATAGGAATTCAGTGGTATGTGAATCTTCCTAGATTTTATCTATGTGGCATGAATGATGTTTATATTCATCTATAGAAACAATAGATTAGGAAACGTAATCATCATATGACTATTAACCGCCTTTTGCTGGATTACAGATTAAAAATATTTTAGCACCATCATCTTCTGATTCAAGCGGTGCTTGGAAAAAATGCAAGCTTGATATTAAGGCGTGTTCGTCGGCACAATCTCAGACCATTCAAGGTATTTTAAATGAAAAACGAAAATGTACTGCAAAAGCTAGATAGTGCGAGACAGTTATGTTTTGCAAGATGCATGTATTTTATTTTTTTCATGGGAAAAACTCAAGGTAAAAAATGAAATATTGGGGCAGGTTTTAGGACGGAATTCCTTAACGCTGTTTCCGGGCTTCGAAACTCTTCATCAGCAGGATTGTTTATAGATTCTTGTCACGCTCATTGCCAGTCAGGAAGGCAAGCTGTCTGGTTAAATAGTGGCTCTACTGTGGTAGATAATACTGTAAGCTTCTCGAATCGAGCGTTTCGTCAAATTTACATATATTTGTTCAACCTTGCATTTTTTTGTTTTATGGCATTTACATATGTAACTACTCATATTTATGTGTATACCACTCAAAATCACACCAAGAATGCAATCATCATTATAATTTTAAAAGGGTCATCTTTTCATGCATATTAAGTGTAAATATTGAACTTTAGGAATTAGGTATGTAAATATATAAGAAGTGTGTGGGTATATGTGTAGATTTTCATTTATTTTTTTTATACTAATTATGATCCTGATTTATTCATATATTTCATTCCGAGGATTGCTTTGCAAAAAGTTGTAGAACAGAATAATTGAGATGACCGTTGCCGGTTGAAAGTAATTTTTGCTTGAGAAAATAAATGGGAATGTATTACAGTTAGAATGAACTATGAACCATGTCGTGGTTTTAACGAGAAAAGCATTGTTTTACTCTGCCTAATTTGAACACCAGGATAGCAAATAATTAAATGTGAAATGAATACAAAATGCATTTGGATTTATACATTTATTATTATTATTTTTTCTATGAGTTATGTGTTGATGCAGTGTAAAAAACTTGTACTGGGAATTGGCTTATGGGATTCCAAGCCAGTTTTTTTTTTTTTTTCAGTAGGTATAAGGTAAGTTTATATTATAAGAATGATAGCCGATAATTTACAATATATGTGACTCGAACCTGTTACTTTTGAAGAAATATATTTTTCCTGCAAACCATTGGGTCATGAATCCTTTCAAAATATTGAAAAATAAGATAGAAGATGATAGAAATCTTCAATCTTATTTCTTACTTCAAACTTTAGAAAAAGTTATGTATTTATCGGTGCTAAACTATCAATTGTTAGTCTTAATTAAGAATCAAATTTGGACATAATTAACAATAATAAAAAAGGAAGCACAAGTGTAAACAGGTTGTTGAGTTGGATAATCATCTTGTGGTTAATTTAGTTAATCATCTTGTGGATAATTTTGATGGGACACACAAATTGCTGCGATAGACAATTATCATAAGATTGAGGATTTCAACACCTGCTTATCATACTATTTTGGTAAGAATATCTATTAATTGATTTTTTTTACCAAATTTTTGATGGTTTCACAACTTTCTAATCCAATTTCCTCTTAATGAAGAATCTATTTACCTTAATGTGCTTTGTTATGCTGAATTGAATTATAGGCTATATCATATGCTCTTTTGTCGACTTGTTATAGTTGAAGATTATATATTTTTGGGATAGCCTAAGCCCAATAAAAGAAATTTAAAGTACTATTTGTTTCTTACTTTTCTATATAATTAAATTCTCACTTACAAAGGTAAAGTTATCCAGAAGTTGACAGTCTTTCTTTTAATTAGACAACATGGATTATTGAGATAGACATAAATCATTGGGACTGACATGATGTTTCATTCAAGCCCAATATTCTAAAATTTCTTTTTTTTTTTTTTTTGAGTCTCATATTTCCTGATCTTTCCGTGAGTGGTGCTTCTCATGCATGTGGGGCCCACTTGGTCCCACCATGCTATATCATTTATAATTGGAAGCTTGCTTGTAATAGAAAGTATGATTATTAAGGAGCTATTTGGTTGGATAAATTAATGGTGCATTGCATTGGAATGCAGTGATTTTAAAAAAATTGATGTTTGATTTAATGGAAATCTGATGCTGAGTGAAATGTTAGTGTTTTTCAAACTCACTCTGTAGTTAAATTTATGGTGTATTCCAAAGTTGCCAAATTTGGTCGAGCACCAAAGTCATTGCATGATGTGGCATTGTTAGCTCCCACCCCCACCACTGCTTGCATAAACTCATCTTCGTTGCTTGTGGTCGTCAATGGCTGTCCCTAGTTGCCTAGCTTTCACGGCAGCAAGCCACCGCCGCCACCGTTGGCCAGCTTGCTGGTCATTGTTTCCACATGTGGCCAACAATTCCGTCACTTGACACTAGTAATGCCTTCACAGTTTCGTTGTTCGTCTTTCACTACCCCCGTCATTTGGGCTTTATATTAATTTCATTTTACTTCAAATCAAATACAATAACATAATTACATGTAGTTTTATTACATTGAACCATACAATGTAAAACATAGCAAATACATTTTGTTTCAATTACACTGCATTTGTTTTTTTAACAAATCTAATGGCTTCTAAATGTAAAGATCCATCATCAAATGGTTGGAGAATTTTATTTCTCAATCATTCTAAAATGAATGAACATTAATTATATGCAAATTTGTTATGCTATGTCTCATTTGATTGCTTGCAAATAAATAAGCTTTTTTTGTTATAAAGGAGCATTTACATATGTATCATTTAAGACACCCAAATCTTTCATACCACATAAAAAATATCACTATTTTAACTTTTAAAAGTAAAATATACGTGTAAAAGTTATAGTTTAGTTGTTAAATGTGTAAATACAAAGAAATTAGATGTCATGTACTTAAATCTCTATTTTTTTAATGATGATTTTATTCACTTATTTGAGCATGAAAAATGAGATCACCGTGTGAGACAGCTTTGAAAAAAATTATGAAATTTAAAGTTACTTAACATCTAATCTTATCTAATTAAATGACATATTTAATAAAATTCATCATTTTCTTAAGCATGATTCCTAGCTTCAATGAAAAAAATGAGTTCTATATTTTAATCTTTGTTTTTGCTTGGTGCAGCAAATAGGAAAAGCAGTGGGAGATTGGTTCTATGACAGGGCGGCCACTAAGCTGATCGACAGCTGTTCTTATCCTTGTAACCCCTCGTGCCATGATGTCGCCGATGATTCCTAGAATTATTGAATTTTAAGCCGCGGAGCTGATTGACATTAATAAATTATTTAGCCTGAGGAAATAAGCAGAAATGTCAATGGTATGAAAGAACATTGAGCAGCTTTCTACGCTTGCTATTAGATGCAGTGTTATAATTAAGTAGTTAACATTGTCACTATTTATTGACATTAATAAAAGCCTATTTAAAAAGTGGATTTGTTAACATTAATTATTTTTTGCTTTATTTATCTCAATATACATTCATAACTAAATGCAAACTTTTGCTAGGGGTTTTGACAGCCCATTGTGTAGATGGGAGTTCCAGTTCTTTAATTAATCCAATTTATTAAGCATCCCAATCTTCAATAAATAAATAAATAAATAAATAATTGATGTGGTAGTCCTAAATCCAAAGGACTTTATACGTTTGACAAGCTCAACCGTCTATTTGAGCAAGTCCAGCTTCCCTGGCATAGTGGGTGTTAGATGAATACTATTGGATGAGAGTTTATAATATTTTATGATTTTTTTTTTCTATCATCTAAAATTGAGACAAAAAATCATATTTAAATTGTGGTACTAATAATAATAATAATTGTACAAGCATATTGATCGATTTTATAAATTTTGTTTAGTATACATATTAATTCATATGAATTGCTTGCTTACATTGTGTTATATGATGCGTGTTAATTTTAGAAATGTCGGATATGTAGTATTATGCTTAAAGCTGGCCAGGTACATGTATTGTATAGTCCTACGCAGGAGGACGAGGCACCGAGTTTTCCTTTAAACATGGTCTTAATTATAAATCCAATGACATGGTAGAGAGGCTTAACATTGAATTGGTACTGATATTAGTTAACCGCTTAATGGACATGACCTCAATGTATGTACATCTCAATATTGATGTAAATATTAGAACGATATAAAAAAAAACACAACTAAATATTATATAATTAGCTAATATATCTTCAGTGAATATGCAAGTAAAATATTGATAAAGATTACTCGTCATATAGAAACCCTGCTATTTGATATGGCGTAGATACAAATTTTATTAGGTCATACTAAATTTGATGTCATCTACAAGTAAAATAAATGAAAATAGTTATATCATTTATACATTTTTGTTTAATTAATGCATGGAATTCAATAGGTTTTGTTAGTAGCCTATCGCTCACCCTACAACATTTCCATGTTTTTGGGCTCAGTGATAAGTAGGGTTATGGTGCTTTTAGTGGTCGTATTTTTGGTAGACTATACATAACCACTTTTATAACAATGATTGGTTGTATTCATTGAAATGAATTGAGACACTATGATTTTTGTATCTAAGTCCTTTGATGTAAATAGATCAAATACACAATATAATTATGATTAATGATTTTCGTACATATATCACTCCTTGATGGATTATTAATAGCTCTAAGTAATGTTTTTTCTATTTGGAACTTCTCTAAGTTTCTTCCAAAAAAACTTGAATATTATGGAGAATTATGTGTTGATAGCATATTTGATGATTAGTCAAATTTAAAAGGAGTCATATCTAGCATAATAGTGATAATTTCAGCTGTTAAACTAGTCAATTTTAATATTTTACCCTTCTTGCTCAAATCTGAAAGATTAATGCATCAAAAATTTGATATCAACTATCAGGATAAAAAAAAATTTGAAAAAAAAACAAACAAAAATGAGAGAATATATTAAAAAAAAAAAAACTACAAACATAGGATATAAATTTATGTGATTTTATAGGGTCCACCTATGTTTGTGACAACAAAGAAATTAAATAGTCTAATAAGCTTTAAAGGGGTATATGACGAGACTGGGCTACATGTCTAAACAATAATTTAAATATTTTCTTTCTCAATTTTAAAAGTCAAAACTACTAACTCATACATGTATCTAAACAATAATTTAAATACTTTCTTGATCAATTTTAAAAGACAGAACTACTAACTCATACATGTATCTGAACAATAATTTAAATATTTTCTCGAAATACACGACTCAGGAAGAATGAATGAATATATATGACTTCAAGGTGACACAATCATGTTTGTTTTACAGTATAGACTATGACCCAATGCAGATAGATCTCACATTACTATTAAGTTACTCCGTTCATTAGATCATAGAAACAATATCAAACAAATTTCTGATTTAGAAATGATTACAAATATAAACGTCATTAAACTAAGCTCACTAAAACAACCCCCCTATAAATATTTTTTAAGGTTATATAAGACTCAAGACTATGTACATACCCTTCTAATCTCCGAGCCTATCAATAAAATAACTCCTATTTCTCCTTTACAAGCATCCGCAATGCAGGCGAGAAAATATGAAGAATATACCAACTTACCAAATATTTTGTTCTTTCAGGAATTAAATAAAACATAAGTTACCTCATCCACTGGTGTTCGGTGTCGTCTCCATGCTCAACCATCCCGTCGTTACAGAATTTGGCGAGTGAGGTGGGGAGCTCTTCAACAACCGAGCTTCCTCTTTGACTGCAGCATTTACATTCTCACAACTCCCATTCTTCCTGCCGCCGCTCTCTATTTCTGTTAGAACATCAAGAACATCCTTAATGCTTGGCCTCATCTCCCTATCAGTCTGCAAGCACTGGAATGCCAGCTCTGCCACCTGGTTGATCATCCTGCTTATGTTGTAATCTGACTGATAACCCAATTTTTGATCCACAAATTCATGTAACTCCTGTCTTTGGATCTTATCAATGGCCATTTTTGCCAAGTTGATTTCGTTCCTCTGTCTGGTGACATCAACAGCGGGTTTTGATGATATGAGCTCCATGAGTACTACTCCAAAGCTGTATACATCGCTCTTGTCGGTGAGCTGATAGCACTGATGATACTCTGGATCGACGTATCCTGGCGTGCCTTGCGGGGCGGTGGAAACGTGTGTGGCATCGAGTGGGAAGAGCCTTGAGAGTCCAAAGTCTGCAACCTTGACATGGAAGTTGTTGTCGAGAAGGAGATTGTTGGTCTTGATATCGCGGTGAATGATCTGTGGCTCAACAGAGTGGAGATAACGTAGGGCATCAGCTGTTTCAATCGCAATGGTCATTCGTACTTGCCACGGGAGGAATGATTCAGATGCCTGTGAGCCATGGAGGTGGTCTGCAACTGTTCCATTGGGCACGAATTCGTAGACAAGGAGAAGCTCTCGGCTATGCCTGGATGTGCAGCCGTAGAGACTAACAAGATTATGGTGGCGGAGTAGCGAGAGGATATTAACTTCATTCATAAACTGCTCGACGCGCCGATAGTTGGTCTCATAGAGGCGCTTCACTGCAACTACTCGACCGTCTCGCAGCTTACCTTTGTAAACTGTGCCAAAACCTCCATCACCAAGTTCTCTGGAGCCATCAAAGCCATTGGTGGCTTCATAAAGCTCATCATATTTGAAGATGGGAGCATGCAGAGAGCAACCGAGCTCAGGGTCTGATTTGGAGAAGGGCTGAAAGGAAACAATTCTATTGACAGTGGAGGTAGAGCCCCTCCTTTTCTTCTCCTTCTTGTACAAGAGGAAACAAAAGGAGCTGACTATGGCTACACTAAAGCCACCGGCTACGCTAATCCCTGGAAAGTGAAAATTTAATGAACTACTGGTTTTTAAATCCACATATTAGGATTATTCTTTTGATTGAATAATGCAATAACAATCATGATTTTGCTTAAGAATAGTTTCAAGCAATTTCAAAAACTTCACATTTAAATTTGTAGTGATTCATTAAAAAAAAAAAAATCCTTCCAATTGATAATCAAATAATTGTTGGGTAAGTGAGCATATTATGATCAGTCCAATATCGAATATTCGAAAAATATATTGGTGTAGAAATATCAAATGCTACGCACTCTCACAAACTTAAGGTTTTGGGATTAAAAAAAACTTGGTTGGGTATGTACTAATTTTGATGAGATTTGTGAAGAACTTTTTATCGTACATGAAAAGATCATAACATTAAAGGGAGCGATGATTCTTCTTTTAGGAGGATAAAATATAATCTCGTTTGGGTAAATTTTGTATGACTCACTAAAAATTTCTTTTAGATAGCTATTGAAAACTGCTACTTCCATCCCCATCAAAATTAGCAAATAAAGTGAGATGAAATATAACATATCATTATGATGAGCAAACAAGAATGACGAGGAAGTTGAGAGATTATCTTGCTCACCTATTATAAGTCCCTTGTTTCTTTTACCGTTTGCTGCAAAAATAGCCAACATTAACAAGGGTCAGTAAACAATCAGATGATTTAACGATTCATTAATTGCGCTTAAAATACAAAAAATAATCGGTATAGAAGCCTTTTTAAAATTGTAGCTTTACTCATATATTTCACCAATCAAAATTATCCAATACATGCATGAAATTATCAATAACCTGTGAATTTGATTCCAAATAATTGAAACTTTCCATACTTAGAAATCACAATTATCTTCTCATACAAAAAAAAAAATATATTGAGAAAATTGAAGTTTCCATTTGATTAGGCATTAGTTTTAATGATGATAGGTGAAATAAATGTGGCAGGTGAAGAAAAGCTAAGTACCCTCCAATATATATAAACATATATGTAAGTATGCATGCGTTTATATATATTAATTACAAGTGAGAAGGAATAGTGTTATATTCATGATGCATAGAGAGAGAAATATGGTAAGAAGATTTGAAGAAAGAAAGAGGAGAGAGATAAAAGAGGGAAGGTTTTGTGTACTTTATCTTATTAGTGGAATAATCATCACACCATGTGATCGTGGATGTAGCTGAATATTTTGCCAGCCTTTTTTTACACCCATTAAATGAGTGTCTTATTATTGTAGTTGTTTTTGTTCTTGCAATCTTTATTTATTTATTTTCCATAATTGGGTATGAAAACCAAACTGGTACATCCAATGGGAAAAAACAGTATCGAACTTTTCAATGTACTGATTCTTGGCAGAGAGATCTATAAAATCTCACAAATATTAGATTTATGTCATCTATTCATTCAATAAATTGAGAGCAAGCTATAGGTAGGTTCAAAATTCCAATCTAAAAAAAATTCATATGAGAGAATCTAGAGTCACACTTGCTAGCACCTGATGCACGCCTAACGCTGATGCTTACAATATTCAACCTGACTAACACACAACACCAACGTTGAGATCTACTATTGCCACCAACTTCGTAACCCGCCATGCTACTAATGTCGATGCTTGTCATTGGCACTAACGTCAATGCCTACCTTCGCTACTAATGCCAACACCTGTTATCTTCACCAATGTTAACAACATGTTTACCACCAATGACAATGATGGTAGTCCCCACTGAGGGTGGTGCTCATCATTGCTAACCAGGCAAAGCCCGTCGTCATTACCAAGGTCGATGTTCGTCTTCCCATTCATCCATTTCCTCTTTTGTAAGAGCAATTGAGTAGATCATCGAAAATCTCTTGATGACAACTCCAAAGCCTCAAGACTTCTTTTACTTCCACCACAAAAGCCATCTCCCACAAATGATATCCAATACAATATATTAAGGGAAATTTAAATACACACCACACAATTCTTATGCATTTATATATCTAACACCTAAGGTTTAGTATTTACATTTACAATACTTAGGTGTCATAAATGTATAAATGAAAATGTGTATTTCACTTTAAAAAGTAAGTAACTGTGGTATTTTTGATGTGATAATAAAAATTTGAGAGTTATGTATGCAAATATGAAAGATTAAGGGTTAAATATGTAAATACATAACAATTAGGTGCGTCGTATGTATGTAAAAGACTCTAATATCAATGCATTTAAAAAAAGCATCAAAGCTTACAAATTACATAACTCAAAATTAGAACTTCAAAACATACTGAATACAACTTGATTATTACTGTAAACTAACCTCTTAATAATAAATAACATTGAACTATAACGCAATAATGCTTACAAATTACAAAAACCTGCATCTATGTTAGAGCAGTCGTAATCAGGAGGCTTAGCAGCTTTAGTTGTCAGCTTTTACTGTTCTAATCAAACTAGAGTTCTCATTATTCAACCTTTCTATGACAATGAAACCTATTCCCATTTTCCATCTTCAAGATTTCCAAACAAAAAGATATTAGCACTGACTCTTCTACGCCCATGATTTATTTGCACACGCTTTAGTCCAACCGCTAGTCAAGCTACAAAAATTCAACCTACAGCAGTTGCCTAAAACCAGAAAAGTATAATATGACTAAAAACTAAAACTCAAAAAAGTTTCCAATGACTAGGATAAAAATCTAGTTGCAAAATAAGATTCAAAATGTTCTTCTACAATTTGTTTGCTCTCCGAAAATTTATTTTAGGTTCAATTTTATTTGCCTGATTTAGTTTTCTTCATAAAAATTAGTTCTTTATTTATTGATCTTACAAGCAAGCGAAAAATAAGCAAGATCCATTTAATTATTTACACCATTCGTTTCCAATCAGGAAGGATCCCGGATTTTGATTGAGGGAAGAAGAAAAGGCACACTTTTTTAATAGTTATATGATATTATAAAATAATATAAAATAATATAAAATAATAAACCCGCAAGCAAGAAAATAAATAAAAAAGTCATTCCAGAAGCGACAACGAAGATAGCAGGCAAGGAAGCATAAAGGCACCTACTTTGCATTTCCTCACCTCATCCTTAGCAGAAGAAACATACGTCCTCAAAAACGTTATACCCTCTTAAATCTCATCAAATTAGCAAAGTTCGATTTGGTAACGGTAAAGGTAAGAGTCGAGCAAAGAAAAAAAAAAAAAAGAAAAAACTATCGTAGAAAAGATTAGGACAAAGCGAAGTGCTTACAGTGAAAACAGGAATCAAGGTAGTTAGTTTCAGAGCAAAAGCACAAATGATCTCCTGGCCGACTCTCATTGTAACCGCACATCCCTCCGGATTCCTTACAATCCTGACACCAATCCATACCGTTGCTCCAAGTTAATCCGAATCCCCCTTTTAACGCCTCACCGAACTGCTGGTTGCTATGAACCGGTACAGCCGCCGTCATGTCACAGCTGCCAGGCAAATTTTCTAAAAATGTCGAAGGCCCATCTCCCAGTTTATAGTACGACAGTTTGGGCCAATTGAGCTTGTTCAGACATGGGATTTCTAATAGGCCGGACGGCACCGTCGGGAAACTGCAATTTACATAAACTGTGAGGTTGTGGTCGCGACTGGTGTAATTGAAAAGGGTTGTGTTAATGCTGATGTTGGTAAAGCTCATAGGGCATTCAGTTCTGATGAAGTTTGAATCGACGACCACGACAATCCTGTCCTGATCATAGATGTTCTGTACGGCATAATCCTCTCCTCCAATTGTAATGGTAAGCGGGGCGACTTTGTCATCCTGGTTGCAGTTAAGCTCGTATCCAGGGTAGCCGCAGTAATTCGGGCTTTCGGATAGGCGAAAGGGATAGGTAACGTTGATGTCCTTAAAGGTTCCGCAGTTTAAATATTCAGAGCAGTGAAGGAAGTATGGATTGCTGGGAACAGAAGCCGAGGGAAGAAGCAGAAGGGGGTGGAGAAGGAGGAGGCACAATGGGGATCGACACCACAGCCGTCCTTGAAGCATTTTGGCAAACACCTGTGGGGCGTATCTTTCCAACGAGAATGCAGAAATATAACAAGGAGAATAGGGACGACCAGGTCGTCGAAGTCTTTAGTAGCCAATTTTCAATGTCCACGTGGCAAAACATTTTCTTCAGGAACTCGCAAATCAGACGGTGGCATTAAAATTTGCAACACGGCAAAAAGAAAATTTAAACCTCAAAAGAGCATAGATATACTCTGAGATTGGTGCGCTAATGCTTATCATGACACGTGGCTAGCTAATATACAGAAGCACGATATACCTTCGTTCTGGCGGGTCGGAGACCGAAGGACTTGGGGTCAAGTTTTGTTGCGCGATCTCGACCGTTCGTGTGGGAATGTGTGGGCAGGATTAAAATTAGGTGGGAGGCTGATGAGTGCCGTGTGAACTTAAAACAAGTATAAAATCGGGGAAACTTCCAGAGGGCGAGCACAATTCCGAGCGGGCCACACTCTTACCAACCGGTGGGGTCATGTGATTACGTAAGCCGAGCAGGTGGTGCAACAACTTAATGTAAAGTATAGAATTTGAGTGGAAGTTTTCGGCTTGATTTTTTATGTTAATAATTTATAATATTTGAATTAATTTTAAGATAAAAAAAGAAAAAAAATATAGTAAATTAATTAAATTTTACGTTTTTTCGAATGAAATTATATTTTACGCCATATCTATCTTAAATAAAGATTTGATATGGATATTTTAAGTCAGAGCTGACCATTATCATTGTTGCCTATCGCAGCATCACACAACCACCATACCAAACTTCATAAAACAGTCCGGAGCGATATATTTTAAATTCAATTAAATTCTGATAAGTTGATTTTACAACTTTTATTGAGAATTTAAAGATTTTTACCGTGGTGAAATTAAAAACTTGAATTTCAACCAAAAAAAAGAAAAATCGAAGAGAAAGTCAACATTACCAGTAGCCTTCCCTTCGCCGCAATGCTTCTCGTTAATCCCACTCTGACAAAAGCAAACGAAGCCCATCAGTCCATGCCCGCACAACCCGCCGGAATCCTCACACCTCCGGCAATCATCATCGCCGCTCACATTCCAATGCAGCTGAAATCCTTCCCTCATCACTCCCACCACATCCCCACTCAAGAAACTCTTGCTCCACAGCACCGCCGCATGCATCACCGGCGCCACCACATTCTCCGCGCAATCTGCACCTGGGAACACCATATCTTGCGTCAACACGTACGATGATTTCCCGCCATCACTACATCGCAAGGGAACATCTCCCGTAACTGATGTTTGAGAGCAGTTGTAATAGAAGAAGAGCTCGGTGTCTTCGGAAGTGAAGGTGAGAGTGGAATCATAAAAGTTGGAGTAAATGGATAGGTTGTAGAGCGGATGGGGGCAGTTTACATCGGCAATGGCGTCGGTGTCGATGAGCGTGAGGGTGTGTGAGGAGATGTTGAAGGATGTGATGGTGTAGTTGCCGGCGTTGGGTAGGGAGAGGATGATGTTGTTGTTGTGGCAGTCGAGCATGAGGTCGGGGTAGCCGCAGTGGGAGGAAAGGGAGTTTGGGGAATCGTGGGGTAGCCAGAAGGGGTAAGGGATTTGGAGGGAGGAGTTGCCGCAGGAGGAAGGGGAGCAGTTGGGGATGGGAGAGGGGTGGGAAGGAGGGAGGAGGGAGAGGAGGAGGGTGGTGAGGAATGGGGAGAGGGAGAGGGCTGTGTGGGGAGGAAGATGGGGTTTGGTGGAAGGAGACATGGTGTTTGGTTTTGAGTTTTTTGGGACGTGAAGAGAGGAAAGAGGTGAGGGGGAGTATTTGTTAATGGTAAATAGGGGTTTGGTCAACTGTTCCATATGGATATGTGGTCCAGCGTTTCTTCATGCCTCTGTTAGTCTACTGCCTCGCAATCCGAAGATGAAGACGTCATATTTCTCCATTATAAAGCAAAAGAAATTATGAATATGTGCACTTACAAAAATGTTTTTTAGGAGGGGGAGATCTGGGTTTTCTAGTTTTCACGTTTCATTTTTTTTTCAAATTCAATTTAAAATGGACATTGAAAAGCTTTTTAACTTTGTTTATTGATTGAATCAAAAGAAAAAGAGATATTTTTAATTTTGATGTGTGGTCCATAAATCTTACCACGAGGTACAAATTTTGATGAATTTTAAGCGAGAAATATTTTAAATTAAATTTAGGATCCTAAGGCCCAATTTCAATAAGGTTATTGCAGCAATAATGGTTTTGACATGACGAACGTTGAAAATGATTCAATTAGAGTTCGAATAAACTTAGATCAAACAATTGATATGTTTAGAGTCAAATCGAAAGGCTTAATGGGAAAAATCCAATGAGCACAAATTTTTTAATTTTGATATCATTAAGAAATTTAAATATAAAAAAAATTACTTGTGATAAGGGAATAAATATGGACCGTTTAAAGTAGTATTTTGAGATCCATATTAAATTTCTCAAAATAAACTCGTATTCTTTATTTGGAGGAGAACAAGAAAAAAGTGAGTCGACAACTCGAGCATTACCCTTAAAAAGAAGTGTATGTGAACAATAATCAATCATGGTCGACAGCCACTAGTAATTGTTATAGCCAATTATTGCTATTATAGCAATCAATTACAGTTCTTATAACCTAATTATGATTATTGTAGACAAACAACTATTATAAAATTGTGATTGTCAGTTTTTGTAATCACATCTTCCATAATTTAGTAAAATAGCGGACCTCTATACTATCAATTTTCTTGTGGATTACTTTGACTAGACCTTGTCCTATGATATTTTCTCTTTCCAAAATATTTTCACATAAAAAATTTGGTTCTTTTTTATGTATGTTTTTGTGTGCTGTAAATTATAGTGAGCAAAGATATGAGATTTTTCCACAATTGAGAATTTCCTTGCACACAATAATTTTGCTGTCTTTCATAGATAAAATCTCACATGTATCGAAGTGCGGACATTATTTCAATGACTAACAAGTGTAATACTAACAATAATGGAGTCTTTTGCTCTAATACCCACTATTTCAGTAAATAATCTAAAAGATAGAGACACTAATAAGCCTCTATATTTTTCTCTTGATAGACATCTCCTTAAGAGTGAATTTCTCTTTTATACCACTAAAAGATCACATGCTTATAATGGAGAATTCTTAAAATGAAACTCTTTAGCTTATATGTAAGGCTCGACAACTACTAATAACATAAACGAGTGAGGATCATCTACCCCATAATCAAACAACAATCAGCAATGCCCTACTAGAGAGAGCTCTTACAACACCATTTCCTCATACTGGAGTCCGCCTTACAAGTCTAGGAAGTTGACATCCTAAATATTGTTAATCATACACATCCATCTCGTGCAACCTCAATAAATTGCAAACTTCTAGCACTCATGGAGGACATGACTCAACCCCATCAAGTAATTCATGATGATATACGATGTCTAGTTTAAGAAGAGTTCATTCAAAGAGACAAGGACCTATCATTCAAGTAAAATTTTATTATCAATGAATTTTTTTATAAATAATATCCTTTATATATTATTATACACGGGAAGGCATGCCGATGAGATAACGTCAACGTGAAACTAGCAGTAGATAGGATCCTCATTAGAAAAACCCTTTAAGAGCTAGCGACGTATAAGGTCTCCACTGATAATCTGAAAAGACATGCCTATGAGGTAACATCGATGGGAAGCTAATAAAGGAAAGAGTTTTTACAAGAAAAACACTTTAAGGGCTTGTGACAAACAACAAATAATCATGATGTGAATATAATAGTGGATAATGCCATCACTAGAAAGACCCCTCAAAAGCATCTGACAGAAATGCTTCCACTCATATCCCTAGAAGGCACACCCATGAGTTAACCTTAATGGGAAGTTATTGGTAATAGTTCCTCATTAGAAAAACCATTTGAAGATAAGTGGTAAACAAAATCCCACTCATAGTCATTGAAGGCATGCCCATGAGGTAACATCCATTGGACGTTAGTAGTGGATAGACTCCTCCAAAATAGGGTCCATGAGAGCAATTAGTTGAAAGGGTCTTAACTAAAAAATATCTCAAAAGGCTATAAGCCTTCAAAATTATAAGTTTGCTTAAAAAAAATTTAGAATTTTATAAGCCTTACAAGGTACAAATGCACTAAAAAAACTCTCAAAAGACTTTAAATATCAGAAGTTACACATGCTAAAAAATCTCAAAATGCAACAAGCCATAAAATGTATAAGTATGCCAAAGAATCATTGAAGACTATAAATCTTAGAAGGCATATGTGTATTAAAAAATTTTAGAATGTTTCAAGCTTTTAAAAAGTAAGTGCATCTCAAAAGATTTAAAGTCCTCAAAAGTATAAATATATTAAAAACAGACACCAGTCTCTAAAGATGTATAATATTTCCTTATACAAAGCATATGCACTAATTTTAATTGTAGGTTTTTACTCATTCAAGAAACTGAAAATTCATCCAAAAATCTCATAAGGCATAAACTTACAAAGAGTTCTATGTCATTGTACTTCCATTAGGGGAGACATCTCCTTACAATATATTTAATTTTTTATAAGAATTATAATAACTTCGTTTTCTAGAAGGGGCGATTTTTAAGAAATTAATACTCTTACATGAAGATAAAGTGTTTGTAGTGTATCAACATTGTGAATGTTAGCTGAGCTCGTATATTCAAAAGAAGTCTTATTTTAAAACAATCTAAATGAGATGATAAAGCATTACAACAATATCATTAAAAAAAAATTGTATCTTTTAAAGCCTTCAAAATATTCCTTAGCTTCCATTAGTTAGTTTCTTCCTTTTTTTTTAAGATTTCAAACATATGTCTTACATAGCCAATATATATATTGGTCAGCAAAGTCTAATTGAAGACCAGGTTTGCCTATGAAAAATAGCCTCGTGCTATTGATAGAGATAACCAATAATTAATCAGACAACTGGTGACCTCAAGTCAATCTTCTCTCACCTCTTACTCATTTAGAGCTTAGGATCTAGCTTTAAAATTTTCTTAGAGGTTGCTATAGAGGTCTTGTGGATGGTTGAGACCCAAAAATTAAAACATAAACCAAATATTTACTCTCTTTGATTTGAAATATGCTTAGCCTTAATCCTAAACTCATAATTTATTATGGAGTTGATCTTTGCTAAGTTATTAAAATTAAAGGCCGAGTACCAATAAAGGTTTTGAGTATGCCTTTATGAGATCCATTGAGCCTGGAGACATGAATTAGGAGAGATCCTTAGTTCACCTTATGGATTATGTTGGTTTGAGCTACCCTTTGACTTAATTAACTTTGGAGAGACCCTGTGGTATCAACCTAATCAGGCCTAACTCTTCCTTTTAACTCAAGCATTTGGTTCAAGATGAGCTCACATATATTTGAAGTTTGTTCCAAACCATGTTCAAATATAAATTGAAATAAAAATGAAAGAATTAATTGATAAAAAAAAATCATGTTAAATATGGAATTAAAAGCTTAAATAAAAAAAATATAAAATTTAAATTTTAATCAAAATCAATAAAAAGATCAAATTTAAATACAAATCCCAAAACATGCCTTGCAATCTTAAACAAATCTAATTAAACATAAACAAAGCCACCTATTTAACAAATTTATAATTAAATACAAACAAAACTAAAGCTTGAAAAACCTAAACAAATTCCTAATTAAAGCTTCAACCAGGGCTA
>NEWO01000001.1:6976846-7013806 GCA_003013225.1 Phalaenopsis aphrodite
AACTTCTGTACATGATTCTAAGAACAAGGAAGCTCTTCATAACTGAAGAAAAAGGGGATGCAAAGGTGGGTGCACAAAAAAAATGTAGCACTAATCCTAAGAAATCTAGTGGTCAGGGGAGAAGGTTCAGTGAGGAATGATCCAGTGACAAAAGAATGTGAGGCCCACTCATCCAATCTTATGTAGTCATCCAAGATAAAACCAAGAAGGTCAAAGTTTATTGAGCCATGGAAGATGACCAAACAATCCAAGTCAAAACCATTTGATCATGACGAGATAAAGAGACATCCGAGCCAACTACCACAAAGAATCTGATATGAGGGAAGACCCAATCCCAAGCATCTCCAACAATATTGGAGACACTCAAAAGTCCCACATCTATTATCAAAGGTTGACAGTTGAACTAGATCAACCTACTAATAATGTTGACCAAACATAGAAAACTGAACCAATCCTACTGATCTGAAACTAATTAAGCTCAGCCAATCGAGCCAGAGCATAGTTGATAGAAAGATTCATGCATGTAAAATACTTTGAATACTCTATAAAACTAATTTTAAAGTAGAGGAAAAAATATAACATCATGAAATTATACTCTCTCACCTATAATATTGAGATTATTTCTCGGATAAAAAACAAAGTATTATTGTTTATTACCGTTCACCTCAAAGGCGACTCATTTGTAGATGATGAAAAGTTTGATCTACATTTGGTCGAGCTTTCCCACAACTTGTACTCATGCTTTTAGATCATTTTTTTTTCAACACAAGGTTGCAATGGCGAAGATCTTCTCTCAGACATGTCTGTTATAATAATGAGTTGTCCACCTGTTTACTTTTTCTTACCGAAGAGCTGAATCAACCTAGTTGAGCATGAGCATTACTCCATCAATTACTTCTTGCCTCTCATTCAATTTTGTTTCTTCAAACACCGAGGTGGTTTCCACTTTTTGATTGTGATGGTTATACACGACTGATAACATCACCTTCACACTATGTGACAACATGAAAGGGGTCTACTCGATTGTCATGGAAAGTGTAGTTTGAACTGCCTAAAGGACGGATGTGAGAACTCTGCTCATTTG
Source organism: Phalaenopsis aphrodite (assembly GCA_003013225.1). Taxonomy (NCBI): domain Eukaryota; kingdom Viridiplantae; phylum Streptophyta; class Magnoliopsida; order Asparagales; family Orchidaceae; genus Phalaenopsis; species Phalaenopsis aphrodite. The sequence goes on from NEWO01000001.1 coordinate 6,977,931, forward strand.
CACTTGGCTCCTTTGATTTTCTTCCTTAGCAAATCCATGATAATTTTGATAGTTGACTCGGCTTACCCATTTGTCCGACAATGTTGCATGAATGTAAATTTCAAACCACTTCACCGACTCTAACACAAGTCCTTTACTCCCTGGTTGACACATTGTGTCCTATTATCAATGATGATAACCACCAACAGCTCAAAGCAACACATTAGATCTGTCATGATGAAATTTGAAACGAACTCCTCTATGATCTAAGCAAGTTTCTTAGCTTCAATTCACTTAAAAAGGAATCTACCATAACTAAGAAAACTTGAACTAGCCTTAAGTCAAAGGAAAGAGCTTGATAATGTTTAGACCTAGATGACAAATGGCCATGGATTGATAATGGGTTGTAATCTATGTGTTGGTTTGTGTTGAAGTGGTGCATAACTTTGACATAGCTTGTGTTTCCTGGAGAACTCCTCGACATCTATCATAAATGTTAGCTAGAAGTTACTCCATTATTGTGCTCGGTAAGCCAAAGTATTTCTTTTTAAATAGCTCCTGCATCTCTCTTAGTGCACCTCTCGAGTACCTCTTCTACCTCTTTTTCATTTATACACTATAGATATTGCAACAAAACTAATATCCAGAAAACCTTTCCCTTGATCAAGAGATATTGAATGACTTTTACTTTGAATCTTCTTGGGTTTGCAATGTTCTTTAAGATCTTCTCGGTCTCAAGGTATAAGTATGGAGGGGTCAATCTAACTAGTTTACTCTAGTTTCTAGTTCCATTGCCTCGACCTCATCAATATTCAATCAAATAAGGTTTTGGGCATCCCTTCCTAAGAGGTATGTTATTTGGTTCTTCTCCAAGGTGATATGCTTGATTTTGAAGCCTATGAACGTACCAATCCTTACTTTCACTTTGCTTAGGTACTTAGAAATTATATTATCTCCACCTCTAACTGCCTGTTTACTTAACTTACAACCAGTTATGAGTTAGATTTTACTTAGAGAAAAACTTGGCCCAAATTTTGTTTAGCAGCTAGCGTGAATAAATAAAATGATCTAAAAATTATATAATAAACTTTTACATTACGGGTACTACGCAAGTATACGTATTGTTTCAAGTAATATAAGATTTTCCTTAAGAACCCTCAGTATCGATCCCATGGGGAGAAATTTTATGAATTTGATGAAGAAAGTCCTTTAATTTAAACGGTAGAATATATTCTATGAAAATTTAAATGTAATTCAAATGAAAAGTAAGGTTTACTAATTCCTATAAGTGCAAATTAAAAGTAAATGCAGGGAATAAAAATAACTAAAACTAAAAAATTCAAGATATGTAAAGAGACTTTCTTCTTACATATAATTCATTATCAGTGTAGGATTGTATATGTTTAGAAATTTAACTAATCTATTGTGACAAATAGGGGCAAACATATTTTTTACCTCTTCCGAGCATAAAGAACATTGACTAATCTAAAGTTGGTGTCGACATCTATAGTAGTGTTGGGTAGGTTCTAGTCTCTCACCGCTAGATTACCCACTGTTTCCTCTCTATATGACCTACCAGTGACGCTTAGTTTCAATCTCTAGATCAAATTGATAAAAGAATCTACCATGTCACTCTAGAAACATTAATTTTACGCCCATCAAATCTTATCTCACTGTCTATTTGCATCTCCCTTTAGACGATTGCCACTGCTCTTTCCAAGATAGAATGTGATACTTACAAGTCAATAAATTTTAGCACTTTCGGGTCTATAAGTTCCTCAACATGCTTTAACAATACAAGTGACCAATTTATAAAGTAAATAAAGGACCGATAAAAATATCATCACAAATTTTCAGAGTGAGATTGTGATCTTGAGAAGGGCAGAAAGAAAAAAGGATCAAGAAAGAAAAGAATAACTCCTCTCTATCCTAACCCCACCCCCCAGTTTATACATAAGGGAGAAAATCAATAAAATAATCAAAGTAGTACGACTTGTACTGTGTTGTCTTTCTCCAGTGTCTTGATAGAAAGACAATGATGTGGATGTCAGGTATTGCTAGTACGATGACTATTCGTAGTACATAGGTGAAAATATTGAGTTCCAAGTGTCGAGCAGTGTCTATAATAAATGAGTGACGGATGTCCTTATTAGTCATGATGACTTTTATTAGTCATGATAGTTTCCTCCAATAACCCCCCTTGAACAAGTGAGCTAAGTTGTCATTTCGAGGAAAATAAGAAGGATCAAATCAACATGTAGGAACGACTCAATCACTTTAACAGGTGGACACGATTCAACCACTTTGGAAGGTTCAGTAAGAGAAACTTAATGAAAATTTCTATATGCTTCTATTTTGTATACAATTCACCATACGTTTATATTTTTTAACGTGTGCCGACTAACTCTTTGTTAAGCTTTAAATGCTCAGACTATATTAGTCATATTTAGGGAATATAATATTACTTAATTAGAACTTTATTTCTGGAAATTAAGTAAAATACATATATAAATATAAAATAATATTTATTCATGATATTAACATTTAGTTTTTCACCATTGGAGTGATTCAGACATGTGGAAAATTAGCATTTGACTTTGCCGCCATCAGTTTAGTAAAATGTCGCCATCATAATGTGACGTCAATATTTCTATCACCCGAAATCCCGAAATACAGATAAGAGTTATACAACTGGAATTTAGTATCTTATTTTATTCTATCAGACATTAATCGAGAATTTATGCATAATTGTTTTTTAATAAAAATAAAAATTATTATCTTATAAAATTAAAATAGCATCAACCCAGCTTAGTAGTGCCTAATTTAATTTAAATTAAATGAAGAACTTGCCCTGGTGGAGATGGGGCTGGGGTTGGCTCTCCTAACTAGTTGGGAGTCAATGTCAGTGGTTTGGCAACGACTATCATTCATAATGTTTTGAAATAATGAATAAAATATATGCATTGTTAAGGCTCTCAAGAACATATATCTGATGTAGTTGAGCGATCAAAAATTGAATGATTGGATTGATAGGAACAATGCTAAGAGCCTAAGAAGATTTATGGATCCATTTTAAGACTATTAAAAATATAGTTATGATATTGATAACAACTAATGAGATCAAGAATGTGGGGGACTAATTGAATAGCTCCTTCACTTAATCGGTGGGTCATCGATCGCTTATTCTGTATGCGTGCGAGAGCGCAATTTGGTAAATCAGTTCAGTTAAACTTAGCTTAGATCGGTTATATTAGCTTAGCCACTAAACTGCATGAATTTTATCATTCTCGATGTCATTTGACTCTTAATGAGATGATCATTTTGACAATAAATTTGTGTTAATCAGATTCCATTTTGTTCTTTGATATTTTTGAAATCATACTTTATGGCTAACTTCTTTAAGTGATTTAATATTCATATATTACACGAAAAGTATATATTTGCGAAATGAAAACTTTATGATTGCAATTAGGGTTGTCAAATCTGGTTTGTGACCGACCTGAAATTGCTTGCCTGAACCTGACCCAAATATCATACGACTACCTTCAACTTGCCAACTCGAATCTGGCTCATATAATATTTTAAACTTAAAACATAGCAGTTATTTAGGTGACAATCGAGCCAAATTTCTGGAGATTTTAAATCAATCTCTGCTCAACTTTGAGTTGATGGATCAATATCATGTCATTTTCGGGTCATTTTCAAATTAGTGGGTCAAACAATCCCTGTAAAGTAAATGGAATGCTCTCTTACACCTGACAAAACAAACCCTTAATTTTAGTCCGTAGATTAAAATCACAAAACCCACTTGCATCTTCTGAAAGGTGAGTTTATCCATCTCCTTAAAAGAATAATAAATAACGTTATTGACTAAAATCTGATTATTTAGTAGTACGATAAGAACATTTGTTCAATAGTCATTTAAAATTACTTGTTAATGTAATTATTTTATTCTATCTAAATTTTAATATACAATAAAAAACATTTATATCCTAGATTCACATATAAACCACACAATTTTTATGTATTTATATATCTAGCCTTTAAATCAAAGTTGAGCCCCGAGAAGATAGTCGTAGGCCCAATTGGCCCGAAAACACACCCATCAGATTGACCTGTTATGTACCAGCAGTCGGGTTGAAAAGTTGAGTTCTGGCTGTTGTTTACAAGAGGTTAGTTTGAGCTGTCGTGTTCTAGTTGTCAGGTTGACTCGTTAGATCAGCCTATATAGTACAATTTGCGAACATAAGAGGAACAACTGCTCGAATGCGACTAATTGTGGATTGTTCGATCTCTATGTCACATGAGAGTGATAGACTACTTAAGACAAATGTCAGATTGTACTGAAATTATTTAATTTTATCACATTGTAACCAAACAAGGGGTTAAAAAATTGAGTTTTATGTATGAGTCTTCCTATTTTTTAATCGAAAATCAAACTTGACTTATGCCGCATAACGGTAACATTTATGTGTTATTGGCAATATTTTCTAAAAAGGAAGAAAAATTTTGAAGGTCATTTTGATTATTTAAAAATAATATGATTTATTTTTTTTTTAAAAAATTAAATTTGATATAAAACACTAATGAATAATAAAATTTGAAGAAAAAAAAATGATTAATATGGTGGTAGTGAGAGAGCCGACTGTCTTTGGTTGGTGAAATGGGTTTTGAGTAGAGGGGGTAGGGCAAACAAACCGTGAAGCGTGGCACGGGACGTAATATTTTTTATTTGGATTCCGATTATTTGGTGAGTTAAGCTTTGCAAGTGGTTCAATAGAAACTACGCCGTTCAACAAATAATAATATTGAGCAAAACATAATTACATGTAATTACCTATTTTCATATTTTATGTGGCCTATATTTGAAAATATTTTTTGAATCTTCAGTGTAACTATAAAAATGAATTAACCTAGTTTGAGTAGAATATGCAGTAGGAAACCCCTACTATGCTATGTGCATGATTCAAAAAAAAAAAATGTTTAGTTCTAGGATAAAGATTTAAAAGGGACATTTACTTATATATCACACAATTCCTATGTATTTACATATCTAATACGTAAACTCTATTGTTTACGTTTATACCAACCCAATTCTTTCATATCACAAAAAAAATATTGCTATTTTATCAATTGCTATAATCCTCACACTTCAAAAATCATAATCTCGAGTCATGTAGTTTTCCATGAAACAATATTGCCACAATTTCAAGCTCCTCCATCAACTACAACTCCACCCGATCCTCCTTTAAACCCATTGTTACTTATTCCCACATCGGCAACTTAACTATCCGGCCACTACATCTATTTCCATCAACCCCTTAACCAAGCTTCCCACCTAAATCCTCTTCTCCTCCACGACCGAACAGTTCAATCCTTTCCTCAGGACACCCACAACATGTTGTGCCATCAGATCTAATACCTACTCGAACACATCCAATGACCGCCCACAATAAAAATGGAAATCTCAAATCCATCAGTGCCTCAACTCAGATAGATTTCATATATCTAATAGTTTAGATAGTTGAGCACGATACCACGAGCGATAAATGATCTCGAAAGAAGAACGTATCACTTATTGGTAGACTTAACTATTTAAACTAAAAGTTTATGACTCTATTTTGGTCTGTGAATTTTATAGCTGAAAAATTCTTTTATCCAATACACAGATTAGATATGGTTTAAATTAATATGGGTTATTAATTCTTTATAGAGGCAAACCCCTATAATTAATTACATCTTAAGCAAACGAAGTCACATAAGAAAACTCTCGATTAAGATCGAGGTTTTGTCAACAAGAATTCAACGTTTAAGCTTCCACGATTGCCTATAATAAATTAAAGTGGACATTAGGGCTGTCAAAAAAGCTCGTTGTTCGCGAACAGTTCTTGTTCGGTTCGTCAAAGAGTTTGTGTTCGATTTGTTCGATAAGTAAACGAGAAGAACGTGAACAAAGTTTTTTCGTTCGGTTACTTAAACGAACTAAACACGAACAGTGATGTGTTCGTTCGTGTTCGAATCGTTATTGTTCGAAATATAAAATAATTTAAAATAATTATATATACAATTTATGATATTTTAAAACATTAAATTTTATAAATTATAATATATAATAAATTAATAATAATAATATATTAATCTACTATATTAGTAATATACTAATATAGATATTATATATTTATATAATATAAATTACATAATTAATATACTGTATTATTTATATATATTAATATTAGAGAAGTCAAACTGGCTCGTCGTTCGCGAACAGCTCATGTTCGGTTCGTGTTCGGCTCGTTCGTTAAGAAACGAACACGAACATTGATTTCACGAACAATTTCAAACACGAGCTTATTTCAAACAAACTAAATTTTAAACGAACCGAACACGAACACAAGCTCTGTTCGTTCGTGTTCAGTTCGTTTACACCCCTAGTGGACATGACTCAATGCGGAATAATTATTTTTGGAACCTAAAGGAGTGAATATTAGGAGATGTCGAAGATACTGAAGAAGCTTTAGTGACATCTCAAACCAACCTATAGTTTGACTTTATATTTTTGAAGGGTAAAATATTTAATGTTTCAGTCCTGTAAATTATTTCGTTAGTCTGGACTTATGTCTACATGTAATATGCAAATAACCCAATAAAATATGAGAATTTACGTCGAATATAACGACGAACTCAGAATCCTAAACAGTTTAGGACTTTTATCATAAAATATACAATCGTATGAAGTCCTAGAAGATAATATGAAAATTTACGTCATACTAGATGAACAAACTTGATGTCCTATGGATGTTGTTTAAGTCTACAAAAGTTCAGTTGAAGCTCCTCCCTCCGCCTTCTATTGTCGCCTCGACCACTGCCTGGAGATGAATCATCACTAGAAGACGTCGTTGTCTCGTTCCGAGAAGAAGAGAAATAGAAGAGGGAACATATTTTAAGCAAATTATTCAAGACATTTAATGTACAATAGGTTTCTAATTTGTGTTTGTCATTGTTAAAGGAAGATGAAAATTTTAATTTATGTTAAGCAACACCAATTATAATCTCACGATTCCATCATCCCTGTATCACTGTTAATTTTTGGTTTACCTAGTCTAAATGAGCTGTTGAACTCATTTATACCAAATAATTTTCATTAGCAACCTTAGGTTACCTCATTTGAGAGATCCTCGTGGATCCAAAAAAAGTGGATTATCATGGTTGGTATTAGTTTAATGAAGTTTAAAATTATTTTTTATAGTTTTATTATTATGTCCAATGAAATTTCGAGAAGTATGTAAATTATTAGGTATATGCCAATTATGTGTCACAAGGTCCAATCACTATATAAACATACTGGAAATGCAGTAACTAAAAGTAGGAGTACAGATAAATATGTACAGTACAATACAAAAAAAGAGAAAAAAAATAATCTATTCAGTAAAGTATAGTAAAAAAGGAAAAGAACTGTGCAGTAAAGTACAATAAAATATAAAAGATTATGACATACTTGGCTGATTTTGTTGATGCTTAAAAGGAAATAACAGTTAGAATATCACAAGTGTATAACATATATTAAACAGATAAATTTAAGTATGAAAGAATAAATAGTAAACATATGAAAATCAAAATGGGGAAATAAGAATTTAAATTGGAGATGGGTTCAGCTTAGACTCATCATTCGTCAAAATCTCAAAGGCAACCAAGATGACAAAGTCCATCCACCAATATTAATCAAAAGCCACCAGCAAAACGCCCTACGATTGGACAACTTCAAACCTATCAATTGGTTGATAAGTGAACACATAAAAGTTAAGCCTCCTCGATCATATATATCCCCCATGTATATGTTTTTCATGTATGTGATGTTGTCTAAATTTCCAATAATCAACGCTATAAAGCTATGATTCACAAGTCATCTGAAGCTGAGGTTAAAGCTACCAACAACCTAAAGAAATGAGAAGGCAAACTATTAATCAATATTGGTTTAGGTTTTAGCTATATAAGCAGGTGTAATATTTTGCATCATGGCCCTTTCCCCGTATATCCAACTTATAGGCCACTTTGAGATTCTATATGCATTTCCAACAATTTTGGATATTTTATATCATGAAAGTGAAAGAAAATATATTTCCAGATAATTCTGTAACTTCCCTTCTTTTTTTGTTTTTCAATTCATAAATAGTTTATAATATTTCATAGAAGAGTAAAACTAGGATAAAATGTAATTCATATAGCTGAACCAGCACTCAATGTTTAAAAAAAACTAAATATAAGAACAAGAAATCCTCTCATTGACAATGTAAATATAACCTTAAAACATTGAAATTACAAGCTATTAAACAACCATAAGAGAATTCGAGACGTATTTCATGAACGAAGCCATAACTTCCAATTTCCAACCGAATCCAGAATGATCTGTTTGTATGTTCTGAATTCTTGAATGCCTTCATAACACAATTCATGAAACCTCTTTTCTTTTACTGATAAGAAAATCCAAACGTGATGTATCTACATATCTCCTTTGCTCATATAGTTTAGACATAACCATTCGAGCATCTAGTTCATCTCAAATATCACTGTTAACCAATAAATTTGAATGAATTGCATACACATATATCAACTCTTTCATCATATTTACAATAATGCCTTTGAGAGAGTATAGTTTATAATAGTTAAAAGGGATTAAACATTTAGCATTTGATGCATACCAAACAAATACATGCTGAATATAAAAAAATGTGTCAATATCATCATATTCCAAGGATTAAGTGAAATTTAATATTTCCAGATTTCAGTATAATATTGAAAAGAGAAGAGTGCTCTGATGTTCTAACAGATAACCATATGTAATACAATTTTTTTATTATCAAGCATTCCTATTCATGTATAAGAGAAGAAGGCTTTGCAAATACGCATGAATCACCTGTTATGCCTCTAATTTCTCCAATTATTGAAATAACCGTGAAAATACCATAGTAACCAATTGGCATATATTCAAGATCAACCAATTATAGGTTTACATAAATATCAACTTCGGCAAGCTAACAGTATATAGATAAATAAATTTCAAGGATAATTAAGTTCGAGAATCAAAGAATTATGCATATGCTTCAGAAGTCATTATAACCGACAACTCTAAATTAAAACGATTAAGAAAATCATAAACTGTGAGACATATATATATTTCCTTTCTCAAGTCACACTAAAATACTCAATCTCGTACTAAGAACAAGTGCACATTTTCGATTATGTAAGAACAAGTGCACTGTTTCGATTATGTAAAGAAGTAAACAAAACCAAATTCAAATGCTTCCTGATTTTAATAAATTTTGTTTCGGGCAATCATTCGTCGTGTCAAAGAAAGAAAAATAAACCCTGAAATATCATCAGGTGAACTACTAAATTCTTCATATAAGATGAAATGCCAGAAACAAAAAGAAAAAAGGAAACAAACCAGGGCTTCCGTTATTTCCTTTGATAGGATCAGGGCATCGTCTATGCTCAACTTAGCAGGTAACTTCCTAATATGAGCTAATACATTATAATTCACTTTATTGCTCGGTCTTTCAGTCTCTCCCCAGACAGGTACTTCGTCAACTGGTGGAATTAGATCGTCTTGAACAATCACTTATTTTATCTTATCCTTTGGACTCATTCTCGGGGGTAGTACCTTTCCACTTCTCAAATTTATTTTTATTATCTCTTCTAAGTCTTGAACTAACTTCGAAGCTATCTCCTCTGGGGTTGAAATAACAGATTCTTTAGAGACCTCTTCCGAGTCGGAGAATTCTAACTCGATTGTAATTGGTGATCCCTTAAATTCAAAGACAAGTGCATCATTTCCGAGTCGTAACCTTTATCGTCAGTATTCTCTTCTTTATTATTGTTGCGTGTGCTAAGATTTTGTACGATTTGAGAATTATCATTAGAATCGAAATTATTATCAGGATTAAATTGGTTATTTTCAGTCATATTATCACCGGAAACAGTCAAAACGTAGCCAAAATCAAATTCGATCGTATTACGTGCCCACGGAGAGGCGAAGAAGAAATCATACAAAATCAATGGTTTGAGAAATTTTTCCTTCAAATCCATAGTAACCAATCTAGGACAAGCAGCCCCTATCCTATATTTCAATTCTTCAATCTTCTTCGCTTCTGTAATCTCTTTAATCTTCTTTTGAGGTTCTTTTTCCACTGTGATTGATAGTCTTGATATAGCAGGCTCTAAACCCCGAGTTGCAGCTTGCACCAAAGCATTTTGGATCTGATTCAGTATCTTCTTCGAAGATTTTGCCCAAAATGTACTACATTCATCATTAACTGCGTATGGGTCAACCGGAACAATAGGATCGACCGAAACCATATTGATAAAACCTTTCTCAGGTTCTCTCATGTATTCTTTCGATATCATTATGTTCCCTTTCTTGAGATTGTATTCCAACCAATTCTTGAAACTAAAAAAATTTTCTATAGTATATCCAATCAATCTATGATATGGACAGTACAATGGGTGATCCTTCTTATCCATTTCCTCTGACTTCTTAGGCTCTGGTAACTTGAATTCAGGTCTCTTAGCCAAATTGTGAAACATTTTTCCCACTACTTCGTCTTTAAAGGGGTATTTCTTACTCAAACGTTCTGCTATGAATGAGATTTATCTTTCGTCTGCCTGATAAGATCCCTGCTTAAATGATTGTTGATTGTATTGTTGAGGAGGTCAATGACTTTGTTGAGGTTGCTCGGCCTGTATCTGCATCAGTTATTTACCTTTATCTATAGTTGAAATAGTCTCGGACTTCTTCTCAAGGGTTTTCATTGATTTATTCTTTTGAAACTTTTCAATAAATCCAAACTGCTTGGCTTCATCCTGAAGACTCTCGGTTTTGCTGAGCAATTTCTCAAATGTCTTAATTGTAAATCCTTTAAGAAGGAAAACAACTGACCCATGAATACTCTTCAAAAAAATCTCAATTGTGTGCTGCTCCTGAAACTGGGGTTCACAATTCATGCTCAAATTCCTCCAACGCAGAATATAGTCTATTAGAGTTCTGTCTAGTTTCTGTTTCTCAACCACTAAATCACCAACGGAGATGTGGTGCTGAGCTCCAGCAAACCGCTTAACAAAAAGGTTTTCCAATTCAACAAATGTTTTAATAGAACCATTTGACAGCTCCACATATCAATCAAAGGCAACCCCTGAAAGACTACTATCAAACTTTCCGAATAGTAGTGCATCACTTACTTCTACATTGCAATAACTAGCTTGAAAATGTGTTACATGTTGCCGGGTATTTCCTATTCTATCGAAAGTTTTGAACAGTGGTACAAAACCTTTGGGATATTGTACAACATCAAATTTTTTGGGATAGGGTCCACCCTTTAGAATTGTTGCTCCTCCTCTGGATTGAGCTAGAGCTTCTCTTACCTGCTATTCTACTAAATCCATAGTGTTCTTTTCTGGTATTAGGCTCAGACCAGGATCCTTCTTGGGCTACTCTTCTTTATTAATAAAAGTAGATTTTTTGTTATTATAAACAATTTGAATTACCTCCGGTTGATTTACTTTAGCGGGTACCACTTTCGAAGACTAGGGCTAGCTTTGTAGAGTCATAATGGCAGCTATCATTTCTTCCATCTTCCTTTCCATGCGATCAATTTGTTCATCTTTTTGTTGAATAACCTTTTGCAGTGCTTCAATAACATTCTCTTCAACAGGTATTGAAGCCTCTCACAGAGATAATGATGCTCTAGTCTCAACGACATTTATTTCAACAAAATCTTCTTCCATGTAGTCTATCACGACTTCTTCAACATCCAATTAATCTTTTCTCTTTAGACAATTTCTTGATATCCTCTCTTAACTTTCCAACTTAGCATCAATTGATTCTACTTTAATAATCTTAAGATCGGTCGGTGGTGTTTGGTGAATAGCCTCCTCTGAAACAACTTTTAAGATAGTAGTTATCTCTTCAGAACTATGACCCTCTCTGGTATTCTCAATTTTGAGCTTCTCTACGGGCATCGGTCTAGTGGCTTTAGGTTGCCACGCCATCTTTTTTGGCGTTGATACTTTAGGGCCGAATGGCTTGCCAAAAATATCAACACTTTGACTAGTGGTGTGCTCCCTAACACAAGGACTAGATACACTAGTAGGTAGCTCTTTATCACAATTCGGCATTTCTCCCCAAAACAAAGACTTCTCTAGTGCAGCAGGAAGGGTTATCCTTGGTCCCAAACAAGACTTTACTGACACTCGCCCCATAAACTTCAAGGGAATAGAGGCATCAGCGGTACTAACAAAAGTCGTAGAAACATGGGCTCCCAAATGTTTTTTAGCAGAAATCCTTGGTGGCAGCAATACATCAGTAGCAAAAACAACTGTGGCAGGACACTTAGCTAAACGAGGCTCACGAGATATTTGCGAGGTCAAGTTTTCCTTTCCCCTCACAAATATCCTATTGAACCGTGGACTAAACTTGTCTTTCTTCAAAATTTTAATCTTCATTTGATGGGGTACAACATGTCCCACCTTCCTTAGAATCTCGGCAACAGAACAATTCTCCTTTTTAGCAGCCTTTCAAAGCCCAATCGTACTCAGGTCAGTGGTATAGTTCGCACTTTCTCTTTCCCCTGATCATCGTAACGAAAAGGTCGGGGTGGTGAAGCAGCAATTCTCAAAACGTCTTCTTTGTCAAGGGCGGCAGAAAAAGGATGAAACCTGCTCCCTCCTAAAAGAAGGGAGGTCTCAGGCAGTCTAGCCTCCTCCTGCACAATTAAAGTCTGAATAGGGTTAGGGATTTCCATGTCTTTCACCTTTATAATCTTAGTCATCTTACGATTTCTATTTCTTCTTTGTGTCTGATTTAAGGGAGCGGACCTTGAGCTTGATCCTACTTCAAGAACTGAAGGAACTAAATCAAAGATTGAACCCTTTCCAAAGAAATCAATTTCAATGGTTATCTACACTTCTTTTCCTTTGGTTATTACAGAGAAGACAACAGATGTAGTAACCCCTAATTCAACACTGGTAGTAGCAACACCTCTTAGAGCAACTTTAGCAACAAGCTTCTTGGTGGCTACATAACTTTTTTCAATCAAAACCCTCTTCTATGGAGAAAACACCCTGGCAGACTTAAGTTTGAATTCAACAATGGGTTCCACAAGGCTAGTTATCTCAGACTTTGCCGCAACAATAGAGACATTCCCAAACTTGATTTCAGTGTCATCAAAATCTTGTCCAAATTTTATAACAGCTCCATCAGGAAATTGGTTCTTACTGACAGAAAAATCCATTCTGGTAGCAAACGAAAAAATCAACTTTGGTGAAGTCATTTTCTGCAATTTGAAGGTTAGAGGAAATCCATTCTGGTAGCAAAGATTGAGGCTGACGTGGCTTCAATTGAAGCGAAGGAGAATAAGACTAACACACATTTGGAGCATACTAAATGGCAACTTAAGATGCAATTTAGCTATTCAAGTTTTATAGAAGAAGCGGATCATGCTATGTATTTGAAAAACAAATGGATTGAATAAGACTCGACCAGAGTTCTTCACCACTGTTCATTCTATCAGATCTATATTCCAAATTCCCCAAGAGAGACAAATGAAAGACCGAAATTCGTTCCACCAGAAGAAGAATGGAATTAGATTCTCAGTTTAGTTTTTGTTTGTGTTAGGTGTTGTGATGTTAGTATTAAGTTTATTTTAAAGTGTTTTTAATGTTAAGTTTATTTAATCATTGAAGTTTGTGCTTAGGAATTATCTCATCCAAGACTCTTTGGATTGAAAAATTATGTATCACAAATGTTTGTATTTGTTTGTGAAATAATATAAGTGTTTGTTTGTGTGTAAAATTTTCTGTTGAATCAAATTAGTGAAAATTGGTGAATTTTGAAAAAGATGAGAGTTGAAGGGAAAGAAAATAGTTATTAAAGATTTATAAGACCATTTAGGAGTGGTTGACTTAGGCTAGATGTGCATTTCACTTAAACTCAAAAATATCAAAATTTGTGCACCGGTGCCTAAGCGCCAAAACCCCGCACTTAAGTGCTAGACAACCCGAGAGGTAGGTGCCTAAGCGTTGAACCAATCACTCTTAAGTGTCGGTTCACTTAAACCGGTTCGCAAACGGTTAAAGATGAAAAATTAAGCCCAAAATCACCATTTTTGACCCCTGACGTCGTCTTCTTCCCTTTGAGTTCGCGAGTGTAGATTTAGGGCTTCTTCTAGAGTAAGGATTCATTGGAAAATCAAGCCAAATTTGCTAGATTTGATCTTCTTGAGGTAGAAAAGATTCTTAAGATAAATAAATATTTATTAAGTGTTGTTGACAATTTTCTTCTAATATTTTACAACTCATCTAGCCAAATGTTATCACGAAGGTTCCCTTTTTCAAGCATCTCAGCCTAGGTTTGCTTAAACTCCTCTTCTGAATCGCATTTACCTATGCAAATATAAAATATATTGTTTATTATCTTATTATAAGTTGAGTAATGTACTTTCGAAAGAAGTTTCTTACAGATATGTCAATGTCATAATATATGACGAGTATGTGGCAATGACTCTTTTATATCTCTCATCATTATTTTATCTCGATCAGTGAATATGATTAAAGAATACTTGTCATCCATTATACAAACAAATATTTTGAATAACCAATTGAAGAGGTCAATTGTCTTGTTTGTTAAAAAACAACTCCAAAAAGAGCATTTTGCCCAATAAAATGTGTACAAACTAGTTATACTTATTCTATTGATAACTTCTATAAAAAATGATGACATCCCTACAGTAGTCATAATCAACCATTGATATGACATCCCTTTAAAAAATATCAACAACCTACCCTACTCGTCAATATGGAAATCTAATGTAACCATAAGTTCTCAGCTTCTCTCTGAACAGTTCTATCAAAACATTAATGTCACCAATTTCCATTCTTGCTCTTCTTTCCTTCTGATTGAAATTAAAATTGAAGACATATATTTTTAAAAATCCCGCTTTATCTACTTTACTAATTTTGATGTAAGAAAGTTGAATGCATTGGTAGCTCCAATCTTTGTTTCTATCATCGATTTCACTATATCACTATTGATATCACTAATGTTACAAATGAATCTCAGAAGATGTTGATCACCTTGCTCTGCTAAGGAATAATTATGATTTTCTATAACTTCCTTAATCTTTCAATTTCCATCAAAATTATCATCAAATTGAATCATGGCTAGACAATGAGTCATGAATTTTACTTTTTTAAACTTCATTGTGATATTGAGATTGAGCTCATTTTTAAAACCAGCTTTATCACATAAAAAATCTTTTAATTTTATATTACTTGAATTTGGCCAATAACTAACATGATCTTTTCAAATAGTAAATCCAATATGATATGAATAAACACAATATAAATTATATGCTTTATTTTTATTATAAACAATTATGTTTAGCAATTTGTCAACAAGCCGCCCATAACTCACATTCTTTGGCTCACAAAACTGCAGATACATACACATGGTTTAACAAAGATTATATATGCTAACATGATTTAGAAAAAATAGCGGTATTTGGTGATAGTGTGGTGGTACAGCTGGAGAAATTGTGTTTTTTCTCTTAAATGAACTGTATATTTGACAATTCTGATTTGAGAAATAATAGAGTATGATGTTATGCAACTTTTTGATTTGAAAATTATTGTTCTAAAAGTGTGAACATTTTTTTAAGAACATGATAGAATTTTCATGATATTGTGGTGACACAAGTTGGAATATTGTATTTTTTTTCTTACAAATGCACCATATATCATGATCCTCTGATATGAGAAATAATAGATTATGGTATTACACAAGTTTCATGTTTGAAAATTGATCTTCTAAAAGTGTAAACATTTTTTAGAAAAATTATAGTACTGTGGTGAAATTTTGGCGGTACAAAGAAAAAAAAAATGTGTTTTTTTTCTCACAAGTAGATTATATATTTGTTCATATGATGTGAAAAATAATAGATTATGAAGTCATAGAACTTTCCTATTTAAAAATTATCTTCTAAAAGTGTAAAAAATGTTTTAGTTTTTGTGGTTTTGGTAGTACAGATAGAAAATTATATTTTTTTCTCATAAATAAACCACATATTTGTTCCTCTCATGTAAAATAATATATTATGATGGTTTGAAATTTTTTTTGTTTGAGAAGTGATATTTTAAAACTGTAAACATGTTTTAGAAAAACGGTAGAATTGTGGTGGTATTTATGTGATACATATGAAAAAATTGTTTTTTTCTCATAAATGAATCATTTATTTGCTCTTCTAATGCGAGAAACAAAAGTTTATGATGTTATACAATATTCCTATTTGAAAATTGCTCTTCTGAAAGTGCAAACATAGTTTAGAAAAACAATTATATTATGGTGAGATTTTGGTGGCACACATGATTTTTTTTCTATTTTTTCTCACAAATAAATCATATATTTGTTCATCTAATAAGAGAAATAATGATGTTTTGCAACTTTCCTATTTAAAAAATGATGTTCTGCAACTTTAAACATGGTTTAGAAAATTTGTAGAAATATAGTGCTATTTTGGTTGTACATATAGAAAAATTGTGTTTTTTCTCGCAAATGAATCATATCTTTTCTCATTTAATGCGAGAAATAATAGATTATAATGGTATACACATTTTCTTTTTGAAAATGGATGTTCGAAAAGTGTGAATATGTATAGAAAATTGTTGTTATTTTAACGGTATTGCGATGATATAGATAAGAATATTGTGTTTTATCTCACAAATAAACTATATTTTTCTGCTCATTTTAAGAAACAATAGATTATTATGTTATGCAATTTTTTTTTCTTTGAAATTTGATCTTCAAAAAGATTAAAGAAGTTCAAGAAAAATATTAATATTGTTGTGATATTTTGGTCGTAAAAACAAAAAATACTGGTAAATATCAAATATGGACATATTATATTTTTTTCTTACAAATGAATCATATCCTCAACTCCACTGATGTGTGAAACAAATTAAAATTTATTATATCAAAATATATTGATTCAAAATACAAAAAAAGACTAAGTATGATTTAAACATGATAAATCAATATCTAAATACATTGGTCAAACTACAAAAAAGACTTCAAGCAATACAAAGAAGTGCTATGATTTCAAAGACAAGTAAACTCACTTCCATTTCATTCTTGTCATTAAATTTTTTACTTTCCATCTTCAAATTTATCCTGACAGATTTTTCATAGATCTTCATGAATGCCGCCTCCTCAATATACTGTGGAAAACATTAAATGAAAATCTTAGAAGATGCAAAAGAAGTGAAGGTGGCCGTGAAGACGAAACTTATAACCGTAGTGTGTAAAATAGAAATGAAGTGTAGGCAGGTTTTCAAAAAAAGACAATTTTTAAATTTTCAGATTGATTGAGGGCCGAATTCAGGTCACCATCAAAAAAATAATTTCTTTTCTCACAAAATAGATGCAGCCAAACAAAAGGTATCAAATTATTAGTGGGGTCGGAGTCCGAACTCCGGACTTGAACCGGCTCTAATATTTTATCTATCAGCCTCCAACAATTTTAAGACGGATCGAGCAAGACTTGACCCCCAAGTCTTTCGGTCTGGGACCCGCCATTCCCCTACACTATGACGCCCAGTTTTTCTGTCGAAAAAGTATTTCATACGGATCGGGTGTCGATCCGGATCGTAAATCACCTGATTTAAGGTCATGATGTATTTCGGTGAACCCCACCTAAATTTTTTTAAAAAAAAAACAGAAATAATCCTGGTCAGAATCGAACACCGTATGCAGAGATGCATGCGGTATCCGCACGCAATAATCTCTCCTGTCGAAAAATTATTCCACACGGACCCGCCTTAAGGAAGATATTCGGGTAACTGCTTGGCACTTATATTTATGTATCATGTGCATGACGCAACAATCTCGAGGTAGATTTATAGACGTTTCGTTCTCTTTTATGGAAAAAATATTGAATCAGGACTCCGCCACCTGACGTTGACATAAAAAAAAAGAATTTGTCCGATAATATAAGAAAATATTTCTCTAATATTATTCAGGTGTTATTATGTATTATTCAGATATTATTATGTGTTATTCAAATGTTATTAATGTGTTATCATATTATTATAAAATAAAAAATATTTTCAGAACATGATACTACGGAATAACACTAGAATATTTATATCTGTCACCGAACCATTTTTTTTTCTCACCTCATTGGACTGGTACTTAACTTAGTGAATGTAATATTTTTTAATGGCTGTGAGTCCACGACGAAATTGGTTTCACTCGAGGACGTTGAAAATTGGGAACCATCGACGCAGACGACCAAGTCGACCTTCTCCTCCTTGCTATATTTCTCCAGTCTCGTTGGAAAGATATGCCCTACGGTGTTTGCCAAAATGCTTCGAAGACGGTGGTGTCCATCGCCACTGTGTCTCCTCCTTCTGCACCCCCTTCTGCTTTCTACCTCGGCTTCTATGCCCAGCAATCTGCACTTCGTTAACTGCTATGAATATTTAAACTGCGGAAGCCTTAAGGGCCTCAACGTTACCTATCCCTTTCGCCTGTCCCAAAGCCCGAATTACTGCGGCTACCCTGGATACGAGCTTAACTGCAACCCGGATGACGAAGCCGCCCCGCTCACCATTAAAATCGGTGGGGAGGATTATGCTGTCCAGAATATCTATTATGAGCAGAAGACTGTCATAGTCGTCGATTCGAACTTCATGAGAACCGAATGCCCTATGAGCTTTACCAACACCAGCATTAACTCAACCCTTTTCAATTACACCAGTCTCGACCACAACCTCACAGTTTATATAAATTGCAGTTTCCCGACGATGCCGCCCGGCTTATTAGAAATCCCATGCCTGAACGGGGACTATTCGCCTACAAAGTCGTACTATAGAGTGGGAAATGGGCCTTCGAACTTTTCAGAAAATCTGTCTGGCAGCTGCGACAAGACGGCGGCTGTGGCGGTTCATAACAACCAGACGTTCGGTGGGGCGTTAAAAGAGGGGTTCGGATTAACTTGGAGCAACGGTATGGATTGGTGTCAGAATTGTAAGGAATCCGGAGGGATGTGCGGTTACAATGAGAGTCGGCCAGGAGATCATTTGTGCTTTTGCTCTGAAACTAACTACCTTGATTCCTGTTTTCACTGTAAGCACGCTTTGTCCTAATCGTTTCTACGATAGTTTTTTCTTTTTTTTTTCTTTGCTCGACTCTTACCTTTACCGTTACCAAATCGAACTGTGCCAATTTGATGAGATTTAAGAGGGTATAACGTTTTTGAGGACGTATGTTTCTTCTGCTAAGGATGAGGTGAGGACATGCAAAGCAGGTGCCTTTATGCTTCCTTGCTTACTACATTCGTTGTCGCTTCTGGAATGACTTATTTATTTATTTATTTTCTTGCTGGTTTATTAGAGTTTTTGTCTACTTTTTATATTATTGTATAATATCATATAACTAATAGAAAATACTGCCTTTTCATCTTCCCTCAATCAAAATCCGGGATCCTCCTTGTTTGAAAAAGAATTGTGAAATTATTTAAATGGATCTTGCTTATTTTGTGATTGCTTGTAAGTTCAATAAATAAAGAACTAACTTTTATGAAGATAACTACTTCAGACAAATAAGATTGAACCTAAAATGAATTTTCCGAGTAAACAAATTGTAGAAGAACATTTTGAATCTTATTTTGCAACTAGATTTTTATCCTAATCATTGGAAATTTTTTTGAGTCTTAGTTTTTAGATATATTATGCTTTCCTGGTCTTAGGCGACTGCTGTAGGTTGAATTTTTGCAGTTTGACCAGCGGTTGGACTAAGCGTGTGCAAATAAATCATGGGCTTAGAAGAGTCAGCACTAATATATTTTTGTTTGGAAATCGAGAAGAGGGAAAATGGGAGAAGGTTTAATTGTCATAGAAAGGTTGAATAAATAGAACTCTAGTTTGATTAGAACAGTAAAAGCTGACAACTAAAGCTGCTAAACCTCCTGATTACGACTGCTCTAACATAGATGTAAGTTGTCGTAATTTGTGAGCATTATTGCGTTATAGTTTAATGTTATTATTAAGCTGTTAGTTTAATGTAATAATCAATTAGAATTCAGTATGTTTTGAAGGTTCTAAAATTGAGTTATGTAATTTGTAAGCATTAATACTTTTTGTAAATGCATTGATATTAGGGGCATTTACATACGTAAGACACACCCAATTCTTATGCATTGATATTAGGGGCTTTCATATTTGCATACATAACTCTCAAATTTTTATCATCACATCAAAAATACCACAATTAGTGTCGTTTTGCTGATATCAGCTACAATGTTTAGTTTTGGAAAAGTTTCCTCTGGATAAAAGAGATCGCTTCCCCACTAGCCGCAACTTCTAAAAATCTTCTCCTTTGGCAGAGGCGGTTCTCCAACGCCCGATCCTAGCAGACTTTAAACTCCCAAACAAGGATCCATGCGAAGGGGTAACTGACCTATACGAGCATGTCAACAACTATAGAGGTATCATGCACATTCACCGTGCTTCTAATACTCTTCTATACCAAGTTTTTCCAAAGACTCTAAATGTAAACCACTTATACGAGCTATCATGTAAACCACCAAAGCCCGCCAGATTCCGAGAGTGGATCCAGAGTTTCTGAGAGGAGTCTTTCTTGGAGGGCTCCGCTCAGGACCTCTCTACTCATCACTGATGTGGGAGACGGTTCGCTGTTACACCGATCTTGTCCATCGTGTTGAAGCTCAAATCTTTATAGATGAGATCATCAGTGCGCACAAGGAACAATTCAAGCAATGGGGCGCAAGCTCAAGAATATCGTCGAGGATATCGATCAAATCTCACAACGAAAAAAATTCAAACCGTAGATGCCGCTCAACACGTCACGTTTCAACATTCTAATGACCATCAAAGATGAAGAGGACGTCAAGTGGCCAATGCCGTTGAGAAATTCAGATGGTGGAGACTAATCTCAATATTGTTATTTCTACCAAGCAAAAGGGCATTCATTAGAGATATTTTTTCCAATTAAAAGAAGAAGTTGAACGTCTGATATGTCAATGTCAACTAGGTCACTTCTTATAAGAACGAGGTGATGGGAACCAGAAGAAAATCGTCGGGGTTATCGAATGAAAGTACAACTCTAAATTATTTTATTTGAGTAAATAAAGTCCTAATTTTATTCTAGTGAGATTTTTAATGTTGTTTTAAAAATGATCATAAAAACTATCATTTAGTGAAATTTTCTTATTCTCTCACGAAATGTTTTTTTGTATAGAAAGCCCCATTGAGGGCAAGTGACAGACAAGGTGTCCATCCTTATCCTCAATAAGTCAAGCCCAAGTGATAAGACTCGATGATAAGATAAGTACCCATGTAATTCGAGCCCAAGAGGCAAGACTCAATGGAAAGCTACCATGCCTATGGAAGTTAAGCCTAAGAGGCAAGACTCGATGGGAAGACCTGGTACCCCTGGAAGTCGAGCTTAAAATGTAAGACATGATGGGAAGTTACCATGCCCCTAGAAGTCAAGTCCAAAAGGCTAGAATTGATGGGAAGATCTAGTGTCCCTAAAAGTTGATCCCAAGAGGCAAGACATGATGAGAAACCACCATGCTCTTGGAAGTTAAGTCCAAGAGGTAAGACACAATAGAAAGATTTAGTACCATTGAAAGTCAAGCCCAAGATGCAAGACTCGATGGGAAGCTATTATGCCCTTGGAAGTCAAGCCCCTGGAAGTCGACCCCAAGAGGCAATACTCTATGGGAAGATATATGCTCCTGGAAGTCAAGCCCAAGAGGCAAGACTCAATGGGAAAATTCAATACCGCTGGAGGTCGAGCTCAACTGGAAAGACTCCATGAAAAGCTATCATGCTCCTGGAAGACAAGCCCAAGAGGTAAACCACCATGCTCTTGGAAGTTAAGTCCAAGAGGTAAGACACAATAGAAAGATTTAGTACCATTGAAAGTCAAGCCCAAGATGCAAGACTCGATGGGAAGCTATCATGCCCTTGGAAGTCAAGCCCCTGGAAGTCGACCCCAAGAGGCAATACTCTATGGGAAGATATATGCTCCTGGAAGTCAAGCCCAAGAGGCAAGACTCAATGGGAAAATTCAATACCGCTGGAGGTCGAGCTCAGCTGGAAAGACTCCATGAAAAGCTATCATGCTCCTGGAAGACAAGCCCAAGAGGTAAGTTTCGATGGGAAACTAATAGTGGGCAATGTCCTCTCTAGAAAGACTCCAAGAGAGTAAGTGGTTGACAATGTCTCAACTCAAAGACCTCAAAATGCTACAAGCCTCAAAAGGCACAAGTATATTAAAAGCCTCAGAAGGCTACTGATGTGTGAAAAATTTGTATGAATTTATTTATATTTGCACATCTTTTTGAATGAAATTGCACTTTAAAGAAAGATATTTATATATTTTTCTTGTAGGTATAAAAAATATTAGGAGTTGAATGAATTGGAAGAAACACAGAGCAAAAAGTAGAAGATTTGAAGAAAAAACAGTTTGTGAAGGTTGGGGTCATGGTGACGACCAAGTGTGGAACCCGAGAGCTTGGCGTCAGAGCGCCATGGCCTCAGTATTGAAGGGCAAGGTCATGGCGCCAGATCAGTATGACTCATAGGCACCATTCCAGTAAAATGCAACCCGAGAGGTTGGCACTTAGGCTCTAACCGCTGGGCATCATGACCGTAATCCTGAGGGCCAAGGCCATAACACCAAAAATAGAGTGCTGCTTAGGTGCCAGTACCAAATTCTAGGCAGTTTCAAGACGGTTCAGAGCAGTTCAACAGTGATTTTGAGGTGGTTTTAAGAGAAGCTTGGAACGAAATTAAGAGGAGAAGAAGGAGAACTATAGAGGAGGCCAGGAGTCGAAGAGCTGTATGAGAGAGTTTTAGAGGGATTTTTTCTTCTGTGTCTGTAGTTTTCTAGGATTGTTCTAAGCAAGTCTAGGTGTGCGTGTGTGTGTAGTGATTTGTGAATGTTGTTGTCTAAGAAGTTGCAGGAGAAGATCAAAGGCTTGGGTGGAGCATCATCAAGGCAAAATTGAGAGAGAGAGATAAGTATAATTGTGATTTGGAATTGTGGTTTTCTGAAACACATTTGTATGTTGAACCTCTTTATTTCAATGCATTCTGGTGTTATATCCATGTTTTCTAAGTAGATTTACTTGTTTTTCCTTATGGTGATGTGGTGGATGTGTAAGAATGTTGGATTGAATGTTGAATTAGTTTATATTCCAAATTGTGATGATTTTCCTTTTGCACTTAGTTTACTTTTCAGTCTGTCAAATTGATCTGTTAAAATATGTTGTTAACCGGAAAGGACTCAGAAGAGATACGACATAAACGACTAGGAAAATTACATTGAACTATAGGGTATGAATCTAAGAACACTATAGGCAGATGCAAATATTATGGAGATTAAACTTAATGGGGGTACAAATTGGGGATTTTTAGAGTGATAGTCTAGAATCCACACCAATTTGAACAAAACCTCTTTATACACTTGGAAGAGGATAAAGATGATTTATGCTTCTACTTGTCACAAAACTCTACTATTTTATTTCCCCTTTCTTCCACTTTCACACTATACTATTTTCACCATAAGGAAAAATATCCTTAACACTTGTCAAAACAACTTCACATACTATAGTTAGAAATCCTGTAGGTGTAACACTTTGGCATTTCGTCATCTCCACCGGAATGCGCGACAACCAAAAGCAAGAAGATCCTGAGTCACCTGTTGGGCAGGACAAGGATAACTTTCTTCTGCATCACAATGCAAAAGAAGATCCCAGTGTTCGCCTGTTATGTAGGCCGGAAACGTCTTTCCTCTATATCGCAACACGAAAGAAGATCTCATTGATCGTCTGCTACACAAAATTGAAAAGACTTACTTCTGTGTCGAAACATAAAAGAGAATATCGTTGGCCGTCTACTTCACATGAATAAGACAATTTCTCCTTCAAAGAAAACGAAATAAAATGATCGTTGTTACGTATGACCAAATGACTTTGTCCTTGACAAAGACACGAAAAAAAGATCTTGTTGATCGTTGGCTATGCAAAACCGAGACGTCTTTCTTCTGCATCACAATATGAAATAAGAGTTTTTTGATCTCTTACTACGCAAGATGGAGATGACTTGTTTCTGCACCGTAATGTGAAAGGAGATCCCTTTGATCGTCTGCTATGCAGAACAATGATGACTTTCTTCTTTTAGGACGTTGATTTGCCACCAACGAATCGGTGAAAGTCGATTGTACACTCTGCTTTTTCCTCCTCCTCTCACTTGTGATTCTTTTTCTCATTCATGACCTCTATATATATGCTTAAGAGGAATTCTCAACTTAAAAGTAATTAGATTTAAAAAAAAGAGAGAGAAAACTGAATCATTTTCATATTCCACCCTTTAGTCTTCTGAATTCTCTCATTACAAATAAAAAAGGAAATAAAGAAATTAAATCTATTTTAAAAAAAGGAAAAATTACTTAAATTCCATTATTTAGGTTGTTAAACTAGCTCGAATTGTGAAAACTCTGCTCAAATTCCACTATTTTTGCCAAAATTTCACGGTACGGATGCTCCCGTTGGTCCAGCTCCAGCAGTTCAACTCCCAACACCAATATAGGTTCCTATGTCGGCCCAGCTATAATCGATTCGTATCCAGCCTAGGTATGCAAGGAACAACACACGTCGGTAGGCCCCTCCAGTGGCTTAGTTTCTGGGCCCGCGAGGAACAGCGCGGGACCGCAAGCTCGATTTTTTGCCCGCTCAATGACCCCCGAAACAAAACTTTTTTTCTCTCTATGTTTGGAGGAATGCGAACCTGCCCCCTTTCCACTAGGCAAAAGGCTTCTACAAATTGAGCTACAAAATATACATGTTTTTATTATTCTTAGATAAATTGTAATTGTACTAATACACACACACAACAACAACAACAAAAATGAAAAGCTTTAAATCTTGATATTTTTGGGCAACAAAGTTGGGCCCGCCTGAAAATAAGGGGCAACTGATACACTATCAACAAATTTCTATCATTCAATATGAATCTCAAGGCATGACACAAATCTCGATTTATCTTTTTGAAAAGAAAATTTTAATTTTGATAGAAAAAATTCATACAGAAGTCTAATTCAGCAAACTTATAGTCGAATTGATTGACTCAATGGGAAAGACCCAATGATACCAAAATTCGTCCAATTCGAGTCAAATCCAGCTCAGATCAAGTCATTAAATCATTTTTGAAAGTTTTTCAAGCGTATTTAGAAGGTTAAATTAATGTCGAATATGACAGCTTCATAGCCAAATCGAGTGCTTTGACAAGACGAGTCCAACGAGCCAAAGATTGCTCAATTCTGACATTATTAAGACACTCAATGTCCATCAAACGACGTTTGGTCGAGGGAAGTCCTCTGAGTCATTTGATAAAAAATATTCATATTTCTACATTAATTGTACCCGGAACTCTATAAATATAGCCCACCCCTCTCATGAAGGGGGAGAGGGCTTGAAGCGTGAGGAAGAGCTTGAAACTTTGAGGAGCTAAAGTCCAACATCACTCATGTTGCAATCAACCGCCGACCACTGTCGACCACCACTTGTAGGCCACCATCGATCATCATTGCCCATCGCACACTTCTTGCGATATGTTCATTCACACGTCAACTTTGTAATTTAGGAGACATTGTAACTATTTCCTGCATGTGAGACAAGTGCTTGTTACTGTATTATTTTATAGTGAAATTCTTCAGCTGGGTCAGACTCTGTAGTTTTTTTTTTTTTTACAAGTTTTCCACGTAAAAACTTATGTTGTCACTATCAGTTATTTTTTCTCTTCTGAGTGTGTGTTGAATTTTTGTACCATGCTAAAACGATAATATATTACTCTACTATCGTGAATTTTCTAGCACACATCAAATATAATGATCTAAAAAATTATATGATATATATAATAAATGCATTAAATTGGTTCTGACTATGTCAAATTTATGTTAAATATTTTGATTATTATAATAGATGAATCAAATTTAAACCGAATATATTTAAAGTGGATTAATTTTGAATAAGTTCCTAATCTAAATTTTCAACCCTACACCACAGATTAGATCGATGAAACAATCAATA
This sequence comes from Phalaenopsis aphrodite, assembly GCA_003013225.1. NCBI lineage: Eukaryota > Viridiplantae > Streptophyta > Magnoliopsida > Asparagales > Orchidaceae > Phalaenopsis > Phalaenopsis aphrodite. The sequence goes on from NEWO01000001.1 coordinate 7,004,075, forward strand.
AACTTCAGCTTTTCTTCTTTGGTTACTTTGACATGCACACCAACTCGAAATTGACTCAAATGGATTGAGTTCACATCGAAATAGATTTATGGTTCATAATGGTTTGAGCAGATCTTGAACCAAGTTGAGGCTTTGAGCAACTCCATATATGACTCAAAATCTAATATATTTTGAGATCTTAAATCAAATTAAAATTAGAATCCAATTTCGAGCGATTTGCCATAGAGCCAATTCCACAGCCCTACTGACCTCTTCTTTTGCATTCTCCTCCTCACAAATGATCCCTTCACGATGATCAAACAGAAGGTTTTTCAGCAAAATGTTTCTCCAATTCTTCTTTTTTTCTTCTTTCTATTTATGCTACTTTCATGTCTGTCAATCAGGAAGAATGAAAATCAGATAGCTAAATCAGAAGTTTTCTTATTTAAATTATTTACAATATCTTTATTCTGATTTATTTTCTTTTTAGCTGAATATTTTGATTAGAAATATGTATTATTAAGTTATCTAAAATAAATTATACAGAACATATTATAGTTAAAATAGATGATAAGATTATTATTTAATGAAATGAAAGCAAAAGGAAAATAACGGAGACGGTTGAGTATCCAGCTTAATTTTCTCAAAACTTCCACACTGGCCGCAAACCGATGCAGAAAACCAGTCTACTTGGATTGCAGGCCCCGCCTCTTCATCTGTGGAGGCCTCAATATCACATCTCCCACCCATTTCAAATAGATGGCCGGCCTTCTTCCTGTGGCCACCCCGGCTACTCCCTTCGATGCATCAATAACACGACCTTGGTGACCACCATTAGCAACAGAGACTATCAGGTCATGGCCATCGACTGTACCAATCTCCACTTCAGTCGCCGACGCCAACTTTATCGGCAGCTCCTGCCCTGTTCCCCTTGTCAACACAACCGTTGACTCCTCACTCGACCAGTGCACAGACCTTGATAAAACTATCAACTTGTTCATAAATTGCACGTTTTCAGGTGGACCTCCGCCGGGGCTTCACAATTTGAGCTGCTATCCGGGGAGCGCTTCTTTTTTACGTGGTTGGCGATGGGAGCGTGAATGTTGTGGGGGAGAGCATCAGTAGTACAAGTTTTGATGCGTTAAGCGGTGGTGGACTTGGTGATTAAGGGTGAGGTTGGGTTAGGTGATGCTCTGCATCAGGGATTGACGCTTATATGCGACGCCTGTATCGCCGCCGGGGCTTTGTGCGGGTATTACTTGAGCTTGGTGAGGAAAATCAGTTGCATCTGTGCTAGTGGTCGGTGTTCCTTAGGTATGGGTTTTTATATCTTAAATGTTTTTTTTTCTCTTTTCAGGATCCTGAAAGTGTTTGATGAAAGGCTTGAATGATGGATAATGTTTTTGTTTGAGAGGCACTTAAGAGGGAAGACTAATCTCAAATTAAGAGTAAATTAATAGTTGAGTTTCTAATAGTCCATTTGCTTGCTAGTGTATTGTGCTGGTTTAGTGATGTTTATTTGCTATTATATTGTGGTTAATTTGAGCTGCTAATGTTTCACCCTACAAATATTTTCTTCATCTTGGAGCTTTAGGATGTGAATCAAATTGTACAACATGGTTAAGTTTGGTTGATTGTTTTGCAATTATTTGCATAATTTACCATTTCTGTTCCAGTAATTACATGATATTATTGCTTTAGTTTGAATGCCATGCTTACTTATTGCTGCTTCTATATCTGTGCAGCTGTCCATAAACATGTCACCTGGAAACTCATAATAGGTACTCTCTTCAATTCTTCAATGTACTCTTATAAAATTTTCTTCCATTCATTTAGGTTTTTTTGGCTGAGAACTCTATATACGATAATACGACTACATAAAAGATAGTTGTCTCTTGAATATGATATAGCATTATGAACTCCGTGCATTTGATCAACTTTGACTTACTCGAGTGTTTGAATTGATTAAAATAATTAGTCCATCCCTTATGATAAGTTCTAGTTATGGCTATATCGAGCTTAGTCGAGCGGAGTATGACATGGATTGGACTTGATTTTGTCATATTATAAGTTTGTTAATTGTTTTCTAGAGCTCGAGCCAAGCATTTGTGTGTAATGTTTATAGTTGACTTTTTCATGTAAATTTATCTATGTTGAGTGTTGTAATAATGAAATAAGAAAGAATTGTATTAAATTAACATAGGTTCACTAATAATAAATAAATTATTTACAAAAAATTAATAAGAGCTAAACAAATTATGAGTACTTACCTAGCTAAAAAGCATTTCATGTAAAACAAGTGAATCAAAACTACTTAAAGGGCAGAGATAGGCTTAAACTGTTGAGTGTTGAGTAATGTATTGTCCATAGATGGACAAAAAAGTATACCATATGTAATATTATATAATTAATAAATAGATCTTTTATATTTATAAAATTATAATTAATTAATATTAAAAAGTATGATAGATTGAATATAATGGATAATGATACATTAATTACTAAATTGGGTTATTTTGTAAACATACATGAATAAAATAAAATTGTAATTAATCAAAATCTTAAAATATGATTGATATTAAGTTATAGTATAATAATTTGAAAAATTTTATTTAAATAATATATCAGACATAATATTAATTATCATTGAGTTTGATACTGAACATTTAATAAAGTAATTATTGAAGAACATAAATAAACGAGTTGAAACTAGTTTATGTTTAGTTAATTTAACCTAATGTTCCAACTTGTTTATTTACTAATTTGAGCAAACCTGATCGAATATTAGTTGAGTCGAGTTCAAGTTGATCGTCGTGTGCTCTGGTTCATTTACAATCGTAGTGGTAGCGAATATTATTTAGTTGTTAGCTTTTGTCAAATCTAGTGTGGCTATAATTTCTTACTTCATTTTCTAGTAACATCCAAGCAGTGCTAGTTAGCTTTCTTTTTGTATGGTTTCCAAACCTATCCTTTTGTCTAGTTGGCAATTGTCCTAATATTTTCGCTGTTTAAAAATTGAATATTTGAAAGAGTATAGCAATAAAGGTTGGTAAATTATTTTTTAAAATTTAAAAATTTCAGATGCTTTTGTTATTGGGAAGTAGGAATTAAAAGGACAAGATAACGATTGTTATACTCCAGAAAAATTCCTGTTAAGTAGGAAAGCACACAAATAACTAATGAAGGCAAGATAATTTTTATGTTGAAAACTCGTAACTAAAAAAATCACAGAATCTAGCCCATTTTATGATTTCACTATTAGTAATAATGTGTGCTTGTAAGTCTCGTCCCATTCTGAACTGTTAGAGGGATGCTTTTGTAAAATTTAAAGCAAGAAGGGGACTTCATAAGATAGAGGTTTCATTAGCTGTAAAATTTTATAATATTAAATAAGTGGGAATTTTTACAGGGCCAATAAGAATATGTGAGCTTTATGTCATTGAAGAATATTGATGAGATGGTGGAGGAGATTAGTTAGATGTTTATGAGGGAGATCAATTAGATGTTTTCAAGGGTGGTCTTCTCAATTTTTGAAAAATGAACTAGATGAATGGATGACGATGGAGAGGGCTAGTTGGATGTCAGCAAATGTACTTGAATGGTTTTTAAGAAAAATGGGTTGTTGATGAAGGTGGTTGGTATAGCTGGTGATTTACTAAGAAAAAATTGCTAAGCAAAGGAGGAAGATTGGTTTGGTAGGATTTATTTAGACAAAAAAAAATAGTTAGCAATCCTGACTTGTTAGGATTGGTAACCCAAATTCTGTTGAGCTAGGATGAAAAGTTTGTTGTGTGACATGTGGCACAACCAAAATTATAAGAATTTTTTGAGGGATCTATGGTGGTAGCGGAGAAGACTTTTTATTTTGATAAGAAACATAGCATGTCATAATGAATAGTGAAGGGATGAATGCCTTAGCAAATTGGTTGTTTTTGAAATTAAAGAGGTGCTTTTCTTAGTTTCAAGAAAGTACTCGTGAATAATTAAACCCAAGGCTTATTTATAGGCTTTACTATAGGCAATCTATGAATATATGAAATATTATTTATATTTATCCAGATCATATTGAGTGATATTGCACATGCCTCATCATCAAAATTCATGCATTTCTGTCTTGGTTGAGCAATTATCTATGATTACCTTTAGTCATTGTCTTTGTCACACCTCCATTTAGTGATTGGAAAGTATGGGAATGTTCATGGCAACATCATAATACTTCTAGTGGCTTAAAGTTTTGAATTATGGATAATATACATTTGAGGAGACGCCCTTCTTCATTGTTCAAATTTAGAGAAACTTACATGCACATTAAGAAATAAAAGGAACTCATTCTCTCACAAGAACATTTTTATTTAAAAAAAAACTCTAACTAGTTCATTGCATTTTATAAATTTTGCATTCAAATAGAGGCAAATTGTGCTACTTGTCCGCCTTCCTCAAGTCCCTTGACAACTAGAGGTGACACAATCCCTTTTGTCACCACCTACCTCCTCCTAATACAGGCATGTGTTTATGGATTCAATTAGTTGTGTTAGCTAATTTGGGCCCTAATTCATCCGATAAGTCAATTTGAGCACTTTTTAAGTCATATTCAATCTAATCAAATCAAATTAGAGCCAATTAAGATTTATGCTTTGTATTAAAAGTTATGCTTGATCTGGTTATAATTGTTATGATCCTAATAACGATACCATTAATGGTTATTTTGAATATATAAAAGTGTGAAGATGTACTAATAAATTTGAAAGGTAGAAGAATTATGCAGTTGCAAAAAAAAAAAAATAAATAAAATAAAATAATAAAAAACTATGTATTTATTTTACTTCTCTTGATCTTTTAGATACTTTTGTCGGTTTTCCCTATCACCAGTCTTCTTCTTTGTCATAAATTCATTTTCTATAGACTAATTTCTACCTATCAAATTATTAAGTAATTTTAAGGTAAGGATTATAAGTTTTCTATTGCAAAAACAATAATTATGGTGGCATTGCTATTTTGTTCTTTGATCATCCCTTTTTGTTAATGTCTTAATATTGTTCCCTACTGTTTATTCTTTCTAAATAAAATCTTTTCTTAGATGTTTGAATAGTTTCTAAATTTGTACTCTAGACCTCTACAAAGAGTTCAAAAGTTTGTTGAATTTTAATACACAACCATTAAGTTAGAGTTTGGCATGTTGCCTATTATATACAATAATAAATTTTATTAGGGGGATTTACATTCATGCACTCTAAACTTCTTATTTTATGGATTTCACACCTAAAATTCTAATTTTACATCTTTAGCTCCCTGTTTAACGATGTTACTTCAAGGACTGTTTGGTAGCAAGATTTAAGTGAGAGTTAAGTAGGATTTAACTTAAAGCTTGTCAATCATCAAGGCATTTTTAAATCCCGCGGCCCCGCCCCATTTAAAAAATAAAAATAAAGAACCATTTTGGCTTAAATCAAGGATTTACAGGATTTAGAGAAGCTGAAGCTTGCGAAAGCGGGTGAGAGGAAGCAGGAGAAAGATGAGGGTTATCTTCCTCGATGATTTCGTGTAGGAGCTGGGCTGAAAGAGGAGAAAGATGGGAGTTTCAGAGATCTTTGTACACTGCATTCCCGTCATTGCCTTCTCAGCAGCTATTTCGGGCGGCAAATTATTTGGTTTGATGGAGAAGTGTTATTTTTGTGTTTATTATAATATTTTGAGTGCTATAAAAGTAAAGCTTAGATGTGAAATATCTAAAATATGAAGTTTGGAGTGCCATGTATGTAAATTCCCAATTTTATTACAAATAAGATTTTAGTGAATTTGAAATTAAAAGACCTTAACTTGAGCCTACAGAATCTATAGGAGAGGACCACTCATTTGATATTCTTACACCAACATATTTTGACTTAGCCAATGTGGGATTAAATTCAATCTTACACGCCATAACAATCCTCCCCTCTTATAGAGCTATCCACACCTGCTAGCATTCATCCTCAAAGAAAAGCTTATTTAATATCGCTTTTTAATATTCAACAAATATCTGCTCTTAAATATTCCTCAACCACGCAAGAACTTAGCCAAAATTTATGGAAATTTCAAACTGCAAAACCATTCGATTGCAATCAATCCCTGGGCCCTGATAAGAGAGACAATCATGGTTTGCATTATCACAATTGTCTGCCTTGTATTTGTAGAAATATCTTTTTCACTCTTTTCTAATTGCTACTATAAATTCCTTTTATTCAATTTTTGTCTAAATCTGATTTTTATTTACAACATTATCGCAGGTTTAAGCGCCTCTTTGATATGCCTGCTATTGCTTTGCATACCTCTGTACTTCTACATTATCCAAAGCAACAGATCAAACACCTTCATCTTCTGGAAGATGAACAACATAGCTCAAACAATTGAAACCTTTCTTGTTTCATATGAATATCTTGGCCCTAAAAGATACAAATATTCAGCCGTAAAGAAGATGACCAAATCTTTCTCTGAGAAGTTAGGCCAAGGTGGCTATGGTGCCGTCTTCAAAGGCAAATTTCCTGACGGTCGTTCGGTGGCCGTAAAGCTCCTGAGTGGCACGAAAGGCAACGGCGATGAATTTGTTAACGAGGTGGACAGCATCGGCAGGACATCTCATGTTAATGTTGTAAGTCTCTTAGGCTTCTGTTCTGAAGGCTCTAAACGAGCTCTTATCTATGAGTTCATGCCCAACGGCTCACTTGAAAAGTACATCTATTCTGATAATTTAAAATCCACTCTCGGTTGGGATAAACTGTACCAAATAGCCGTTGGCATAGCTCGCGGACTCGAGTACCTACATCGTGGTTGCAGTACTCGCATCGTACATTTCGACATCAAACCGCACAACATACTGCTCGATCAAGATTTCTGTCCGAAGATTTCTGATTTTGGTCTTGCGCAGCTATGTCTGAGAAAAGATAGCATGTTTTCTGATATAGAGATGAGAGGAACGATTGGATATATTGCTCCGGAGTTGTTCTCCAGAAACTTTGGAGTAGTGTCGAGCAAGTCCGATGTTTACAGCTATGGGATGATGATTTTGGAAATGGTGGGAGTGAGAAGTAACAGATCACAGAGCTGTAATGAGAGTGATAGTGGATACTATTTTCCGCATTGGATTTATGAGAATTTTCATCAGATTGGGAGAATCGAAGGTCTGGATGTAACTGCTGAGACGGTGGAGATAGCGAAGAAGATGAGCTTGGTGGGGCTTTGGTGCATCCAGACGAAGCCTGGGAGTCGACCAACAATGAGCAAGGTGGTTGATATGCTGCAGAGCAGCATTGATCAATTGGAATTACCACCAAAGCCTTACTTGGCTTCTCCTTAGTGTCATTTTGTATGTGGCATTGTAACTTCTTTGTGTACATCATTGAATTGTGTCCCAAAAAACTGTTGATTCCTTCAAAATAATCACTGGAATAGATGTTATGTAGGGGAAGCAATTTTGCAGAAATCTCAATAATATTTGCATTAGTCCAATCACAGAAAATATTCAGCTGCAATAAAGAATGTGTGTAATAACTCTCTTTCTTGTAGTCTTTCAAGATACTGTGAGAAAAATAATATATATGATCAAACAACAAAGTAATGAGACATTGAGGAGTCAGTGTCAAAAAACTATGGGTTGTATTACTTATTCCTAACATCACATAATTTTCTAGCAAATTTATATGTGGAATGAGCATGCTCATTTTAGCATTCTTGCACTTATCTACAACAATACAGTGTTAACATTGACACTCATGCTTGCACGACATTAGGATTTCTCATTATGACTAAAAAGAAAATTATTGAGGAAATTCTTGTGTTCTTTTTTATCCTCTCGTCATATTGTATTCATCTCTCAACTATTGCTTCTCTCTTTTTTTCCCCAAGTAGTTAAGAAGTGCTAATTTGAAAGAAAAGTTAGATTCAAATTTTTATTTGAATAAAATCCGTAATAACAATGTTAGTAACGAAATTCTGAACCTAATTTTATTCTAAAGAATAATTATGATATGTTTATACTTGATGTGTGTGAGAAGATTCGTGGTGGTTGAGTATTTATTTAGTGTTTTAGCTCTATATGAAAGTGGTGCACACACACAGATAATTGAAGTGACAGGTAGAAATACTAGAAGTTTTTATGTGAAAATTTTGAAAAAAAAAAAAATCACGGGGTTTGGTCTAGTCAAAACTATATACTATAAGTTGATGAGTGCATGCACTGTCTCTGTCCACAAACGTGAAAGGGTTACATAGTTCCTTGAAATACAATATTTTTTTACAGTAGTATTTGTCATACAATGGTCGGAAGAGGTTGTAGTTGGGAGTACTTGTTGGGACTTCGGTACGCTGTCTTCAAGGTGTGTCATTGCCTGGTGTTCAAAATGATGCATTGCTCTGTGGGGCGTCACAATACTCTGCAACATTGGTCTTTACTCCGCAAAGTCGGCCTTCACTCCGCACTGTGCTCTATTACTTTGCAGCGTATGTTTCAACCCCGTGAAGGGCTTTATTACGACAAGCAGGGGGCGGTTGACAACGGTTGATGGTGGCCTCCGAGCGATGGTCGACAGTTAGGGATTGCGAAGCGAGAAACGTTCATCGGGCCTTCGTCTGGAACAACAGTAGAAGTTAGCTCCTTATCTCGTTCCAACTCCTGGTCTTGCTCTTCCTCCGGTTTAAGGTTTAGGTCCTCCTTCATGATAACTTTATTTATATAGTCTAGTAATGATCTTCTTGTAAATAATGAAGGAATCTAGGTCACTTCATCAGATGACCCAAAAAGATTCCCTCGATTGGAGGTTGTTTTGTGAACATTTAAGTGTCTTAATAAAGTCGAAATTGAATGATATTGAGCCCGTTGGATTCGTCTCATCAATATGCCCGATTCGACTATAGACTTGTTAGATTTAAAATTCATTTGACCTTTTAGTTAGCCACCCAAAATTTCTAAAAGTGGTTTAATATCTTGATTTGGTCCTGAATTGGCTCTGACTGAACCAATTTTGGCGTTATTTAATCTGTCTTATCGAGTCTATCAGTTTGATGTAAATTTGCTAAAATTTGAGTTCTAGATGATTTTTAATTCAAGTTTTAATATTTTTTATTAAAAAATACTTCAAGATTCATGCTACTCACCTCAAAATTTATAATAAATGATAAAATTTATTAATGACATATTAATACTCAGACGGAATTATTTTTTTAGAGTTATGCTCCTTATCTCGCAAAAAAAAAAAAATTAGTCTCTAGCAAAGTGGCAAACTACCACTTAAAGACAATAATTTCGGAGACTTATAGAAATTAACATTGGGGACCTCTTTACTTTCTAATGGTGAGAGTGGAGTTACAGTGGGAGCGCCTCGGGACCCTGCTACAATTGGCTTAACCCACTAGAACAAGTTAAATTTATTTTAAAAAGCTTCAAGTTGGGAAGCCTCCTGTGACAAGCAATTGGGGCATTAGTGGGCAGCCTGGTGCGAAGTCATGTGTGGGAGAATAAGCACTCCCTTTGGGGAACATATTGCTTCAAAACATTGTCATGATCAATCACGGGTCATCACATCACTATATAAGTCATTGACAAATGATGTGACGGTAAGTGATTGGTTGTCTGAACGTGTGGATGTCCGGCAATAATATTTTTTTCTACTATTGTGGATGAGCCGGCATGTTTTGACCTCACTATTGTTAGTAATCATCATTTATCTAAATTTAGGGATGTTCAAAATATTTTGGGTTTAGGATTTAAGGTGCTAGCCAAAA
>NEWO01000001.1:7014303-7043265 GCA_003013225.1 Phalaenopsis aphrodite
ACCATTTTTAAAATATAATATTATTCATCATAATACCTAAATTAATTTTCTCTCAAATTACTGTCAATCTCTAAATTAGGATATGATTTTATTGAACAAAATAAAAAAAAATAAAAAAAATAAATGATATTAACTTAAAAATAAATCCATGTTCTAAAATGAAGCATCATATTGAATATAATTTAATAAAAATTCAAGTTTCATGTGAAGCTCACACTTCTACAATAAACTTATCAAAAAAAAAAAATAATTGTATGCAAAACAATTAACAAATAAATCTATTTATAAAAATTATCAATAATTCTACATCATATTTTTTTTATTTTCTAATTTGCTTCGCTAAAATATCACAAAAATAATAATTTTTTTTAATATAAATATTATTTATGAGTGTGTTAAAACTAATTTTCTTTCTTAGTTAAAGGAGCATTCACATAAATATATCAAGATTCAGGGTATTTACATACCTAACATATAAACTTTACATTTTATATTTATACCAACCAAATCCTTTTTATCACATCAAAAATACAAGTATTTAAGACTTTGTGATGCCGCTGAAATATACCTATTAATGCATGGGTAAGGTGGTATGTTATGTAAAATATTGAAGTTTAGGTGTTAGATATGTAAATACATAGAAATTGAATAGTATGCATGTAAATTTTGGAAAAGAAAAAAACATAAGAGGGTTTGGTGGAAATTTAGTCCCACATTGCATAAGATTTCTTTTGTTGCTTTTTAAATTAAAAGGCATTGGAAAGTCAATGGTGTAACTGTTAATATTAGTTATATTGTAAGTATATATTTTTTTTATAAAATAAAATTTTATTACGTTAAAAACTCTAATTCATAAACTAATTTGAATTATTATGTATTAGTTACCTTCATAAATTAATGTTTATGCAAATTTAATCACCTTAAAATGCCATTATTAATAGCTTGTTAACTAGTGCATTTAATAGGCTGATTTGAACTGTTGTGCATTTAACAGGCTGATTTGAACTGTTGGAACATTAGTGGTGTAAAAATGGGTTGGGTTGAGTTGAATTGAGCTAAAATACTTGAGATGTGTAAGATTTAACGTGAAAAATGGAATGGACAAAAAAAATATCAAACCACACCACTAAAAAAAAATTAATATAAATTCAGAAAGTTTACTCGGAACAAACTCATATTTTTTCTCTACAAATAAAGAAATTTCCAGCACTTCACAATTTTTTTCTCAATCTGTTAAGAGAAATGCACGTGAAAGCCTCCTCTCTGGCACTTCTCATATTCATCAATATATTGTCGAAAGAGTCATGCATTAGAATTATATAATTTGTCAGTTGAAATTGTCTCTGAAGGCAAAAATGGGAAGCAATCACATTTGGTGCAGGAGTGCTCGAAAGTGGGCGCTAGAGTCAGTCACTTGAGAAAGAGGCGCCTGGGGAGCCCGAGAGGTGGGTGCATAAGCGCCGACAGTTTGGCGAAGGAGCACCCAATCTGCTCTTATGGGTGTAGGAGCAACCAATTTGGGCGTAAGAGCGGGCAATCTGGGCGTAGAAGCGCCCGATTCTTCGCCCGACCTGGGAGCAGAAGCATCGGGGACTCGGGAAAGAAGCGCCCAATGGTCAGGTTTTTTCATGTGGTGCTCCAAAATTAGGTTCCACATTATAGCAATCTCCCACTTAGAGACTAATTGCACCCAACACATGTCCCCCGTATTTGTACTTCCATTTGTACCACCTTCATATTCATGAATAGTTGTGTGGCTCACCTTCGGTCTCAAGCTTCATGAAATCTAACAGAAACTAAGCATTGTTTTGGTATCTTAATCGTCACCACATTCGTTAACACGTCTATAGAATTCTGAGTTGTGTGTACGTTCTCCAAGTACAACTGCAAATCTTTTAGGAGAAAGTGTATAAAATGATATCTCAGCTAAGTGTGTTTTGTTCTGACATGAAAAGCAGCATCTTAGTAAGGTGAATTGCACTGATATCGACACTTTCCATTCCAGTGCTCCTTGCCTAATTCTGTCATAAAACTTTATAGTCAGATCATCTTCTTGCTAGACTAAGTGATAGTAATGTATTTGACCTATGTAGTTAAAAGTGTAATGCTCTTCTACAGCGTGAAAATCTAATTCACCACTGTGTTCCCCAAAATAAAGATATATCATGTTGTATTTCTTCTATTATCTACATTTTCTATTAGATCTGAATCCACAAATCTCTATAGACTGATCCTTGCACTTTCATAGCAAAGAGTCATGCTGACTATTCTCTTCAAGCACTTGAAAATCCACTTTACCGCCTCCCAACAATGTCTGTTAGGATTTCTCATGTACTTGCTGACCACTTCGACTGCATATGCAATATCTGGTTCAATACAAATCATCACATACATCAAATTTCCAACTGTTAAAGCATATGAAGTTCTCTCCATCTGTGCTTGCTTTGCTTTGGATTTAGGTGATAACACTAGATATTTTGAAGTGATTACTTACGAGAGTGCTAACTGGTTTTGCCTCACTCGTGTTGAATTACTATAAGATCTTCTCAACATACCCTGTCTGAGATAACTTCAGTGTTTCAACACTCATGTCCATACTAATTCTCATCATGAGGATCTTTATATTTGGACCTAAATTCTTCATCTCAAACTCACTTAGTAATTATTTCTTCAATTCCATGATTTTCTTCATATCTGCCTCTAAGATTGACATGTCATTCACATACAAAAAAACTAGAAATAACAATCACTCAAGTGTTTGATGAAGCAACAATTGTTTGTCTGGCACTTCAAGGTCTCATTGTTTGACATAAACCTGTCAAACCTCTTTTATTACTACTCGGGACCTTCTTCCAGCCGTAGAGGCTTTTCCTCAATCTACAGAGCAAACATTCTTTACAATAAGCATTGTAACATTTTGGTTGCACCACATATAGTTCCTCCTCTAGATCTTTATGTCTGAAAACTATTTTTACATCTATCATCTCTATATATAGATCTTCCTTTGCTACCAAACTCAATACAAACCTGATGGTTGTCATCTTCAACGTTGAGGAAAAGATCTCTTATGATCCACTCACTCCTTTTGTTGAAAACCCTTCATACAAGTCTTGACTTTTAGCACCTACTATCATCTGACTCTTTTTTAGCTTGTAAACTCACTTATTTTGCATTGCTCTTTTTCTTCTGGTAACATCGTCAAATCTCAAGTCAGATTTAACTCCAAAGTCTTCATTTCTTCAACCAAGACAAGCTGCGACTTCCTTGAATTTTAAACTTGAGTGACAACCTCAAAACACTCTGATTTATTACTATCAGTTAATGACAAATAGTGCAACAAAGGAAAATACTTGTGTATTGGTCACATCACTATACGAGATCTCCTAACTTCAATAACAGATGATTGAGGAACTTTCAGGTCTCCTTCCGGTTAAGTACTAATTTTTTCTCTACTTTTCTGATCACAAATGCCTTTGATGGGTTATCCTAATTTCTGACCCTATACTTATACATCTCCATTTCATTTGAAAGTGGCATACCTACTCCCAATGAATTTTTTTTATTATGATAATCTTAGAACTTATATCCAAACTCATTCGAGTCATATCCAATGAAGGCACACTTAATAGATTTTGAGTCAAGCCTGCTCTTGGAACGTCCAATTTTCTCTTATGAACATGGGTTTGCTTTTATTAGTATTCTTATCCAAAATCATTTCTCAGCTATCAACATTCAAAGTAGAACCTGATGTTTTATTATTCTTTGCTTTTCTGCAAACTTCTTCATTTAACATGAAACCCATTGTCATTGAAGTTCAACTTTGTATTCCCTAATGAATTACTCACTATCATGACCAAACCATCCCAACAGTCTAGCAATGAAGAAAATATCAACAGTACTTAGACTTCATCATCAAACTTGATCTCCATAAAGAATAGTCGGCTCGTTACAACGTTGAAAGTATTCAAATGTTTTAGCACTGAACTTTCTTTCACCATCTTCATGTTAAATAGTCTCTTCATCAAAAAGATCATATTTAAACCAGAAGGTTTTTCATATATCTTGTTCAATGTAGCTATGAGATGCATCATGTTTTCCTCATTTACAATGATGAACGCAACAGACGAGGAAAATGACAACTGGATCAAACCTAGTGTTATTCATCCAATACTTCTCACTCCATAGTCATACATTCAGGCTTCTTGATGATTTCATGTAATGGCAAATACAACTTTTTCTAATACAACAAATCATTTACTTACATCCTCCTGAATGTGAAATTCGTCTCATTGCACATCTCCACTGTAAAACATGTTTCATCCATCATTGCTCCCACTTCAATCTAATCCCGCTATGATACCACTTAATTGGGATGAAATAGTCCCCTTATACTTTACTAGGGCTTAGATTCAAATTAAATCTAAACCACATATGGAATAGAATCACATAGATTTGAGAAATTTGGAACAAAAATTGCGAACAGAAGCACGCCAAAGAGAATACAAAAAGAACACAAGGATTTAACATGGAAAAACCCATGAACGGAAAGAAAATAACAGAGCCACAACACCAAGTGAACTTTACTATGAATTTGAAAAACTTATAGAGAACACACTCAATTTTTTTCTCTCTATAATCGAAGAAACTTATATTACTTCGCTCCACATCATTCCTCTCGATCCAAAAAGTGAAACACATGAAATTCTCATCTCCGACACTTCTCACATTCACCGGGATCTTGTCCAAGAAATCATGCACCAGAACCATATAAATATTCCCTTTAAATTGCCTCTTAAGTTGAAAACGGAAACAACTGCACCTTGCGGAGGAGTGCCCAGAAGTAGGTGTTGGGGCGTCAATCACTTGGGAAATAGGCACCTAGCGCACCTGAGAGGTGAGCACAGGAGCGCTCGTGAGGTGAGTGCAAAAGCATCCAACCTGCTCCTGTGGGCATAGGATGGCCCGACCCGAGTGCAAGAGCACTTGATCTGGGTGCAAGAGAGCTCGACTTAGGTGCAGGAACATCAGCTGCTCAGGAAAGAAGCGCCTGGTGCACGCATTTTTTCTTGTGTTGCTCCAAATCATGCGTCACACCATAAGATAGTTATTATGAAAACGAGAAGATAATGTTATTTCAAGGCAGTGTTTAATGAAATGACAAATAGATTGAACAATTAGTAAATAAAAAATAAGAATCACTTGATTTATAACATAGAAAATAAAATTTTCATGTGTTTATAATAGTTTGTCAATGAAGTGTTGGATTTTTATATATTTTTAGTGTATTTCATGAGCTAGCAAGTCTGAGTCTGGGTGGCTTTAGATTGGCTTGTTAGCTTATTGAGCTCAACTCTCAAGCTACTTATTTAGCCGAGGTTGAGCAGCCTCACTACTTGGCTTGGCTCAGTTACACCTCTAGATTACATTAGATATATGTGATGAGTTTTCAAGATATATCAATTAAAGGATAAATAACTATTGCAACATATTTTGTTGATAAAAATGTTCTGTTACACAGAGATCTGCTTGGATGGAGATTATTAAGCGTGCCATCCGTATGTTTGGATTAGAGAAGTACACCTTGAATGTTTCTCAAGTACACCCCAAATATTATGCATGGATTCATCGTACATAAATTATTATTATTTTTTTATCATTTGTTTGTGCCACTAATAAAAAAATTATTTTGAAGATGCCCCTATTCCCGGGGGATTGGTCAAGACTTTGCAAATGTTCCATGTCCCCTATAGTATTTGTTTGCCAATCAAATTCTGAGATTTTTTTATATGTTCAACAATAATATACCATATTCCATCAAAACTATCCATAAAATCATATTTTAGTTCAACAGAGAAAAAAAATAAGGATATAAAAATAATAAGAAAATCTTCCTTTTTTTTCCTTTTACAAAAATTCCTAATTTCTGCCACTTGATATTTGCTTAATTTCATCATCATAAAAAGACAATGATGCCAGTCGCTGGATAGCAACTTTTCAGAGATGAACACGTGCATAGTACGACGCCACATCTGACTCGTAAAAGAACTGTACAAAATGTTATGTACGCAAAATGCCCCGTTTATAAAACTTAAGATTACGCAATATTTTTATCTTATATTTAATTTCTTAATTATACTTTTATAAAGTCTTAGGTAGGAAAAATTACTACATCAGGACTCAGCACATACAATAACACCTGAAAACATTCACGTAGTGTTATTCATGTGTTATTGTGTGTTATTCAGGTATTAGTGTGTATTATTCAAGTATTATTGGTGTGTTATTACAACACCGATAATATTCCAAGAACCTAATAACACATGAATAACATACAATAACACCTGAATAATACAGAGTAACACGATGGGAGTATTTTCTGGTGTTACCAGGCCGATCACCTTCACAACGTAATTTCATTGGACTCCGCATGTAACTCTACGTGCAAAATTTTGATGTAATATTTTTTCTTTAGGTAGAGCCTAAATCACCGATTTAGCAAAATTGATAGCAAACCATTAACTGGTTTTGCTTAATTTAAGAGACACTCGAATCTGCCTTGGAAAATCCTAATGTATTTCTCATAAGAAATCTTTTTTGGATGACGCAGATAATATTTAAGAGTTCAAATTATGTAATTTTTTGTAAGTTTATTTTTATTCATAATTTATGTGAAAAAGTAAATACAATTATAGCTGCTTTAAAAATATAAACATTTATGATAAATTTTGAAGATTTTTTGTGTGCTTTTATTTTGAATAAAGCGTTTTAACCTTTTTCATATTTATGAAGATAAAATATTAATTTTTGAATATATTTATTTAAAATGAAGGAATTAATTGCTGGAATTTAAAGCTTAAAAATATAATTAGATATGATACACCAACAATAAATTTCAATCATCGGTTATGAATCTCGAGTCATGACACGAATTTCGAGGTAATTATTTTGAGTAAGAGACATTTAAAGTTTGATCAAAATTCATTTAGAGCTATGATTTAAGTAAATTTACGATCAAAAGAGCCAACCTGACGAGATGGACCCAATGACACTAAAATTGGTCCAATATGAGCCAAATAAGGCCCTCATCAAGACATTAAACCATATTTTAAAGTTTTTCGGGCATTTTTGGAAGGTCAAATGAATTTTTAATTCGACGAGCTCATACTTAAAATAAGTGTTTCGGCAACACGAATTTAACAAGTCAAAGGTCACTCAATCTTAACATCATTATGACACTCAAATATTCGTTAAATGTCGTTTGATCAAGGGAATCTCTATGAGCCGTCTAATAAGAGTGGTTTAGATTACTTGCTTAATTGCAACCGAGACTCTATAAATAAACTTCTACCTCTCTCATAAGGTGGAACATGGATCTGGAAGCCTGAAGAAGACTGAAGTTTGGATAATAAGTTAAAATCCAACATCACTTCTACACCGACGATCTATTGAATGACACTTGCTCCAGCAGTTGTCATCCGTCGCCATCCCTTGTTGACCACCACGCTTCGACAACCACCGACTGCCATCAAGCTCCACTCACTTCTTAAGCCGAAGCATCTTACGAAGCAATTTATGAAGCAATGCATCATCTTGAGCGTCAGACCGACCATAAAGACGGTGCATTGAAGCCCCAACTGCAACTCCTCCACGTGACCCCCCCTTACCGAGGACCATATGTCTTTCCACACACCTACTTTGTAACTTGAGGGAATATGTAATCTTTTCCAGTCTTTGGGACAATGGACTGTATCCCCTTGGTTTTTCACTTTCAAAATTTTCATGTAAAAATTTTCTGGTATTTCTATTATTAAAGTGTGTGCGGAGTTCTCATACTAAAATATTAATTAAATATTTTTTCATCATGAATTCTCTTCAGGTTTCAATATATTTTCATAAATACATGTCTAAAAAAATGTACTTTGTTTAAAAAAAATAAAGCAATACCGTATGTGCTTATTTTGAGAAATCCAGTACATGCGGAATTCTAGGCATAATTTTTTTTAGCAATTTGCGTAGCAATTTAGCTCACATAGAACGACAGAACCGCTCCTTTTTAACAACTCTTATATCCGTTGGTGTTTACATTATTTTTTCTTTATGTTAGAAGAATATATTATGAATAAAAAATTAGAGATTTATATACATGGCCACAATCCCTATGTATTTACATATCTAATACCTCAAATTTGATATTTACATTAATATCATTTTACCTATAAGAAAAAACTATCTATTTCATTTTAAAATATATAGTAATGATACCTCATCAACAAATTTCATCGTTCGACACATATCTTGAGTCATTTTGACACGAATCTCAATGTATTTATTTCAGCAATAAACATTCTAACTCGAATTAAAAATCATTCAGAATTTCAATTTTAGCACGCTTACTATCAAACTGATTGGTTTAGTGAGATAAACTCAATGATATCAAAATTGATCCAATTTGAGTCAAAACAGGTTCAAATCATGGCATTAAAACACTTTTGTAAGCTTTGGTGCTCAATTGGAAGGTCAACGATTCCAAGAACACTTTAAGGTACCTATTTATTTCTAAAGTGTCATCCAATCAAAAAAATCATTTTTAGTAATCCAATGGAGTGGTCTGAATTACTGCTCTATTTACATAAGATGTCACTCCCAAACTCTATAAATAGTCATATTTCCTTCATGGGCGTGGGAAGGGGGGGTGGTCCTGGACCTAGAGAAGAATGAGTGGAATCTGAGAGTGGTTCTATATTAAAAAACATGGTGATAACTCCTTACATCAACTACTCAAAACTGTCATTCGTTGTATATTGGCAAGTAATGTCTTTATTGCAACCACCTATTGATGTAGCACCATGACTTTGGTGGCTAACTGACTCTACTACAACTTCTCATTATAGCCTATGTGGCTCATCGATATTGCAGTATACAACTACGACCTTGGTAGCTAATTAATGATACTATAGTTTTCCACTACGGCCTATGTGGCTACTTGTTATTACAACCTCCAAACTACAAACTTTGTGGAGAAATAACATTATTGCGGGCTCGTTTGGGGCAACTTATTTGGTGCGGTGGCGTTTTGAAAACGCACCTGACCTATTTGGGTAAACTGCGTTTTGACAACTTATGCGTCCGCACATATCTAGTTGCAGTGACAACTTTCTGACAGCAGTCTAGCTTTTCAAAAAAAATAAAAATTTGTAATAACTATCGCACTTAGCTTATCAGAAGATTATTTTCAATCAGCTTATCAGCAGATTATTGAATAAGCTGCAGCTGCCCCAAATAAACGTTGCAACTCTTAATAATGACTTATGTGATCAACTATGACCTATGTGGCTCATTGCTACTATAATTTTCAACTACAACATCTATGACCAACTAATGTTATTGTAACTTCTCATTGTGACTTACATGACTAATTACTAACACTGCTTTCAACTATGACATCTATGGTCAATTGCTGTTATTTCAGCTCCCCGCCACGACTTACGATTTACGTGGCTCACAATTACTTCAACCCCCCACTAGGCAATTGTGGTCAATTGATGCTCCTAAAGCTACCAATTATGGCCTATATGACCAATAACTACTACTTTCAACTACGACTTCTATGACAAGCTGATGTCATCACAACCATCATCAACAATATTTATGACAAACTACCATCTTTGTACAATCAACTATGACCTTTGTGGCCCGCAATCACTATTATCATCAAGAATTATAGCCCAATTATGACTATTATCCTTGAACTATTGATGTACACCAATTTTGTAATTCCATCTTCCCTAATTCAAGAGAAGAGTGGACATATTTGCTTACAATTACACAAGAAATTATTTGAATGGTTCTATCCCCATATTTTTTTCCCTTGCTAGGTGTTTGAGTGTAAAAATTTTTGTAACTCATTTGAATACATTTTTATTATCTGTGTGTGCTAGATTTTTATACAACATTGAGCCGTTAATTTACAATTTTACCTCCACAGATCTTTCAATACAAAGGAGTTTGACATTTTCTTTAGTAAATAAAGTTCCATGGGGTACATCCATGAAGTCTTGGATGTCAAGACTCAGCTTCATTTCCAAATAATATAAATCTCCCCATTGATGAATGACCTCTTCTGCATCCTTAGAAGAGTATGTGTGAAGAATATATTAATCTCAAAAGGATATCTTCCGACTTTTACATGGTGTGTGACAACTAATGATTATATGTATTGGAAGAGTGCAACTACAACAAAATCTATTGATTAGAGGCACACAATTAACACCCCTCCACATGAAGAAGTTTCTCCTGAAGAAGTGGATCTCTCCACACTGCTGACTCTTAACATCCATTCAAAAGAAACAAGCTTAACAATAAATCTCCAACATATTTGCAGATCTTAGCTCAAATTTCATGAAATAATTCTCAATTTTTTTCTATTGATTGACATTGTCCTAAAACACCTTATTCCAATATGGTTTAAGCTCCTTAGCATCAATTCTCGGTCATATAAATCATCATGCATATACAATAAGCTTTTGATATGATCCTTTCTAAAGCTTTCTCTACTACTCTTAAAGGCTAAATGTATATTTAGTTATATCCTCTCCCAAGAGAATCCTTTGTACATGTGGTAAGCTTACTAATCATTTGCAAAATAATTTATCACAAATTGAATGATTATCAAAATCTTATCACACCCTTCTTGGATTCATCAAATTAAGTGAAAGTTACCAGAAGATAACTTTCAAAGCATTCTCCAATGTAAGGGGGTGTTGAGGGAGCAGTCACTCCAGTCTCATAAAGTCATTCACATTAATATCTAGAGCACAATTGTGGTAGGTAGTCATCCTACAACTCATCTCTAACATCAAGCTGGTGAGAACTGATTTCAAATTAGGTGGAAACCTTCACTACAGTCTTGAAAGTTCATTAATGTCAACATCCTAAGCATAATTACAGGGGACTATTCATCATGTGTTTCATTCATATATCAATTCTACAAGAATGAGTTCTAGGTAAGACAATTTTCATTACAACTTTAAGAGGATACTCATGTTATCATATGATCACAAGATCAAATACTATTCAGTGCTCTCCAGCTAGAAGTCAATCTCTCAGCACCCTCTAATCAAACTAGAGTTTTGTCCTTAACTAGATCAAGAATTTGGTTTCTTCATTGTTCGATATATGGCTTATTTTATAAGTTCATGTGGACAATGCCTCTACTAGGGGAAATATATTCAACATAAATAATTAAAGTTGTTAAATATTACTCTAGAATATGATGAAAGCCATATTTTTAAGAAAAAGATATGGTCCATCTCGACCTACACCCCAATTTTGAGAAATATATATCATATTTGACACGTCATTTTGGGCTTAATTGGTCCCAAAGAGACCAGTTTTGACCACATCCATAAAAGGCTATAGTCTTCATGTAGAAGTTTTGACTAATAGCCTAAGATAGGTTAAATATTCTTTGTGGATTTCATTTAACTTTTGTCCATAATAGGTTAACGTCATCAAGCACTCAGTTATACAACTTAGAATGGGTCTTGTATTCTTGGTGGACTTCATTCAACATTGTTTATAACAAGTTAACATTTTCATGCATCTACGATCATATAACTTCAGAAGAGTCTTATAACCTTAATGGATTTCATACAAGTTTGTTTATGACATACTGATATCATCAAACATCTTCAACTAAACAATCTCATACAGGTCTTACATCCTTGGTATATTTCATTCAACTTTTTCCATAACTTGTTAAGATCGCCAAGTATCTCTGACTATATAACCTAGAATAAGTCTTGCATCATTGGTTGATTTCATAATTGCTTAACACTGTCAAGAATCATTGAATAAACAACCTAGGACATGTCTTAAATTCTTGGTGGATTACAATCAACTTCATCTATTAAAGTTACAATTATCGACCAAAGTGCTCTAACTAACAAGCTAGAATAAGTTGTGCATCCATAACTAGGTAGTTGTTTCATCTCCAATAACACAACCCATGATGGGTTGAACTTGTTTGAGTAACTACAAAAAATTTTGGTAACTCTTGGCTAATTATATAATTTTCAAATTGAATATTATATTGCAACATAAAAAAATGAAGTGACACTCGATAAGTGTAATATGAGGCTAAGGATATATATTATCACAAGGTGTAAAGAGATATATCAAGCAACAAAGAGATACATAAACCAACACACTAAATACATCAAATGTTGGACAAGCTATAAATATTGTCTAAATGTCACAAAAGTGCTAAGGAAAAGCTATTAATACAGACATACATACACAAAGTATTAATCTATGTTAAAGTCTTTTTCTCTCGTCAAGGGCATGCTCTTGTACTTAATATCTTAGTTTCTCCCCTTTTCTAAGTAAAAAAGGGAAACTTCAGACGTCTGAATAGGAGGCACAAAAAGGCGTTAGCTTTAGTTCATATACATCAGTTGGACTCTTTTTCATAAGTCTTAATTGAATTCTCTTACATATTGAATTTTAACTTTATATTCTCTTCTTTAAAAGGTAATTTATTTGCTCTCATTGAAGTTAGATCATGTCTGCCTCAGTTCTTTTTGAGCATTCATCAGTTCTTAGCTTTGCTAACAAAGAAAAATCATCATGGTGTATAATTCAGTCTTACATTATGATAGTTAATATCCTAAGGCTAACATATGCTTTGCACTAGTATTATACATTTGTTTATACTTGCTAAGAATATATTTGATAATAAAAAACCCAATGTTACACACCTTTAAGAAAAGATCCAACTCATCTTCGGTATGTGTTGGTATCATCCCCTTAATATTCTAGTACTTCCTCAGATTTTTTTTTGGGGGATGAGATTCCCCAAGCCTCAACATTTGAAGTGCAAGAAATCTCATTTAAAAAGCCCAAAAAGAACACAAAAAAATTTTCTCCAGAAAGTTCAGTAGCATAATGAGATAATCCTTCATAAATTGCAACAGTGACACAACAAATATTCCTCAGAAAGCACAACTGGAGCAAAAAAAAATTTCTTTAAAAAGCTCAATAATAGCGCAACTCTAGTGCAAAAGAGGCACAACAACTAGACAAAGAAACTTAGGGATGTGCAACATCAACACGAAAGGGTCAGAAAAACATTCTAAAGAAACTCTGAGGGTTTACAACTCCAACAAAAAAAGAAGTGAACTCCGAGGATTAAACAAGCTTAGTTCAGAGGGGGCACAAAAGTATGCCAATGGACCCTCCACATATTTATGTACTATATGGCTAAATCATGTTAAAAAAAATCCAAAATCTAGTTTGTTCCACAAAAACCTATCATAGTTGCCCAATCACGATGAATCCATGACTTCCATACACTATCCATTACACTCACTCCTAGATTGGTCCCAGAATGCATGATCACTCCCATATTTGTCACAAAACACGTGATCGCTCAACCAAGTGAATGGGTCGTGCAACCTGAGAGACCTGAACCTACACACATCGGCCCGTTCTCACTTTTATCTTTAGCCCGCTCATAGTGGCCCAACTAACCTACTCTGGTATGCTCTGCCACCATACATCCATCGATCTCTAGACTTGACTGACTTGGGTGGCTTAAAGCAATGCCCACTCTTCTCTTATGTATTTGAATGCCAATGTTATCGCCGGTCACCATCACTGTCGATGACCACTTTTCTCTTATGTATTTGACTGCCACTATCATCGCCAGTCACCATCACTGTCGATGACCACTTTTCTCTGTCGACCACCTTCCACCATCCACCATCCATCATCATCATCATCATTGTCTGTCGTTTATTGTTGTTCGTCGCCTGCCAAATGTCTTCCACCATCCATCAGATTATGTTTGTCGTCAGTCGTTGCCGGTTGTCAACTGCTGGTCGTGACTGCCCGCTACCTCCTTCACTACCTCAAACTTTTAAATTTTTTGTAAAACTTCAAAAAAAAGTTTATTATTTTAGTAATTTTTAGATCATGCAAGCAAATTTACTTGCGAATTAGGAGGCAACCAATACACTGTTAATAATTTTTGTCATTTGACATGAATCTTGAAGTATTTTGGCATGAATATCAAGACTTTTTTAGCATGAAATATTCAAACTTAACTTAAAAATCATCCACAACTGTGATTTAAGTAAGCTTACAGTCAGACCAACCGGTAAGATGAACCTAATGATACTAAAATTGATCAAATCCGAGTCAAATTAGTCATAGTTTAAGCCATTAAACAACTTTGAAAGCTTTAAGTGATCAATTGGAAGGTCAAATAAATTCTAAATCTGACAAGCTTATAGTCAAATCGAGCCTCTTGATGAGATGAATATGAGCCCAAAATCACTCGATTATGACATTATTAAGGTACTTAAATGTTCTTGAATTAATATTCAATCAAAGGAATCGTTCTAGGTCGTCCAACAGAGTGGTCCAAATTCTTGTCTTATTTACAAGGGATGTCGTTCTCAGACTCTATAAATAGAGCCTACTCCCTTAATGAGGGGGACTGAGGACAAAGAGCTAGTAGGAGACTTAAATCTTGAGGAGTGGAATCCGAGAGCAATTTTGGGTTTGAAGACTCGATAATAATTCCCTGTATCAACTACGTACAATCTTTATGTTTAGAATACGATGAATTTCTTTGGACTCCTAAAGTTATCTTCTTACATCGTATATGAATAAGTGATGTCTCCATCGTAGCCATCTACTGATGTAGCACCAGCGACAACCTTTGTGGACAACTGTCGCTACTATTGCTCTCACTACAGCCTATATGACCAACTACAACCTATATGGCTCGTTGCGACTACAGTTTTCAATGACAACCTCTACGACCAATTAACGCCACTATAGTTGCCCACTATGACTTACGTGGCCTACTGATGCCATTACAATCTCCCAAATACGACTTATGTGGCCATCTAATGCTACTGATGCTCCTTACTATGACCCATGTGACTCATTTCTACTGTAGTTTCCAATTAGTGTATATGTGACTAGCTGATGTTGTTGCAACTCCCCACTACGACATATGCGACCAACTAAGACCTATATAGCTAATTGTTACCACAACTTCCAATTATGGCCTTAATGGCCAACTGATGTAGCTTCAACTCCCTACTTTGGCCTAACTTCTATATGGCTCATAATTACTGCAGTTTCCTACTACGACCTTTATGACCAATTAATACTTCCAAAGCTACAAACTACATCCTATATGTGGTCAACTATTACTACAACTTTCACCTACAATCTTTATGACAAGTTTATGCTTTTACAACCACAATCTACAACATTTATGATATAATACTATCTTTGTAGCAATAACTACAACCACTATCGTTATTATCTCCAAGAACTACAACCCGATTGCGACTATTACCACTGAATTATTGTTGTACATCAATTTATAATTTCATTTTTATTAATAGTGGGCCTATGTACTTACAATAACACAGTTGATTATTTTAACCCCCGTGATTTTTTCCAAAGTTAAAGTTTTCACATAAAAAATTTTGTTGGCTTCGCCTACTACTTTTTTATTATATGTGTTTGTGCTAGATTTTCGTACAATACTTAAATGTTAGTTTTTCACTCATTTACTATAGATCTTTTGGCACATAATAAGTAATAATGAGATTTTTATTTGACATAAGAAAATTTAGTAATAAAAATGTAAAAAAAAAATATTAAATATATAAATTCATAAGCATTGTTTGATTATTTTGAACTTGAAAGTGATAACATATATGTATGAATGTATGTATATATATATATATATATATATATATATATATATATTAATTCAGAATCGATAAAATTTAGTTGATTTTATTAACTGATGAACAAAAAAATATTTAACATACGAAAAATTCGGTTCGAAAAATGTTTGATATGATTCTATTTTTAATTAAACTCTTGCACTTCCGTCTTCTTTTTTGTGGGAATATGTAAGGGCCCCGCCCAACTTGCACTTCTTTGTCGCGAATTACATCTTAACCATACACGTGTCATATGTTCGGATGTTCCAAGCGCACAACAGTAAGCTTTTTTTCACCATTTTTTCCTCCAGCACTGCACAACCAGCAAAATTACGTTTGTACCCCAATATCGTCTTCCTCCTCTTTCCACTGGCCCCATTCCTTGCGATTTTTCTTCCCCTCGTAACTTCGACTTTAGCAGATAAAGGAATTTAACACCACAATTCTTCGTCTTCTTCTAACAGGCGATTCAAATTAACTTTTTTGAAAGTTCGAAGAATACAATCTCGGGTTTTGGTTATAGGTTTTCTCGAAATGCTAGGAGCAACGTTGCAGATTGCACGCAGCCACGGGGAAGATCGGCTCTATAGCCCCTCCAAGCCCTGGCGAGGCTACCATCAGCATCTCCAGTATCTCTGGAGGGCCCGAAGCAGCAGTTCCACCGGAGTTTGGTCCGTTCCTCCTCTAGTTTTCAAAGAGAAGGTTTCCATTCCCGAGTCCCGTGAGCCGGAGAATCGAACTGGATCAGAAGTAGGTCCATCAAATTCTCAAACTGTTTCAACTTCTTCTCTGTGCTCGTCTTTGGAATCAGAGAATGCCTGTTCTAGCAACTTGGATCGCTTCTTGGAGTCCACAACTCCGTCGATTTCTGCTCAATATTTCTTTAAGGTAGCAAAATTTTGCTTTTTTACATTTGCATATCCGTATTTGAGAATTTTTACGGTAGTTTTTGTTCGATATGTCAGGAAACAATGGGACGGTGCAAGACAAGCGATGTCGAGTGCCAGCCCTACTTTACTTTGGCGGAGCTCTGGGATTCCTTCAAGGAATGGAGCGCGTACGGGGCCAGCGTTCCTCTGGTTCTGAATGGTAGCGATTGCGTCGTTCAGTACTATGTGCCATATTTGTCGGGCATTCAGTTATATGGTAAATCTACAGGGTAAGCTTTTAATTCTAGGCCATGAATGCTTTCTACTTGTTTTAATACTTCCTTCATATCTTTCAGCAAAATATTGTATTTTCTTAATAGATATTTATTAGTTTAGTTTTTTCTAGAGATGATAAAATTCATTCTAGGCTGTGTTTATTTTGAATATTTATATCCTTAGTTTATTATGCTATTTTGAGTTGAATAAAAAATTGTTCTATATATTCTGGTTGAAGAGAATCACCATGTCTAGTTATGCTGTTATATTTTCCTTTTTACTTAAACTGTTTAAAGCCAATGCCTAAAGTTTATGTTTTAATTCTCTGTTTATCATCTTCAAGCAGAGATTTGTTTCTTTTACTCATGATTCATCCTATGTAACAGGAGATTTGGTGAAAAGAGTGATTCTGAAAATTCGAAAAACTTCACTAGTGATGAGTTTTCAAGAAATAAAGTTGAAACAGTAGCTTCTGATGGTATGCTGCTTTTTGAGTTCCTTGAGGAGAATACTCCACACAGTCGGGAACCTCTAACCAGCAAGGCAAGCCCTTTTATTTTTTAACTTAAGTGGATTTCTTTTGTGATAGTTTTGTTGTTTAGTTAATCATGTTGTCTCTCCAACCAGATTTCAGATCTTTCCCATCACTTCCCCGAATTGATGTCTCTTAGAAGCTGTGATTTGTTGTCTACCAGTTGGATTTCTGTAGCATGGTAACGGATGAATTCATGATGAATTTAAGTTTTTCTGTTGATGCTTTTAATTGTGCTGATGAGAGGTGGAACGGATACAGGTATCCTATCTATCGAATTCCAACTGGAACGACCTTAAAGGATTTGGATGCTTGCTTTCTTACTTTCCATTCTCTTTCAACGCAGAAAAAAGGTATTTTGCTTGTAATATCATGCAAATAGAACATTAATCTTATCAAATTTAGTAATGAGCATGGATTAGAAAGATAGGGGTGTTGATTTAGCAAATGTTTAAGTTACCTCGTAGAATTACTGCACTGAATGTGAGTTATTATTTTTGTTTTTCCTTTTCAGCTACAAGTTTGAGTTGTTGTACCATTCAAAATATTTATTTTCACATTGCATTCTATTACATTAATACTTGGCCTTTTTATGTAGATTGTGTTGGCATAACACTTAAATATGCAAAGCACAGTTTTTTTTAGCTGTTTCAGTGATATTATCTTGTTTATTTATACAATATTGCTATTTCTTTGGCAGTATAGTGCGGAAAGTCTTAGATTTAATCTCAGAGGAACTGATCATTGTAATCTTGTTCAGACCGTAGGGTTGTAAACTTCGAAATATTTTCGTGTGATAGGAAGTTTAGCACTTATGGAGAATCCATGGCACTAATGTCTACTGCAGAGAGATTTTACATTTGTTCTAAGTTGGAGTTTTAAGAGTTTACTATGTTTTTCCAATGTTTATCATGAATCAGGCTCTAGAAATTTGGATGTTCATAAAAAGGACTTTTTTGGCTGTAAATTTAAATTAAATGTTTTTCTATCTTAAAAAAAAAAACTTAAGAATTGGGTTCTATTTGGAATTAGTTCCTTCATTTGAATTTATTGTAGTAGGTTGATATCTCGCTTTTTTGCGATGATTTCTATTAATAGGTGAAAAGACCAAAAGCCATCCTGGAAGAGGGAAAACCCAGGGGTACCTTCATTTTTTTGCCATTTGATCCTTACGCTAGCAAATTAATTTTTTTAGGCCTTGTACCTATAAAACTTTTGCGCTTGTCTTTTCATAAATTAATAACACTTGTGTGCTTTATGCAGCAAACACGAAGTCAAATTCTTTTTACTATGAAATTATTCTTCGTTAGGCCTTAAAAAAACTATGAATTTTTCCTTGACAATCTTCATTAATGCAAAACGATTTTGGTTAGATTTTTTGTTGCAGATTTAATATGCAATATGGAAATTCATGCAACAAATGAACATGTTATCCATTTGGGATAGCTTTCTTGAAGCTGACTTCCAAATAGTTGTCAGTCTTTTTGGCTATAACTTCCTTGCTACTTGGCGTCTACAATCTCTTAAAAAATCAACATCGCCCCCAACATCCCTATAATAGCTTTTATTAACAGTTGCAACTGTTCCAAGGGACCCTAAAGCAAGTATGTACCTCCTTTGCTGGAAATTGAAAATAAGATAGAAATGAATTTAAATGAAAAATTCAAGAGCATTTTATTAGAGGTTCAAAATTAGAATTAAAGGTCAAGAAAGTCACACACATGATTGAAATTCATGCAATTAATGACATTTAAGATTATAACAAATTGGATAAATATAATTTCTTTTCTAATTGATAGTAAAAAGATTGCAGTAGAATAAGAAAAAATAAAACAAATAAATAATTAAATAAGGTCAAGTCAATAATTTATGTACATGCCTTAGACTTTTCGTTTTTTGTTGAAATCTACCAAATAATTTTATTTGTTGCTGTATCAATGTAGAACACCTTACAAAATATATGTAATAAAAAAGGAAACAAAATAGGAGTCCCACCAAATAGAAAAAAAATATAAAATAAGAATTATCTAATAAAAAGAAACATAATTAGTGAAATATATTCCGAGAAGTAAATAAATTCCCTCCGAATTAGACATTTGGATTGACACTTTCCAACACTGCTCCTCAAGCTGGGTTCTATATATTGTACAAACAAAACTTGAACTTTAATTCATCATGAAATATATTTGGTAGTGCTTTGGTGAGAATATCAACAATTTGAAGTCGTGCGGGAGCATATGTAGCTAATCAATTTCATTCTTAACATTTTTTGAGATGAAGTGTCAGTCAATCTCGATGTGTTTTCTATTTTGATGCACATGTTTTTTAGCTATACTTAATAACTGGTTGGCTATCACTAAAATTCTTAATTTTGTCTGTCGTTTTAACCTTACATTCTTTTAATTGTCAATCAGGAAGGACATATATCAAGCAACTAAATTAAGAGTTTTCTATAATTAGAAGCTTCCTTATTTAAATTATTTCCAATGTCTTTATTTTGATTTATTTTCCTTTTAGCTGAATATTTAGATTAAGAATATGTATTATTAAGTTACCTAAAATATATTATACAGAATATTTTCTACCTAAAATAGATTGTAAGATTATTATTTAATGGAATGAAAGCAAAGGGAAAAGACATCGAGCCTATTCGAGATTCAACCTATTTTTCTCAAAGCTTTGACATGGTATCAGAGCAAAATTTTTGCCCTAGCCACCGATAGTCGTTGGAGGACCGTCAAGGCTCCCTTCCTGCTGGCCTTCTTGCGTGATGAGAAGGGAGTAACTTTTTGTTTAGAAGAAAAAACGCTCTTTTTCTTGGTTTTTGGTTATCGTCCTCTTTGTCTAGCTCTGCTCCATCGTTGTCAATGCTTCCATAAGCGCCGTCATCACAGCCACCGCATCCGCCTCCATCATCGGCGCTCCCTTGCAGGTTGCAATCTGATCAAAGAGATCTCTGCCCTCGCAGAGGTCCATCAAAAGGTGAATCGCAGCATTGTCCTCGTTAACCACGTGGATTTGAATGAATTGAGGGTTTCCGATGGAAACAACCTGCAAAATCTCGGCCTCCTGTTCCACACACTCAAAATCAACGTCGTCAGCAAGCAAAGACTTGTCGATGGACTTAACAGAGTAGATCTCGCCAAAATCCGATGAGCAGCAGCGGTAGATGACTCAGAAGCGGTCGACTGATCTTGTCTCCGATGTGAATCGTCTCTGATGCGAATCGTCTCTGATGTCATCATCATCTTCACTAGCCTTCGCTGCTTCTGGGGCATCTTCTACCACTACTTCCGCTTCGGCTTCGTCCACTTAGTCCGCTTTGACCACTTTGGTTTCATCTAAACCCCATCGTCGTCTTTGCTAGCCTTCGCTATTTCTGCGGCATCTTCAACTGCTTCTTTCGCTTCGGCTTCGTCCGCTTCGGCAAACCATAGATCTTCGGTTCAACATTCACGACTTTGACATCTCGACTTCAACAGTTTTGGCATGAAGGTCAGGGAACAAATCATCCTCGTTGTCGCAGGAAGAATCAATAGCATTTGGATCGTATAATAGGACGCAAATCCTTCTTGTGGGCTATGATCAGTAGTATTTGGATCAGAACGCAGATCCTACTTGCAGGCTATGATCGATAACATTTGGATTGTGTAACTGGATCCAATTTGTGGGCTATGATCAGTAGCATTTGAATCATGACGCAGATCCTACTTTTAGGTTATGATCGATAGCATTTGGAACATGTAACTGAATCCTATTTGTGGGCTATGATCGGTAGCATTTAGATCGTGTAACTGGAAGCAGATCCTTCTTGTGGCTATGATTCAAATTTTTGGACGACAATGATAAAAAATTTCTTGCGTTTCTTTGCTCAAATTATGTTATGGTTCAAGATTTATCTCTAAGGCTTCTACATTCTCGGTTTCGACACTTTCGACTTCGACACTCACAACTTGAGGATTATTAGTCCCGACAAAATTTCTTGTTAGCAAATTGATACTTCATGATCAGTTAACATCAA
This sequence comes from Phalaenopsis aphrodite, assembly GCA_003013225.1. NCBI lineage: Eukaryota > Viridiplantae > Streptophyta > Magnoliopsida > Asparagales > Orchidaceae > Phalaenopsis > Phalaenopsis aphrodite. The sequence continues at coordinate 7,035,757 of NEWO01000001.1, forward strand.
TTTGAGGGGGGTGTCAATCAAGAAGGACAAAAATCAGACAGTTAAATTATGAGTTTTCTATAATTAGGAGCTTTCTTATTTAAATTATTTTCAATGTCTTTATTTTGATTTATTTCCCTTTTAGCTGAATATTTAGATTAAGAATATATATTATCACGTTACCTAAAATAGATTATACAAAATATTTTGTACCTAAAATAGATTGTCAGATTATTATTTAATAGAATGAAAGTAAAGAGAAAATGATCGAGCCTATTCAGGATTCAACATATTTTTCTCAGAACTTTGACATTAATAACCTTTGACTTTACATTCCCTCACATATTTCTAATGTAAGAGCACACTATTCAGACTCTGCACTACTCCGAGAGACAACAATTTGTTTTTCTGCTTCTATATATGAAAAGATTGCCCCAGACATATGAACAAATATACAGTCGTTGATTTTCTATCAGTTTTCTCTTCTTCCTAACTAGCATCTGTGTATACCTTAATCTCATGATTTTCAATTTTTTTGAAGAGTAAATTATATCTAAGGGTTATCTTCAAGTATCTCAGGATCTCGTTCACTACTTCCAATGATCCTCATTTGGATTATTTCTGTGCTAATTTTTCACATCGACTGAGTATGCAATATCAGGTCTTTGATATCTTCTTTTGTCAATTGTACTGCTTTTTTCACTTCCGTTCGGCCTTTTTGTTGGAATCCATAAGTGTGTTAGCAGGTTTACACCCAAGCATGTCATTTTTACTCAATAAATCTAGGATGTACAACCTTTGGGATATGGCAATTTCCTTCTTAGATCGAGCCACCTCCTTTCCTAAATAATATCGGAGATTCTTGAAGTCTTTAATCTCAAAATTTTTTGCAAGCATACATTTTAGTTTGATAAGTTTCTTTGAATCATCTTTTGTCATAATATTATCCACATATATCATGAGAATAATAATTTTGTCTAAATGATTGGATTTAACAGTGTATGATAGCTTAACATTGATGATATCCATTTATAATCACAATTTTAGTATACATGTTAAACCAAGTATGAGGAGATTGCTTCAAGCCATGTAAGGACTTTTTCAACTTGCAAACCAAACCGTTTCTACCTATTCTCTAAGCTTGGAGGTATCCTTATGCAGAATTTTTCATCAAGGTCGCCATTCAAAAATACATTTTTGAAATCAAATTGGTATAAAGGTCACTCTTGATTTACTGCAAGGGAGAGTAGCTCTTGAACCACATTAAATTTGACAATAGGTGCAACAGTTTATTGATTGTCAATCCCATATGACTGTGTGAAACCCTTGACAATCATTCTGACTTTGACCTTTTTACACTTCCATTTCTTTTGTATTTGATTGCAAATATCCATTTGTATTATACAAAATTTTTTCTATGAGGTAACTTTGTAACTGTCCATGTGTTCTTCTTTTCTAGAGCCTGAATTACTTAACTGTCTGTTTTCATGCTGGGATTTTTTAGAGCCCCTTGGATAGAGTCGGGAACCAACACATTGTCAAGGTTTGTCACAAAGGCCCTGTAAAACAGTAACAACTTCTCATAAATTACATATCTTTCAATTTGATGACTAGTGCACCCTCGAATAATTTTCCTGTGTACAATTGGTTGATTAATATCAACCATCGGTGTAAGAGAGTCATGAGTTGATGAAATCATACAATTATGTTAACAGATGCATAGCAACTTGGTTTTGAGACTGTCCTGGGTCTGCATAATGTTCTATACATGCTCAGTGGTTCTTTTTCTGGTGTAGACATTAAATTTCCGATTATTGGTGTCATGTTGAGATGACTTAGAGACAATTGAGGCTTGTTTCAGTGATAGTGTTTGGTTCTTCAAGTTGAGTTTGTTGAGGCACAAGATTTGATTCAGTCAAAGGAAACATGATCTGAGTATCTTGAAAAAGATCTCCAAACTGATATACTCTCGTGTCTCCCCTTGAATTTTAGATTTTGAAAAATATGATTGATTATCAAAGAAGGAGACATTCATGAAGTTGTATAATTTTGAAGTGGTAAGAATAGTATTTATATGCATTTGAGGGACTTGGGATCAAATTTTGATGCGATGTTGTTGATGGATGTGAACGAAGGAAAAAAATAAAAAAATATTTAGTTTTAAGTCAGTAGAAAGGGAACGAATGTGTGAATAGGATTCCATTAGAATATTATGAGAAATTTGAAATTTTAGGACTGTTAGCATCTTATTGATGAGATATGTGGCTGTGAGAATGGATTTCACTTTAGACACATGATTAAAGTATATGATGACATGCGCCGCCTTAAGCAAGTGTCTATTTTTTTTTTTAGAACGGTCTCATTTTGTACACAAGAATTTATATGAATAATATTAGAATTATTAGAATTTATTTATTTTGTTATTAGCATTTAGTTATTTTCTTTTCTTGAGTTACCAGCTTTATGTATTTCATATTCTATGTATTTTTGAATTTATGTATTTCTTATTTTATATATTTCATATGTTAGAAGTCATGTAATATGTATCTATACCCCCCACACCCCCCTCCTTTTATATTAATAAGATTACCTGCTCAATTCCCAAAATTCTATATGGTATCAGAGTCAATGATCTACCACTAGTTGCCGCCAGGACACCACCCTAGGCGCCGACACTTCTTGCAAACCTTCCCCTGTAGGTTTTCGTGCCTCCAGTTTCTCTCTTCCTGGATGATTCTCTCACCTTTGGGCCCTTCCCTGACAGGTTCTAGCCCTGACTTTCCTGCAGGCTTTCATGTTGATGGTTTTCTAAAGGTTGTTGTCGTTGATTCTTTTGTCAGATATTTCCAGCCGTCAAACCTCCCTCCAACCGGCTCGATCTCCCTCCAAGGTCACCGAAGCACCTTCCTGCAAGACCTCCCACTGCTGACTCTCCCTCCTGCAACTGAATTTTTTTTGTCTTTGCATCCCTACCTTACCTTTGGCTCAGTCAGAATCATGAAGGACTCCAACACCGAGCCTCCTTCCGATGGTGCACTTGAGCCCACTGGAGATATAACACCGACTTCAATCCCTCCGCAGACCGGAGGACCTGAAAACCATAATAACTTCTTGATCACCACCCATAAACTTAACGAACCTAATTTTTTTCGTTGGTCCTAACCCGTGTCATTGTTCATCAAAATATGTAGGAAATTTAACCATCTCACAATTATAATTTGGGAACCTCTGAAGACTGATCCAGCGTATGCAGCGTGGGAAGTAGAAAATTTCACGGTCATGTCGTAGTTGATTAATTCCATGAAGACTTTGATTGGCTGTTCGTACCTATTTCTTTCATCTGCAAGTGCCTTTGGATTGCAATTTGTGATACTTATTCTGACAAAAGGAATTCTGATCAACTCTATGAGGTTTACTAGGAAGATTCGCGAGGCGAAATAGGGATCAAGGACCGTGACCGAATACTACAATGACTTGGTTGCCTTATGGATGGAATGTGATCTCTACTGCACTATATTTTTCGACAGATCTTTCCCTCTTCCATAAAATTGTGAAAAATGATCATGTGTTTCAATTTCTGGCCAACCTAAACAAGGATCTCGACGAAGTTCGGGGCCGATTCTTGGTCGAGATCCCCTTCAACTAGGGCGGCATTCATCGAGATCCACCACAAAAAAAAACTCGGAGATTTTTCATGCTCGACACCTTCACTCCTTCAATCAAACCTTTCGCCTTGCTGTCCAATATTGCTCAACACTCTTCCACTCCATTACAGGCCAATCACTACACATGTGATTTCTGTCACAAACCCTACCATAATCGTGACAAGAGTTGGAAGCTCCACAGGAAACTAGTGAATAAACCTTTAGCCAAATTTTTTGTTGCTATGGGTTTCACTACAACCTCAAAATCCACGATGGTAAAACCGACTCCCACTTGGAACATCCTAGAATCACCAGACTCCGTTAAGAATTAGATGAAGCACTTGATTAAGCTGCTTGAATCTAGTTAGTTTTCTTTCGGCCTGTCGACCTCCTATGTCTGTCAAGGTAACATTCCTTTGACACTCATTACTTTTGCTTTTTTTAGTCAGTGGAATATTGATTCAGGTGTCACAGACCACATGATTTGATGTTCTCAATCCTTCTCAACATATTCACTATGCTCTGGGAGAGATACTATTAAAATTGTTGAAGCCTCTTGTAATTCCATTGCGAGTAAATGGTCTGTTGTTATAACAAGCAGACTAACTCTGGAATTCGTGTTATACGTACTTTTGCTGAAGTGTAACCTCTTATAAGCCAGTAAGTTGACATGACCATGATTACGTTGCTCCTTTTTTCTTGATGTTTGTGTCTTTCTGGATCGTCGGTCGGGGAGGATGATTAGATTTGCTAAGCGGGTAGCCGACCTCTACTTCTTCCAAGAGAAAAACATTGATGATGATGACACTCCATCCAGTAGTTGTAGTTTTTCTCAATTCACTGAACGTCCTAATATGTTTTTACATTGTCATTTTCTCATCCCATTTTTCAATATTTAAAACAATTGTATCTTTTGATGTTTACTAATGAAAATCTTTCTAGGTTCAAATGTGAGATTTATTAGTTAGCAAAACTTCGCCGCGTTTCATATCCACCCCTCTTACACTCTTTCTGCACATTTTTCACTAATTTATAGTGACTTTTGGGGACCCTCTTGAACTTCGAGCTACACCAACAAGCAATGATTTTTTATTTTGATTGATGACCATACTTAGATGACTTGGGTCTATATCTTTAAAGACAAATCTAAAGTTGCGGCCACCTTCACAAATTTCACTTTATTTTGACCAAATTCAAAACATCAATTCATGTCCTTCGGATCGACAACGACTGTGAATTTATTAATTCTATATTAGGATAATTTTTGGCAAATAAGGGCATCCTCCATCATAGCTCTTGTACATATACTCCTCAACAAAATGGGGTAGCCGAGCGAAAAATTGCACCTTCTCGGAGTTGCTCGTCCCATTATGTTTCGATTTAATGTCCCAAAAAGTTTTTGGAATGATGCCGTACTTACCACCCTAATCAATAGAGTCCCCACAAAAATTCACAACATCCGGACCCCGTTAACTGTCTTGATATCGTGTTTTTCCGTCAATCGGTTCTCCTCCACTTTAAACTCCAAAATATTTAGGTGCATGACCTTTTGTTCGAAACACTACCCCAACTTATAGTAAACTTGATCCCTGCTTAATTAAATGTGTTTTCATCGGATATTCTGTCACGCAAAAAGGTGCGTTGATTCTATTACAAATAAACTTTAGATGAGTGTCAATGTCTCTTTTTTTCAAAGTGTCCCCTACTTCCCTAACACTACCTCAAGTGATGGGGAGCTAGATTTTTAGACACTATTTCTTTTACGACTCCGGTGGATATTCTACCTACAACTCCAACCACTGTTTCCGAGGAACCCTTAGTCCCAATGTATTCTCCTGCAACCATACCAACATCTCATCCATCCACTATCTGTGTCTATACTCGGTGTATTAAACCTCTAGTTGAAACTCATCTCAATGCTCCTACTCTTAAGCTTGTTGCCTCGTTGTTGGTTTTGGAATCCATTCCAACCGACATCCCATGAACTATACTCTCTCAACTTGTAGGGATTATTCCTGATCCGAATGAGGAGGTGGGTTCTACCATTGAGGTGAGCAATCGGGCATACTCTATTTATTCCATGCAAAGTATGTCTCATTCCATGGCTTATCGCTGACCAACAAAGCATTTGTCACTTCCTTAATGAATCATTGTCTTCCATCAACTATTGAGGCAACATTGGCGGACCCTTCATGGAATGTTGCGGTAATAAATGAGATGAACGCCCTTCAGCGAAACCATATATGAAATGTTGTTGATCTTTCTCAGGAAAGAAAACAGTGGGCTGCAGGTGGATTTTCAACATTAAATTTAACTTTGATGGATCTTTTCAACGCAAAAATGAGTGGTTGGTTGCCAAATGCTACTCACAAACATGTGGAGTTGACTATAAGGAAGCATTTGCTTCGGTTGCTAAACTAAACACCATTCGGATCTTGTTATCCCTTTTCGTGAATATGATCCTTACTTCAACTGAATTTCAAAAATGGTTTCCTTAACGGTGATCTCACAGCGGAGGTGTATTTGTGTCTCTCTCTGGGCTTTGACTTTACTTCTTCCTGTGAACAAGTGTGCCGGCTACAAAAGTCCCTCTAAAGACTGAAGCAATCCCCTCGGGTTTGGATTGACAAGTTCACGCATGTGGCAGCGGGTCGTGGGTTCGCTTATGCCCAATTTGATCATACTCTTCTCTTCCAACATTCCTCCAGTGGCCATAGTGTCACTCTCATCGTCTTTGTCGACGACATTGTTCTCACAAGTACTGATCTGCCAGCCTTGCGAGTCACTTAAAGGAACCTTTGCCGTATCTTTTGAAATAAAGGACTTGTATCTTTGATATTTCTTAGGTATAGAAGTTGCTAGGTATTTTGGGAGCATTTGCCTTTCCCAGCTCAAATATGTGATAAACTTATTAACCGAGACCAACATTCTCCTTTGTAAATCGGTTATTGTTCCGATGGATTCCAATGAGAAATTGTCAAATGTTCCCAATGTCATTCTGATGAACAATACACACTACCAACGCCTTGTTGGTAGACTTATTTACCTTGCTCATATGCACCTCGACATTTGTCACGCTTTTAGTATTTTAAGTCAGTTATGCATAAATCTATGAGCACCATCTCACCATTGTCAACCGGATCCTTCACTAATTGAAAGACACACCGGACTCAGGTTTGTTATTCTCTCGCTCTATTGCAGTTTATACGGATGCTGATTGCGCAAAGTCCATCCATGATCAGTGATCTGCCTCGGGTTATTGCTTCTTCTTGTGGGGAAACTTTGCCACTTGGAAAAACAAAAGATAGTTGTTGGTTGCCCGTAACAGTGTTGTAACCAAGTTTCGTTTTATGTCCTTGGGATTATGTGAAATTCCTGGCTGCCCGTCATGTTCTGCGAGTTACGTATGCTAGTCTCTATTCCTCTACAAATTTTCTGTGATAATAAAACCGTCATTAACATTGCTCATAATCCGGTCTAGCATGATCACAACAAACATGTAGAGATTGACCATCTCTTCATCAAGGACAAGCTTGATTTCAGGGAGATTTGTGTTCCATTTGTCCCATTCAGTGGTCAACTAACAGACATTATCACAAAGAATCTTCCTCGGTTGTTGTTCAAAGACTTCAAATCTAAGTTGAATATGATGACATCTATGTTTCAACTTAAGGGGGAGTATTGTAATTTTTAGAATTTATTTATTCCGTTATTAGCATTTAATTATTTCCTTTCCTTGAGTTGCATGTTTTATGTATTTCTGATTCTATATATTTCGTATTCTATGTATTTCCAAATTTATGTCTTTCTTATTTCATATTTGTACTATGTTAAGAGTCATGTAATCTATATTTATACCTCCTCTTTCATATCAATAATATTTTCT
>NEWO01000001.1:7053192-7065255 GCA_003013225.1 Phalaenopsis aphrodite
CTACATATTAGGTTCATCCTAAACTAAACCTTAAACTTTAGGTTAGTTAACCCTAAATTAATAGAATTAGTTAACCCAAACCTTAAGTTAGTTAACCTAATTCATAGGATTAGCTAAGCCTAAACCCTAGGTTAGTTAACCTTAAACCAATAGGATTAATTAACCTAAACCTTAGGTTAGTTAACATAAACCTTAAGTTAGTTAACCCTAATCCAATAGGATCAGTTAACCTAAACCTTAGGTTAGTTAACCATAAACCAATATGATTAATTAACCTAAACTTAATTTGATTAAACTTAATCCAATCTTGATCTTTATGCTAAACAAACCCGAATCATAACTTAGTCTTAAGCTAAACCCACCCTAAACCTTAGGTTAGAATCTAACCTATAGGTTGAATATAGAAGAATCTTTTAGGTATAACCTTAAACCTAAGTTAAAACTAAACCCTTCAACTTGAACATTAATTAGGAAATAAAATAAAACACATTAGGAGGGGTAAAATTTACATAAATCATATTAAAACTTAAACTTAAACCAAACCAAATGCAATAAGGTTTTAAAACATGGCTTTGAGGTTAAAGTCAGCTTCAAAGTCGTCAACTTCACATAAATAATAACAAGGAAACAAAAATAACTAAAATAAAATACTTAAAATCTGACAACAAGATGTAAACAACCCAAAATATTTCAACCCTAAAATCGATAAAGTAATTCAAGAATTAATCAAATCTTAATCACAAAGATCACATAACGTAACCTAAACCCCTTTTTGTTCTAGTTTACGAAGATTTCTTGGACGATGTATTCTGTGGATGTTCACAAGAGTCTTCCGGTCCTGGTGGGCAACCACATTTCGGACTAAGTAAACTAGGGCGTCCGACGACTTGGGACGATGGAGCCATAGACATCTTGACTGGGTTACCACTAATTAAATAATTAAAATTTAATAAAAATTTGATAAAACATTGTTTCTTTATTTGCTCTATTTATTGCTTGATGCATCTCAATGCATGTTCTTTTACTGTTTTTATCAAACATAGAATGCATGTTTTAAGGACAAATAATGAATGAATAAAAATTTTTTAGATTAGGGAGAACCTAGAAATCATAACACTAGAGAATTACTTAGCTTAAGTGAACTTAGCCTTGACTTAGGCTTGAATAATACCTCTACTATTCTTTAATTAATTCACTATAAAATTATCGAAACAAATAAAACTTTTAATAATAAGATTGAAGTCCCTGAAGACTTGAAGACACTTCAACAAGAAACTTGGAGCAGAATTCGTGGGCAGCTTGTTCAAGACCTTTCTTTAGTTTAAATAATATTCCTTAGGATTCTGAGGTTGTCTTTTATGACATAAAACCTCTCTTTTTGTTAGGCTCCTGCATATTCCTGATATGCAATATGTCCTAAATTATTTTAGGATTCTGAGGTAGTCACTCGACGTAAAACCTCATATCTTTTTAGGTTTTTTTTGTAGACCATCATTACACAAATCTAACCCCTAATTAATAAAACTGGCAAGAGTTAATTTAAATTAATATCATCTTAAATTGAGCCAAACATTAGGATAGTTTGGGGGATTACTAAGAACCTATTGTGGATCTTTAATCTCCCATACTTTTCTTCTTTTGATTCTTAGAACAAAATCTTTCACCTTTAAACCAATCCCTATCGAAAATTTCACAATCATGTTCGTTGAAAACCCTTTCTTTTAAACTCATGAAAACAAAATATTCCTGATTTTTATCGAGAGTTTTCTTAAGTGATCCGTTCGTTTAAGATGTAATTAACTATAGGGGCTTGCCCTTATAGGGAACTTAAAAGAACTCAGTCTTAAAATAAACCATATTTGACTCTCATATCGAATAGGGGAATCTGTCGGTCATTATGCAAACTTGTAGATCAAACGGAAGTCATTTATTTCTATAGTTTATTTAATTGAGCTTATTATCAAGTAGTGTATTACCTTTCAGGGTGGTACATTACTCGTGGTTAGCTCAATTATCTAAATTGTAGGAGTCAATGAGATCAGTTTGACTCCATTTTTTTTCAAATTAAAATACCTAATTTCTAAACAATATATTACACTAAGTTAAACCGCACCCAGCCACATGGCGACCGAAAATGACAAAATACATCATAATTCTACTCATTGAAATATCACTGACACTGCTAAATTTTCAAAATAGCAACCATATCCTGTCTTGCTCTTCTTCTCTGGTTACTCGATATTCTCGAGATTTTAATAGCTTATATTTTATTTTTCTAGACTATAGGAAAAGGATGTGGGATATTCTCCTCTCCACATACATTCTGATAAGTGATACCTTATGTCTGCAGTTTGCTCCATCAGATTAGTTTCATCTTCATCAAAATGATATGGGATCCCAAAGTATATAACACATTGTGAGAAAAATGAGATGAGTTGTTTTGGTACTGCCCTTTCATTACTGATTTGGTTATTTGAAAGAAGCCAAATGAGGAATTCATTATCTCTAAATACACATCTCCAAGCTGTATCCTACTTTGCAAGGTATGCAATCCCAATTTATGGTAGACTACGCAATCTTCCGGCTTCTTTGTATCACATAGCCACCCCATAACATCACACCCATGACCAGTCATCCTTAGCCATTGGGTTTAGGTGGTCGAGAAATGTCTGGACATGTTGGTTTGAATACTAGCTGTCATAAAACTCATAACCATAATAATAAGTTTTTTTATGCTCACATTGCATTTACACTAACCACCCCCTCAAATGGTGTTGGTAGAAATTCAGTTATCTTTGCATTACTCATCATGCTTCCATATCTCATCCAGCTACGCTTATTTCTTCTGGTGTTGCTTCTCAAAATTTATTATTATTTTTTAGGAAGATTATTATCGACTAAACAGTCTCAGATATTTATATCATTATTTTTTATTATCTCTTCTTTGGCCCCACTCCAACTATCTTTACATGTATAAAAGCGAAATACACCTTTTTATACGTAGGATAGATGGCATACTACGAAAATTATGTAAATACATAGGAATTTAGTGGTATGTATGTAAATCTTCCTTTTTTGTAATCATATTAAGTCCTATGATTTGAAAGAGAAGAAAATATTATTGTTTTTCTATTATTCATTTATAATATTGTTCCATGACACATATATGCAGACGATGATAACACTGCCAGGCCTGTCATTACTTGTGAGCACGGGAGCGGCGCCCCGAAGATCTCTCTTCCCATCTTCGGGCTCTCTTCCTACAAGTTCAAAGGTTCCACATGGAATCGGGAAAGCGACGGCCGGCTCAAAACCCTCTTGCTGCAAGCTGCTGATAACTGGTTGCAGGTTGTTGGAGTAAAGCTCCCAGATTTCCTCTTCTTTGCTTCTCATGGTGCTGGTCTCAATTGAAGATGAAGGGAAGCCTTTTTTTTCCTTTTCCCTTTGTTTTCATGTGATTGGTGATGAGATAGAAATGTGATTTGTGTAGAAAATTCACATTTTTGGTAGGCGTTTAGCTGCGTTTGTTTTGATTCTGTTAAGGATTTTACACAAATTGTAAAAGAAAGAAGAGATGGATTGATAGAATGTATGAAGGGGTGGAAACTGGGGGAATGTATCTCATTTGTTGAAGATGAAATAAAAAAAAAAGGATCCTTTTAATGAGGTAAGGGAATTTGTTCACCCACCCTTAGTTATATATAATTTACATACATACTTCACAATTCTTATGTTTTTATGTATGTTACACCGAAATTTTCATATTTACAAGCATGACGTCCAAATCATTAACATCACATAAGAAATATCATTATTACTTACTTTTTAGGTGAGATGCACTCTTTCATGCATAGGTTTATGACACCAAAGCCTTATAAATGTAAATATAGAAGTTTGAGAAGTTATATATGTAAATACATAAGAATTATGTGGTATGTAAATTTCACACACACACACACACACATATATAATATGTTAAATTCATTAAAAGTGACAAAATATTTTGATAATATATTTATAGTTTCAGTTTGCTCTTTTGTAATTAGAAAGAATGTTGAAGAAAAAAACAAAACTTAATTTTAACATTCTTAGTCTTAAATATAAGCTATATCTATACATTTTTTTTTGTTCATATATTGAGTTCATATGAAGCATCATCGATACAAATATGATATGATATAGATATTTGACATCTATTATTTTAATTATAACATTCAATAATAATTTTAGTTAAAAATATGTGATCTAATTACTTAGGTGATTTTGAGATTTGATGATTGTGTAAAAGTTTCTGGGGCAGTTACATACATACCGAGCAATTCAAATGTATTTAAATATCTAACACCCAGATTTTATTTAATAATTATTGTACATTGGCTGTCACTGTTACTAAATTGATTTGGATTTATGAACTAATGCTAGTCCTTCCAATTTAGACTTTTGGATATACTTTCATTTTCCGGGATAAAAAAAGAAACCCACAAAAAATATAAATAGCACAAGATTTAATGTGAAAGAAAACATGAAAATGGGAAGATTTACAGAGCCACATCACAACAAGAAATCTATTATGAAGAAAATGAGAGTAATGTACAAGTTACACTACACGGAAGACTCTCCACACTTTGGAACAATTCATGACACTCTTCTCCTTTGCACAAGAGAAAACTCGAAATCCACATTCAATTCATCGGCAAAGACGACATATTAAGTAGGAACTTCTCAAAAATTGGTTACGTGCGTTGGAGCGCCTCAATATGGCATTGTGGTACTCCAACAGACATTGAATTAGGGATGTTGCAGTGTCATGCTCTTAAGTTTTGAGTATGCATTGGGTGCTACAACATTGTTGATCTCGACACTAGGGCGCTACATCTGGGAACTGGATGCTCCCCTCCCAACGTTGGAGTGTCGTGTTTTCGGGTTTTGAACCTATATCGAGCATGACAGAGCTGTATTTCGGTCTTTGAGACACTATATACGATAAAAAAAATAGTATAAGGGGGTTAAACCACTTCATACTGCCTGAACAAACTCATTGTGAAGCTAGATCGGTGAAACCGAGGACTTGAGTGGCCAATTGATTGACACAATCATGCTTCACATAATAAAAATCTCTCACTTGGAGATTGATTGTAATCAATCTCGCTTCTCCAAATCTACAAAATCATCATAGCTATGAATTGTAGTGTGGCTCACCCTGATCTCAACCTTCCTAAGATCCAACTGAAGCTAAGCATAACTTCTGTTTCTCAGCTATTACAACTTTAGTCAACATATTTGCATGATTCTGAGCTATATGTATCTTATCCAAAGAAAATTAATCATCTTATAGGATTGAACGAATGAAATGATATGTTGGTTGAATGTGTTGGGTCCATGAATTACAACATTCTTTGCTAGATGAATGACACTTATACTGTCAATATGAAGCTTTCCACTTCGTTGATATTTCCAAGCCTCTAGCTTCAACATACTTATCAGAATTTGATGTTTCATTGCTCGTCTTCTTGCAGATTTCTTCATTTAACATGAACCCTGCAATATCATCAAAGTTCAACTTCTTGTTTCCTAAAGAGTTGCTCACCGTAGTAACAAGTTCATCCCACCTATTTAACAATAAAGCTAAGAGCAACAACACCCTAACATCATCATCAAACTTGATAATAACATAATAAAATTAATGTATTATAGCGTTAAAGTTATTCAAGTGTTCAACCACTAAACTACCATTGAACATCTTCATATTGAATAACTTTTTCATCTGGAAAACTTTTTTTTGAAGTCGAAGGCTTCTCATATATTCTTGTTAGCATTACTATATGATTAGCAATAGTTTCCTATTCACAACATATAAGGAAAGTAAAAGTCGGATCAAACTTCAGGTTGTTCAAACAAGAATTTTCTATTTATCTAGAGTCTTCAATTTTTAATTATTGGTAATTTCATCAAGTGCAGATCCAATCTCTGTTAATATAATAAACGTTTTATTTACATTTTCTAGAAAGTAAAGTTCAAATCATTAAACTTCTCAATTTATATATTTATTTATTTATGTCAATTCAAGCTGAACATGAGCGAACAAATGATTATTTGTGTTCAACTTGTTTACATTTCACGCCGAACACAAGCTGTTCGTGAACCACAAGCCAATTTGATAGCCTTAGTGATGTGTACCGAAATCTTCCTTCAAAATATTAAATTAAAATTTACACACATGATATATACCACTCAATTCTTATGTATTTACATATCTCATATCTAAACTTCAATACCTGATCTATTAAGAAAGTTTATTTCACTTTTTAAAAATTAAAATGGTGTCATTTTTATGTGATTGGTTGTAAATGAACTAAAACACTTGATGAACACCTCAAACTCGCTCAATTAATACACGATCATGTTTGTTCAAATAGTAAGTAAACAAATTTCAACAATTTTCAAAAACTCAGAGCCTATTTGAATTAAATTTGAAGATGATCCAGCTTGTTTGTTACTCTTCATGAACAAACTCAATTGTTGTTCAATAAATAACTTATTAAATGCTTTATGCTTATATAATATATTATTTAAATAAAATTTAGTAATTAGAACTTATTTAACAATATATTATAATTTAATATCAATTTACTCATAAATTTAATATACACATAAATTGTTACTACTTATTTATGTTATTTGATCCCACAAAAATTTACAATTTATGTATTATTTTCATTATTTGGTATTAACTAGTTAGAATCTAAGTTTAAATTTGAACAATTTTTTATTTATTGAGATTTGTAACATTATATGTTAATAATTTTATATAAAAATTAAATACTGATTCGATTGTTTAACTTGTTTATTTGTTTTATATGAATTATCATGTACGAATCAAATGTTTGTTTTATATGAAAATTTAGTTTCTCATTAGAATTCTAGTTTTTTAATTAATATAAACTAGAGAAGTATAAATCAATTATAAACATTATAAATTTTAAACAAGTCATGTATAGACTTATTTTTGAAGCTCGTCTAAAACTGGAATTGAATATCAAACAACCAAATGATAGCATATTCTACTCGACTCGGCTCGATTACAACCCTAGATGTGCTACGAAGGATTTTAGTGATATAAATATCAAGTTTAAAGTTTAGGTGTTAGGTAAAGACATAAGAATTTGGTGGTATTTTTTGTAAAAGACCCTATTTTGAATAAAAGGTTTCTCAAAATGTTTGATGTGCTCTGGCACAAATTTTCTCCTACATGTTTCTACCCGTGCGGCAAGTGTTGTATTAATAATTTTATTATAATTAAAGGTAATTTTATCTTTTGGATCTATTACTCGTTTGTCTAAGTCCTCTATAAAATGAACTTTGGGCTCATGAATCATATAAATCATTTGAGTTTTGATTGTTGTTGTGTGAATTTATTTATTTTCAATTAATAATTCATATCAGAGCTTCAAATTCAGGATTGAAGCTTGGTTTGGCCTCAACAACGGTGTGTGTTGCCGACATTGTTGCAACAGAGTGTTGGACGTGCTTCGTTAGCATATTTGGAGGCTTGGCAGACCAGCAGCAGGCTGGTGGCTTGGGCTCAAAGATCGGGCGAGCAGGCAGAGGCGTGGCTCCAGGAGGACGACTGATGGTAGTTCCAACAGCAGAGATTCAGGCGGAGTCCGGCGCGGTCCGAGGGAAGTAGGAGGACCGGCAGCAACTCGGCACGGTCCGGCGGCATGTTGCATGGCGTGAAAACAGGAAAGAAAACAATTCTTCGTCAGGTGGGAAAAGGAAATTTAAGGAAGCGAAAAATAATTTTGCTTTAAATAGAAAAATTGGGATTTCTGGAAAGGGGAGATTTAAGAGAAGAGAAAAAAAAGGGACGGTGGAATTTCGGTAATCAAGCAAAACAAAAACGTTTTTTTTTTTTTTGAAAAGGAAAGTTTTTTTTTGAAAAAAAGGAAGAAAAATAGGAAAGAGAAAAAGGAAAAAAAGGAAAACTACAAGAAGAAAATGATTTTTTTCTGAAATTTATTTTCTTAGGTGAATTTTTTTGTTGTGTGTTTTTCTTTTTTCCAAATATTCTGCTAGAGAATTTTTTTTTTTGGGAAAAAGATTACAAAAGTGGGAATTATAAATGATAGCATATAGTCAAGTTCTTCAACCTCTACAATGTCGATGGAAAAGTTGATTCATCAAGTGGTTATGCATTCCGTTAAAATTGATATGACAAAATTTAATGATAAAAGAAACTTTGACATGAGGCGGTATAATGTGATGGATGTGCTAGGTTCTCTGAATTTGAAGGAAGTCCTGGATAATGAGGAATGTCCTGAAGAGATGTCATAAAGAAATTGATTGAAGATGAACCAGAGTATTTGCGACTTGATCCAAAATTACTTGACCTAAGAGATTAAATATGACTTGATGATTGAGACTTTTACAGAGAAATTGTGGAAGATGCTGATGAACAAATATCTCACAAAGAATATGAAGATTAGTCTTTGTATGAAGCGTCGACTCTACAAATTTTAGATGAAACGACGGGTTATTATGGGCGAGCACTTGAATGACTTCACAAAATTATTAGCAGATTTGTTAAATTTGGATGAGGAGGTTGGAGATGATGACAAGACACTTCTTCTGCTTAATTCGCTCTCGGATGAGTAAGGCAACTTCACAATGAAACTTATTCATGGAAAAGAAGACTTGAATTACGATGAAGTGACTAAAATACTGTTAAATCATGAGTTCTGACAAAGGGACAATGAGCTCACAAAGATGGAGTCAGCTGAAGTACTTACACTCAAACATAATAGATCTGAGAAGAAGAATAAATATTGAGGGCAGAAAAGTGGCAACAATGTCACTTGTTAAAAACGAGGCAAGTCTCATGGGCGCGGATTTGGAAAAATCAATGTGTTTTCTATTTAGAGACTGGCCATTGGAAGAAAATTTGTCCCAAGCTGAAGGAGAAGGGAAACAAAGTTGTATCTGAGGTGAAAGCCAATATCAATGTAGAAAGTTGTGAAAAGGCAGATTTACATGTATTATGCGGTTTCTTACTGTTTGTTTCATATGATTCGTGCTAGATTTTGGACATATGTGTTATCACATTTGTTGTCATCGAGGGTGGTTTTGTACGCACAAGGAGTTGGATAACAGTGTCATAATTATGGGAAACAATCAAGCTTGTCGTAATATTGGTATATGAAGTATCTTTATCAAGTTACATAATAGTACTATGAGGGAGCTTACAGATGTTAAATATGTTCAAGATATCATGAAGAAATTGATGCTAGTTGTGATTTAGAATCTAAGGGCTACAAGGTAGCTATTAAGGCCAGAGTATTGATAATATTTTGTGGAGGAATAATTTTTTTGAATGAAGTTCGTCATCACAATCTTTACCATATTCAGGGTAGTACAGTGACCGGAATGGCTGTTATTATTGATAATTCTTTTGATGACACTATATTATGGTATATGTGACTAGCTCATGCTGGAGAGACTTTACTTTAGGCTGTCGTGAATAAATGATTGATAAAAAAAGCGAGCACTTGCAAACTTGATTTCTGTGAATATTGTATATTTGTTAAGAAAATGCGGGTATTTTTTAGGACTATCATCCACAGTACAAAAGATATTTTAAAACACGTTCACACATATGTTTGGGGCTCGAAGAAGACAACATCATTCAGGGGGTGGAGATAATTTGTTACTTTTATTGATAATTTTTTCAGATATATTTGGGCACCATGAAACACAAAAGTGAAGTGATGAAGGTATTCATAACATAGAAGAAGCAGATTGAGACAAAAAAAAGTAAAAAGATTAATTCAGTGTATCAGATCAGACAATGAGGGCAAATACACTTCAGAAGTGTTCTTGCAAGAGTGCTAGAGAGCTGGAATAGAGCATCACTTCACTGTTTGAGAGATACCACAACAAAACAAAATGATAGAGAGGATGAATCAAAATTTGGTGAAGAAAGTTTGGTATATATTATCCAATGCTAGGTTGGATATAGTCTATTAGGCCAAGATCATAGAATATGCCTGTCACTTGGTGATCCGTGTGTCTTCTGCATTTTTTGAGAAAAAAACCGAAAAGGATATATGTTCAAAGCACCTTGTTAGAGATTATGCGTTCATCTTACCACCACAGGTAGAATGATAAGCTAAAACCACTAGCAAAGAAAGTGATCTTCATTGGCTTCGGAAATTAAATCAATGACTTCAAGCTGTATGATCAGTCAGAAAGGAAGTTTGTCATTAGCAGAGATTTTACATTCGACGAGGCAAAGTATGTTAAAAAATTGAGACTCAAAACTTATGGAGAGTTTTACTGGGACCACATATATACAATAGAAGTTGAAGTTTGATGTAACTCCTCTTTTCCATAGATTTTGTCAACTCCAATTCAGATTATATTTGATTCAGTTGAATCTTAGGAGCTATATGCTAATAATGCTTTGGAGGAGGCAGAAGAAGACATTGAAGATGAAATTCTTGCTTAGGAATCTTTTGTTAGGAGTAGGAACATGCTTCAAAATATCCCACAACTAGCTTAGTTGAAGGATCACATTTCATTTACACTTTCAGTAGAAATTTTTTGTCGCTATAAAGAAGTGGTGGAAAGTACGGACTATGATCAATAGAGAGCGACAATGGACGAGAAGATGGAGTCTCTTCGGAAGAATGGTACTTGGAGGTTATTGAATCTTCCTCCGGGAAGAAAAGCCATCAGGTACAAATGGTTATGCAAAGAAGAAAGGATCTTATGGAGCCGATGTGTAGTACAAGACAAGATTCGTGACGAAAGACTTTGCGTAAAAGGAGAACAACATTTTGCATCGGTGTTCTGTTAGCACTTGTAGCATAGTATGTTCTGATTTTGGAACATCTCGATGTTAAGACAACATTCCTACACAAAGAATTATAAGAGGAGATCTACATGTTGCAGTCGCCTGGATATGAACCATTAAACGACTTGATTTACAAATTGGACAAATTTTTGTATACTTTGAAGCAGTCATTATAACAGTGGTATAAAAAACTTGATCTGTTCATCATGGGACATGAGTACACAAGGAACCCTTATGTTGGTATTGTCATCAGATTTATGCATGATCCTGGAAGAAAATTTGCAGGTTGTGAAGAGTATTCTGAAGTATCTAAAAGGCACATTAAGAGTATTCTGAAGTATCTAAAAGGCACATTAGATGTTGGCTTTGTGTTTGGGAGGCAATTAACTATTGTAAATTTATGTGTAGGCTACATCGATTGAGACCATGCATGTGATATGGATAGGCAGTGATCTATTACTGGCTATCTATTCACGTTGCCAGAAGGTCTAGTTATTTAGAGGTTGGTTCTTCAAACTACTGTTGCATTGTGTACTATAGAGATTGAGCACATGACTGCCACAGAGGTGATGGAGAAGAAATGTAAATGCAGGGCCTATTGAATGACTTGAGAGTTGATCTAAAGTCTTTGATGGTATTTTGTGATAGTCAGAGTGCAATAATTTTTACCACCAATACAGTTCATCATGTTTGTACCAATCACATTGATGTGAGGTATCAATTTATTTGGGGCTTGATCAATGATGACAATTTTTGTTGGAGAATATATATACAAAGGAGAATCTAGCGGACATGCTCACAATGTACTACAGGTCAAGAAGTACACATATTTCAAGAATTTTAGTGAACAACTGAACGTTGGACTGCTTTGCCTGGTCTAAATTTTAAAGAATTACGTGAAGCTTGATCCCTTCAGGAAGAGGGTACGCAGGCAACCATCTTGGTGAAGTTGAATGGAAGTTTATAGCTCATTTGATTATGTCTTACTTATCTGAGAGTAAAAGGTTCGGTGGAGATTATTGTATTTATGACTTCTTTTATAATTAGAGGTAATTTTGTTTTTTGGCTTTATTTACTTGTATGCTTTAGTCCTCCTCTCTAAAAGAAACTTAGGGCTTATGACATATATATATATATATATATATATATATATATATATATATATATATATATATATATATATATATATATATATATATATATATATATAT
>NEWO01000001.1:7068240-7082652 GCA_003013225.1 Phalaenopsis aphrodite
GAGTCTTTTGGTGTCAAAATTGTCATAAAATGATGATGATTGATGGGCTAAATGATATGAAAGATGAATTTAGGATGTTGGAAATTAGTCGTTAATGGTTGGTAAGATGGAAACTAATGATGAATGTCAGGTGATGTTGAGTGATGAATGTTGAAGATTGGCTTGCATTAATATTGCTTAATGATAGTGCAAGGTAATGTTAATTATAAAGATGTGTGTATCAATGCATGTCAACGAACAACGGTCAAGCTGTGGTGACTGCAACCATCTACATTAGATGATAACTAAAATCAGGTGTTAGAGGTTGTTGGTTGATGGCTGGCTGCACTACAAAAATTAAATAAATTTGCTTCAGACATATGAGACATAAATCAGAAGCAAAGTCGACGATATTTAAAGATTATCGTAGGATTTGTGCCAGATTTACGTCTAATTTTTTTTTGACGTTAATTTGGGGGTCGTTAATATTTTTTCGTCCAATTTACGTCGAACAATTACGCGCAAATAATTTGCGTCAGTTTTTGCGTTGTCATTGCGTCAAATTTGTTTATATGAAATACGCGCCTGAAAATATCAGACGATGAATATTAGTGTCAGATTGCTGTCTAATTTGCATCAGAAAATATTGTACAATGAAAAAATCTAATTGTCGAGATAGCGTCAGATTTTGAGCCCGAAAAAAGACACAAACCTATAACACAGAAAAAAATTTAGATTACCATTTACAGTTTCACAACATACAAAAAAATACATTCCACATTGAGCATATCTATCTCACAGATTAAATTTCTAAACATTATCATTAATAAATGGAAAATACCATCACAAATCGTCTCAAATAAGAATTAAAAATTAATACAAAAAATTTCACAACAAATGTTCAACATAACACTTACAAATAAAAGAAAACATAAAAAAAAAACCATTCATCATCTCCATCCTCCTCCTCCGCCTCCTCCTCCCGCACAGATGTCACGGATGTCACTGATTGCTTACAACGACTATCTGCTAAGGTATCACGTGGGAGCTATGCTGGATTTATAGCATCTACTCGGGCAACTGGTGAATCTCTTCACTCATTGTAGCAACATGCATGGCAAGAGCCTCCTGGTCTTGCTGTGAGGAGCTTGGGGAACTAAGAACGAGACCATGTGAGAACTCGGCCTCAAAGGTTGTGCCCTTCACTCCAAGGCATAATCCCTCCCCTTCTTCCTCCCTGCCACCTGGGCCTAAAGCTCATACTCAGTACACAATGGCAGACTGACTACCACTGCTGCCGTGGGAAGTCTGGGTGTGAGAGGCTAAGTGCCTCTCCCAGGGCTGCTCGAACTCGTACATTATGAAAATCAGCATTCAATTAACACTTTCTTTAGTCAATGGCTAGCATTTGATGGTTGCGATAGTGGGTGCCGATGATGGCCAATGTTGTGCTAAGATGGACAATGCTCTAAAATTCATTCCTTCTTAGGGAGAGTATTTGTTCATTTTATACTTCTGATAGAGAAGTTTGAAACATTAAGTTCGTTTTACTAAATTTCTCAGTCTAAGCAAACTGTAGCAGTATCCATTAAGGACACAGTAAATTCAATATTGCGAGAATTCAAATCATTTTGATCTAATATTCAACTCTACCCATTATATTCTATCAGACAAAATATTAATGAGCTTTAATACTCTTATGGAAAGAAAAATAGGCAGAGGTGGGGTCCCGTGGGGATGGAATGGGATGCGTGCTTTCATGTTGGCCAGGAATATGTTTTTCAATAAACTCGTGGACATGAGATGCTTCAAGTACAACAATTGGCATCATATTTTGTTGAAATTTAGAATAATACGGAATATTTGATTTTATTAATGCAAAGAGAGGTATAAATACATATTACAAGACTTACTGGTAATGATAACAATAAAAATAGAATACAGTCGAAAAGAAAATGAATAATAACAAATATAAGAGACAACTAATCTCTCTAATTAAGGAGAGAAATAAATAGAGATTCACAATATCTCTCATATAATTTATAACCCTCTAGATATAGAGTTATATCAAATATGAAATATAATCATTAGTTTTAAGATCTTTCAACACTCCCCCTCAAGTTGAACATGATTGAAAACTATATTCAAATTGAATTTGAAAACACCGGTTGCGGTATGCTGGCTGGGCAGGTAGCATCGATTTGCCAAAAAACTCCAACAGTAGGCAAATTGTAAGTGCTGAGCTGAAATTCTCAAAGCTGAGAATGTCGAAGCCTGAGAGCGTCGAAGCCTGAGAGCGCCAAAGCCTGAGAGCTCAGAAGCTTGAGAGTGCCGAAGTCTGAGAGTGGTCTGGACGAGAGTTAAGCTCAATTTCAAGACATTGATGAATTTGTAAGTCACTGGTTGACTGATAATTGCATGAAAACAACAAGAATGCTGCAATAATGTTGCAGGAGAGATGCAAAAAAGCTGCAAAAAGGCTGCAGGAAAGCTGCAAGGAGGCTACAGGGAGGTTGCAGAAAAGCTGCAGAGGACCAACGACAATGCTCAGGAAAGCTGTGGTGCTCGGAGAAGGATGCAATAATGCTGCAGGAAAGAGCAGTGCTTTCTTTGGGAAGATCTGGCCAAAATCTGCAGGAAAAAAATTGTTGAGGTAGATCCAATGGTGAGAAAAGCTGCATGAGGGAGGTCCAAAGGTGGGAAAGGATGCAGGGGAGATAACCGGCTGCATGAATAAGCCCAAAGGTCCAGTCGGCAGCAGATATGTCCGCAGGAAGTTCTGACGGTAGGAAAGGCCGCTGGAAGTTCTGACAGCAGGAAAGGCCACAGGAAGTTCTGGCGGCAGGAAAGGCCGCAGGAAGTTCTGGCGGCAGGAAAGGCCGCAGGAAGTTCTGGCGGCAGGAAAGGCCGCAGGAAGTTCTGGCGGCAGGAAAGGCCGCAGGAGGGAATTTCACCAGCAGGAAGGACTACAGGAGGGAGTTCCAGTGGCAGGAAAGCCATCAAGGGATAGGTCCGGCTGTCAGCAGAGAATAATTTCTGGTGGAGGAAGGTTTGTTGCTAAGAAGATTCAAGCAACAGAATTTGAACAAAGGAGCTCATGCAGGGAGAAGTCTGGTGCTCGGAAGAACAGGAGGAGCTCCAGAGGAGGGTCTGCAGATTAGCCAAAAAAGATGTGGGTAGAGAATCGATTGAGATCCTGCAACAGAAAAATATCCGAACAAGAGGAAGAGATCAGACAGAGAGCCTGCAGAACTTGGAGAGGATTGGTTGTTGCTTGCTACAACTTTTTGCTTATGGGATCACGAGGAGATCCTGCTTTTGCTACTATAAGGAGAGGATGCATGCATAAGAAGGCATGCAGTAGGGAGGTTCAAGATTCCAAGGAGAGCGGTTTCCTGGAAGGAAATCGGGAGAGCCCCTGCAATCACATAATGAGTTTTTATTGCAGAAAAGTGAAGATGTGGCAAGGAGATCTGGCAGGGTAGACTGTAAGATGATCTAGCAGGAAGGAGATCCTATTGAGAATTTCAGGAAGAAGGAAACCTTGCATTAGGTATTGAAGAGGCCAATAAAAGGATCTGGGTAAGAAATAACAACAAGGGGATCTTGTTGAAATTGCAGGGCAGTCCGTTAGAAATTGCAGAAGAAGGATGCATCTGGTAGTTTATGGATTTGGCTGGCAGAAAGGAGAAGTTTGTCAGTTTGAGTTGAGATTTTGTTTCCAAAGACTATGATTGAGAAGCCGATAACAAAGATTAGCTTCAGCACATTTCCGACTGCATGTGTGAGAGGAGCCACTCTTTCCAAGGTCTTTGTTGCAACCTGATTAAAGAGGTGATAAAACATGTCCACCTAGTACAGATCTGTGATGAACTTATTTAAACTGATTTTTGTTATTGCATCATTGAAGTCATGCTGAAGCAACTGAGGTCCTTCAAAGATTATTGCAGGAGTAATGCAAATGATCAGTGCAATGATTGAAATGTAAGCATATAAATTTTTGTTGTCCATATCAGTCATTACTTTCCTTAAATAAATGCTTCTATAGGTGAAGGAGATATTATAAATCATAGCACTAATAAAGCCAGGTCAGTTGAATGACAACTCAATTAAAGAGGCCATAGAGACAGCAAGCACAACTGGTGCAAGTGACAACCACAATGTTAAGGGAATCTGCTGGCCAAGAATGAATTGTGAGGCTACCACATTGAAGGAAGGTTCCAAAACTTTGATTGTGTGGGTGAAGGAGACTATGACGACAACGAAAGAAACATTGCGACCAATAGCGTGGTAAATCCCAATTGGGATAAGCAATTTCAAAATATTGGAATCGATGGGATCGTGTTTAGGAAGCCCAACTACCTAGCTCACCAGATAGTGCACACTCCGACAAATATATGTTTGACAGAGACAAAGTACAGATATGAGAAGTAACTGTAGAACTTCTTGTTCAGAATGTTGAAGATCACTTTCAGAAAATACCACATGAAGAAGAAGTACCCCATGATGAGAGCCTAGTACTTGACGATTAAGGGCATCGACGCTTGCCCCGCAGAATTGCTTTATTCGGTTGGAGACGATGATGTTGCGGTGGAGATCAGCGGGAGGATCTTATTTTTTCTGGAGATCTTCGGATAAAGAGATAGAGTTACCCCTTGTAAGAGGAATGGTTGGAGCTGTCTTCCACAAATGAAGTTTCCATCATCGCCGTCGAAAACGACGGGTGGGGGCCTTGGGACGGCGAGGGAACCAGCTCGTGGCGATGATCACTGAAGGCGGAGGAGTCCGGGGATTCCGCTAGCGGCACCCAAGAAGAAACCCGTGAAAGTCATTGCGAGAGGAGTAGTTGATGGATGAACCAAAGAGGAGGCCTGAGAAGCCTCTGAACCTGTACTTCGTGAACTATTTTGAGCAGGTAACCTCCCAATCTTTTGTTGACCGTACACTCCTGGAGTCAGTGAGGGGGGCGTGGGCTTCTTCCGCCATTGGAGGGTTCCTTAATTCTTGTGTCGAGGTTGATCCACTGTTCAACTCGGAGCAAGGGAAGAGGACTAAAAACAGAGCAACAAAGCGAGTGAGAGAAGCAGATTCCATGGGGCGAGACTGAGCAGCTGAGTTAAAGAGAGAGAGAGAGAAAGAGTGCCCCTCCCTTCCTGCACAAAGGATGGCAGGAAGAGAGTCCGACAATTCTCAAAGAAAGACTGGTGGCTAGAGTACAAAATTAGCCTTTGACACAATGTTGAAATTTAGAATAATGTGGAATACTTGATTTTATTGATGCAAAGAGGGGCATAAATACCTATTACAGGATTTACAGGTAAGAAAAACAATAAAAACAGAATACATTAGAAAAAGAAATGAATAATAATAAAATATAAGAGGTAGCTAATCTCTCTATTAAGGAAAAAAATAAATAGAGATTCCCAAGTCTCTCATATAATTTATAATCCTCTAGATATATAGTTATAAAAAATATGGATTATAATCATTAGTTTCAAGATCTTTCAACATATTTTAATGCGAGCAGAAATAGACTATTACCTGCGAGTAGTAGCAGTTATGACGAGCTGTTGTTCGATCTGGATCTCAACCTATGTTTGACTTAGAGCTAGAACTGAATTTTTTTAATGGAAAAGAACAAATTAAATTAAGCCAAATGTCAAGCAATCATAAAATAGTTTGGATTTATCATTTCACAATTTATATTGATGGGCATTGAAACTTGTTTTTTATATTCATGAATTGGACTAAAATCATACCACAAAAAGAAAGACGAAAGAGACGAAAAAGAGAAAATAAAGAGGATTCTCTGTGGAGAAGCTCCAAGAAGTTTGACTATATAATTTTGATTGTATAAAGCTCAAATACACCGCAAGAATTTTTATTTACAGGTTCGGAATTTTGGGAAATTTTGGATTTAGGGTGGATTTAGGGTTGGCTTTACGTGATGATGTAGTGGGAAAGTATGGGGTGATGTGAATTATAGTGTATGTTAATTGTAGTGTATGGGGGTGTAAGATGAATTATAATGTTAGTGGGGTGTGTTGAATGTGTATGTGGTGTGAGGTGAATGAGTAAGCTATAGAGGGCTTCCCTAAGGCCTTGTGATCCTATGAGAACTCACTTTTGGGGCTCCACCATGTAGGTCTAAACCAACTCAACAAAATATTGAGGGTTTGAGACCACCCATGTGAGACTCCACAAAAGATTCAAGAGGTGGTAAGAATTTTTAAGTGCCGTAGGTCTCATCACTAGTCTTCTAGAATAGTCAATAGGTAAAGCTCTATAGCTGGATCCTAAGATGTACGAGAAAACTAGACATCACCAAAAATAAGGTCAACAGTTGTAAACTAATTGGGGAAGTTATTCTTGATCTTCTTATTTTTGTCATATTATTCAACGAAATTTAACGAATCTACTAATAAACTATTCACACATTGAAATATCATTTAAATGGCTAATCAAGACATTTTCCAGATAAATGAGTGAAAAATTATAATAAATTTTTTTTTACTCAATAAAATGTTGTACTTTATTGCATTTGAGAAGAACATAAAGTCTCGCTGGTCGAAGTTCGTGATCATTAAAGTAATGTGATGTGCACCTCCTTGATGCTACACCTAATTGCTGAAATACAAAGAGGGTATGATGACACCAAACCCATTGTTTCTTTCATGGATTCTTCTTCTTTGAAATAGTATGAGCACATTGTCGTTGTCTCCTGCAGTAAATATGCTTCACATATCGATCATTTGGGTCTTATTCTTCATAATTCTCTTTAGTTTATTTAAAAATATAAAACATAAATGTTTCTTAGCATAAATTAGCAATATTCTTTATAAATGAGTGATTAACTATTTAGTCTCAAAGTAATTACCTCTCAAACAAATACATCCAACAGTTTTGTACTGGACCTCCAATTAAGGCTTCATGGGGTGAATGTAAGGACAATTTCTCTATCAAGTTAAAAAACTAGGCAAAAATATTCTCTCGAGCTTGCAAAGTGTTGCACGAATGTTTGCTTCTAGTTGGTGTATGACGTCAAGCTTAAAACGAGCTATACATAATTCCATGAAGAACACACTGATTTTAATCAATGGGTTAAGGATTTCTCTTGGAAAATAGTTAAATGCAGTTGGCATCAATTTTTTTAGAAAAATATGGTATTTGTGAGTTTTTTATCAAATATTTTCCCTGCACCCACATTAACACAATGACTCAAATTCGAAGCATGCCCACTCGAGAATTTTAGTGATTGAAGCCACTCACAAATTTTTCTTCGTTGGGACAAAGTAAGGGAATATTTTGCCTTGGGCTTAATGAGCTTGCCATCAACTGTTTCTTTGATCCCCAATTCCCGCCTTTTGCCCATCTTTGTCAAATCAAGTTTGGCATTCACGTTGTCTTTAGTTTGTCTGTTAACATCCATCACAATATTGAAGACGCTATCAATTTTTTTTTAATATACATGCACCAAGATTGTGTAAAATCATGTTATCCTTCCAATAAGGTAGATCCCAAAAAATTGACTTCTTTGTCCAATTATGAGTGAAACCAAATCTGGGTAGATGGTGTGAAGAAAGATCAGAGCATAAAATAATCTTTAGAATGTCACTAACAATCCACTGTATATCTTCCCCAAGCATTCTTGTGATTGGCGATGATTTCTCAAATTTGTTCCTTCTGAATGCACTCCTGTTCCTTCTGAAGGGATGTTTGACGTCTAAAATTATATAGTGATAGTCAAATCATGAATTATTCATGTCATGCTAAAGGGTAAATGTCTTATCCATATTTGTCAAGCCACTCATCCATCTATGCATTCTCATCTCAATAACACTTAACTTTATTTTATGATTCTCTTTTGAAGGCCAAAATCTTGTGCCATAAAGCATTGCAGGTCTCACGGGATGCATTCCTCTACTTCAATCAACCCAACTTAAATTCTACTAATAACATTGCCATCTATATCACAATCACATTGAATAAGAGACTCGAGATATCTAAAACGTTCACAATTTTTAATGTTTTGTTCACCCATTGTTATAAATCTGTCACTAGAGTTACAACAACAACAACAACAACAACAATAATAACAACAAGCCATTATCCTTCGAAGTGGGGTCAGCTACATGAATCATTTTTCTCTATTGCATTCTATTGAGTGTCATATTTTTATTTAATTCTCATAGATTAAGAATATTTTTTATACAATATGCCCAAGTCTTTTCAAGTCTACTTCTGTCTTTCTTAACATAAGTCAAATCTAAAACATCTACTCTCCTAACCGGATCATCAGATGGTACATTTAATGTGTCCTAACCATCTAAGATGACTCTCTTTAATTTTTTCCACCATTGGAGCTATACCAGCCATATCACAGATATATTCATTTCAAATTTTGTCTCTAAGTGCAATGCCACTTAGCCACTTAACATAGGGCTTATGAGAGATGTATATATGATTGGAAGTGTGAGTTATGACCCCAAGTCGTTTTTCTTTCTCCCCATAAATGTAGGTGAATTAACATCACGCCAAATCACGTAAATCTTTTGTGTTTAATTATTTTTATGTGAATTTTTTCATTTCATCATTGTTGTCGCATAACAGTAAGACCTTAAGGATTTTTTTGTCCTCATGTCGATATTTTGGTCCATCAGGAAACTGTGTTTTAAATTAGTACTTTATTTAGGAAATATATTTGTTCAGCACAGATGAGGGTTAATTTTTATTTTTTTGACCTCTATATTTATACGAGCTAGCTGTTACCATGAAAAAAATACTGTTGGACCGAGGTTATCTTTGCTAAACTAAACTTGGGACTAAGAAAATAAAGAACTCATTTCTAAGATGTTAAGGGTTTGTTTGAGTTCAATTTTACTTTTCGACTTTTGTTTTTATTTATTTTCTTTATTTTTAAAATTTTATTTTTTAATGTATTTTTAACACGCTTTTATTTTTTTCTAAAAATAAAAAACACTCAAAATTAAATTTTTGAAGATTTGAATACAAAAATAACCATTTCTTAATCAAATATAACAAATATATTTTTTTTTTCATATCAAAATATAAATAAAAAAAAGAAAAATAAAAATAAAAAAAATAAAATTGAAGTGATTTTAATTGTTAATTTTTAAATTTTATTTTATAAGATAATTTGCTACCGTATAATAAAAAACCTTATCATCTCGCGAATAAATAAATTCCTTACAAATCAATGCAAATTTATTACAACTACAAAATCCTTTTCCTTATACTAAAATTACTTACTAAAATATTGAGCCAAAAATAATTTCTCCCATAACATAAACCAGCTCATTTATGCTAATTTCCTTATACTAAAATTACTATAATATTACAAATTCATTTAGGCTTCGAATTTGATTAAAAAAAAAAGTATGGGTCAGGAATTTTATTGAACTTTGATGTTTGGGAAGGATTAACAAGGCCGCTAGTTTTATAAAGTACAAAATTGCAAGCGTACCAATGTAAACGCCTAATATCAATCATTTCTCTCCCTCCTTCAAGAGAAATTATTGGATACGGACACCGTATGCATCTCTGCATGCGGTGTCCGATCGGTCAAGATGTATTTCGGTAGGTCCCACCATTTTTTTTTTTAAAAACTGAAATAATCCTGACCGTAGATCACTGTGATCTACGCTCAGGATCGAAGACCGGTGTCCGATCCGTATGGAATAATTTTTCCTCCTTCAATTATTACGTGCGCATACTATATATTAGTTACACGCAGAAACCGTACGGTCATTCAACTTTATTCTGCGTGGTATTCGTATGCACATGTCAATAATATTGAGATGATATTAAGATAATATTTAAGTGTTAAAATCATCTCAATATCATCAATTCATATTTAATTCTCAGCTAACTTTATGCACGCAATACTTTTAAGCATACGACGAACATAATATTTTCTCCACTCAAAAAATACATAAACATTCAAACTGACATAATAATAATAATAGAGTTTTACTAAAACACAACGACTCTCAGAACCATAATATGTGCTGCGCATGGCATAGCATCCACTTTATTACAGTAATCCTACATAGCAGACAAGTTCGATTCATAGCACTGAAACGCCAAATTAACCTGATATTAATTTGGATCCCAACTCACATGGCAGAGAGATCAGCAGCTTGGAATAGGCACTTTGCAGTATTTGGCTACTTTGTGGGCATTTGCAGAGTTAATATATCCACTAAGAGCTGGGTTACTCAGGTACTGGCACAGGCAAGGCTGCTGGCCCTTGAGACTGGAGCAGCAGCTTTCGTCCGGCGGAGAGCCGTTTGTGATAGGACCTAAACAGGAGCTTAGCTGAGTTGGGTTGCAGTTCTGAGACATGCCGGTCGGAGCATAGCTCAGCAGAAGAGCGGAGACGAAGCAGAGAAGGATGAGATTTGCCTTCATCTTGTTCTTTAGAAGCTGGTGGTGTGCTGAGAGGCAGCCAAGTTGCGAAATTTATAGCAGAGAGAGGCGTGATTAAGGTGAGTAAAGGTAGAGTTTTTTTTTAAAATTTATTTTTGGGGTATTTACATGCATGCCGTTCAATTCCTCTGCATTTACATATGCAACTCTCCTAAAGTTCTTATTTATATTTATACCACCCAATTTCTTCATGAATTATCTTAATATTAAGTTTGGAAACATGAAATAGAACTTTCCATTCATAAATAATGTGGTTGATAGGTAAAAATTAAAAGTTAGGTGTTAGATATGTAAATACCTAGAAATTATTATAATAATAATTATTATTTATTTTAAAATTGTTTAGGTCTGAAGTTCACATGGGCGAAATCGCAGCCGTCAGATAGCGTGTCAAGAAGAAAGAGGGAACAAACTGCTTAGAATTGATGGAAAAAGCAGAGAAAAATACAGAAATCAGATGTTCAAGGGGAGTTGTAATGGCATAAGTAAGAAAAAACACGTTGTTGGATAACTATGCCAACAAGGAAAGAACCATGTTGAAACTCTCATCTCTTGGTTTTGTTAGGCATTCTAGGAAATTTAATTGTTGGTGAGCTGAAATATTAGGGTTTATTGTTACAGTATTGCATAGAGCTGTAAATGAACTAATGCACTTGATGAACAAGTTGAGATCAACTTCATTAATACTCTATCGTGTTTATTCAAATAAGTAAATAAAAAAGTTCGAATATTTTTTTAAAAATTTAGAGCTTAAATGAAGTAAATTTGAATATAGTCCAACTGGCTTGTTAATATTTATGAATAAATTAGTTTGCTGTTGAGGAAGTAACTTATTAAATGTTGTAAAATGTATTATTTAAATAAATTTTGATTAATTATAATTTTTTAAATAATATATTTAAGAATAATATATTATAATTTGATATCTTTAAATGCATAAATTTAAAGGATTTTTATTTTTTTAATGAACTAATTTGTTAGTAATTACTTATGTTTGTTGATTTAAGAAAAAAACTTATAACTTATAAATTATTTTATGTACCAGATATTAGCTAGTTAGATATGCTAATTGAAATCTATTCAATTGCTTATATATTTAGATACGTAAAATTATTTATTGATAATTTTATATAAAAAATCAAACACTCATTTAAAATTTTAACTTGTTTTGTAATTTTATATAAAAAATTAATTATTCATTTGAATTTTAACTTTTTAATTAATACAAACAAGCCAAGTACAAATCAAATGTAAACATTAAAAATTTTAAGCAATTCAAGCCTAAATTTATTTTTGAAGCTCGTCTCGAGCTCGAAATAAACATGACCAACTCATGATTCGACCAAGCAAAGTGAAAACTATGGCATACTTGACTCGATTATAACCTTAGTATTGCATTATAATATATAACACACAAAAATAAACAGAGGTGACATATTTAGATGAACTAATTTATATGAAACAATCGTATGAACATGCATTGAAAATCATAAATTTCGCCATTCTTAATAATTAGATAATGCTAATATAATGTAAAATATATTAATCATAAAAGATGACTCTTATGATAGTACTATGTGGAGTCTTTAGGTGTCCAAATTGTCATAAATTGATGATGAATGATCGGCTACATGATCTAAAAGATGAATTTAGGGTGTTGGAAATTAGTGTTTAATAGTTGATAGATGACAACCAATGATGAACGTCGGTTGTCTAGGGATTTATGATGGTAATTAGCTTTTTTAGATATGAAGGGAAATAAGGCAACTTAAAGCACAAGCGTTCGAGTGATGTAAGTGGTGAATGTGAACACTGGCTTGCATTAATGTTGCTTAATGATGGTGCAAGGTAACGTTAATTATAGGTGTCAAAATCAATTAATATCCAAAATCAGACAATGCATGATGTGTGTATCAATGCATTTCAATGAACAACGATTAAGCTGTGGTGACTCCAACCATCTACATTGGTTGATGACCAAAATTAGGTGTTTGAGATTGTTGGTTGATGGCTGGCTACACTACAGAAATTAAGCAAATTTATGTCGGACATATCAGACATAAATCAGACGCAAATTCGATGATATTTAATTGTTATTATCGGATTTGCGTCTGACTTACGTCTAATTTTTTCCAACGTTAATTTGGGGGCCAGTAATGTTATTTCCGACTAGTTTGCTTCAGTTTTTGCATTGTCATTGCGTCGACTTTGTTTATACGAAAT
Source organism: Phalaenopsis aphrodite (assembly GCA_003013225.1). Lineage (NCBI taxonomy): Eukaryota > Viridiplantae > Streptophyta > Magnoliopsida > Asparagales > Orchidaceae > Phalaenopsis > Phalaenopsis aphrodite. The sequence goes on from NEWO01000001.1 coordinate 7,080,892, forward strand.
GCACATCCGAAAATATCAGACGATGAATATTACTGTCAGATTACTGTCTAATTTGGGTCAAATAATATTGTACAACGACGAAATCTAATTGTCGATGTAGCGTCGGAATTTGCGTCCGAAAACAAACACAAATTCGACAAAAACATGTAACATAGAAAAAAAATTAAAATATCATTTACATTTCCACAACCTGCACAACAATACATTCCACATTAAACATTTCTATATCACAGATTAAATCTCTAAACAATATCATTAATAAAAAGAAAAACAATCACAAATCATCTCAAATAAGAATAGTAAAATTAATCCAAAAAATCTCACAACAAATGTTAAACATAACACTTACAAATAAAAGAAGACATAAAAAACTACTCATCATCTCCATCCTCCTCCTCATGTACGAATGTCATCGACTGCTTACAACGACTAACTGCTAAGGTATCCGCCATGCTCGCTATAAAGTCCTTAACTCTGTTGGTTTTCTTGCATCTGCTCGTGCAATTGGTGAATCTCTTTGCTCATTGAAGAAATCTGCTTAACAAGAGCCTCCTGGTCTTGCAGTGAGGAGCTTGGGGAACTAAAAACAGGACCACGTGAGAGCTCGGCCTCGAAGGTTGTGCCATTCGCTCCAAGGCATAAACCCTCCCCTTCTTCCTCTCTGCCACCTGGGCCCAAAGCTCATACTCAGAGTGCATAGTGATAGATTAACTACCACTGCTGCTGGCAGAAGTCTAGGTCTGAGAGGCCAAGTGCCTCTTCTGGAGATGCTCGAACTTCTCCTGCATAATAGAAACCAGCGTTCAATTGATAATATCACTCAATCTTATGTACATACAAACCTAACACCTAAACTTCAATATTTTCAGGCATACCACAAATAAATGAAAGTAGTGGTGCAAATAGACTCAAATTCTTCAATGCTTTCTGATTAGAGGGATTTCGGTCGTCTCTGCAAGCTCGAAGCGCCGGATGTCGTTACTTTCGCAGCTAGTTTTAATGGCGACTGTATCACAAAGCTTCATTCGGGAAGGAGATGATTTTGAGCGACATTGAAAAGGAGAAGGGATGCGGAGAGGGAAAGGGGAGAGGGGAAGCTCAGGAGGGTTTCATGCAAAAGAGGTGACCAAAGAGGCACGCACGGGATAAGGGAGAGGAGAAATGAAAATTAGTTCAACGCTGATTAGTGCATGTTTGCTTCAATTTTTTGGATGCTAATTTGATGCAAAAATCCGTCAGAATGCCAACATAGATTTCACCATTTTTAGAATACTTTGTCCGTCAAATTTTTGGATGCACAATGGATTCAAAATCAGATGCAAATATTAAAATTTATTATTCGTCGCTTAACAATCACAAATCAAACACTAAGTTTTCCGTCAGAAAAAGTCAGGCGCAAATATGAGATGCTAATATGAGGTTCTACTGTAGTGCTATGTGCGATAGTGTTGATGTGCAATGTTAATAGACGAAAAACGTTAGGCAACAATGAGGTCTATGCTAGTATATAGTAGAAATTGGGGATTTCAAATTTAATGTTAGTCAATGACTAGCACTTGATGGTTGTGATAAAGGGGCCGATGATGGCCAATGTTGTGCTAAGATGGACAATGCTCTAAAATTCATTCCTCCTTAGAGATAGTAGTTGTTCATTTTATACTTCTGATAGAGATATTTAAAACATTAAGTTTGTTTTATCAAATTTACCAGTCTAAGCGAACAGCTAGCAGTAAACTCATCACTACAAAATTTTCGATTAGA
>NEWO01000001.1:7091251-7123938 GCA_003013225.1 Phalaenopsis aphrodite
GTTCTTCCGATAAGAGAGTACAACCCCTTTTTCCTGACTCCTTGTATGACGACACGAGGGCCTTTGGTTACTCTGATGCAACCATTCTCTGCCTTGAAAGAGCATCCGCTTGACTCCAACGTACCTAAAGAAATCAGATTTCTTTTGAGCTCTGGTACATACCTGACATTTTTCAGTGCTCGTTCAACTCCATCAAACATCCTTATACTGAATGATCCACTTCCAACAACCCTGTGAGCTTTATTATCTCTCTGTAGAACGGACCCATCATTTTCCTGTTGCAGTGTATCGAACCAGTCTTTGTGACAATGATAGCACTTGAAAGATCTCCTTGATGACTGATTTCCGCCATCATTGCTTAACCTTGATCTATATTGACCATTTTTTTAATCTTTCCTGTCTGATCTTCCTCTGACAATAAGACTGTCTCCGCTGACTTCCTTGTCCTTGTCATGCTTCATCTGAAGTTCTTTGGCTCTAATCAGAGATTGAACCTCCTCTAGAGTAATAGTTTGCACCCTTCCATAGAGCATCACATCCTTGAAATGCTCGTAGTTCTTAGGAATAGAGTTTAGCAACAGCAGTGCTTTGCTGTCCAAGAAATTCTCACCAAATTTCTTACATTCTCCCTGTGAACTCCACTGCCTTCGCCAACCGAACGGTGAGCTCCGATCCCTTCTGGCAGAGATCACACCTGTTCATCGGAGAAAACTTCCCATTCTGTGCTCGCACCTCCTTCCCGCAGGCACTCCTCTGCGTCCAGCGGAACAAATCAGGAATTCTTCCTCTGCCTCTCGCACGATAATAACTTCCTCTCCAGAGCCGTCACGTCTCACCAAACTGTTCAGGTCCTCCTGCTTCGCGAACTCCCAAACAGGGAACTCCCCGAACCCTTCTCTGCTCGATCTCCACCTCTTCCCTTTGACCGAGCTACTCGCAAGACCGAACTCCTGCTCTGAAATCCTCTGCTGGAAGCCCTGTCGCAAATTTTCGGCTCTAGCTCGCGGACTATTTCTCTTCCGTCTCGCCGAACCGCACAACCTACGGTGCGAATCCAGTGGATCAAAGCTTCCACTGCTCACCGAATCTGTCGCGATTCGGCTGCCTGCGATGCAATCCACTTGCTCCTCTGTTCGTGAACGTCAAACTCCTCTTCCTCGTTGTTGGCCGCAAACACCTTTACGCGGACACCTCTAGCCAAGAAGTATGGATCTTCCCACAGACGGCGCCAATTGTTGTGCGATATGTACTTCTTGGTATAGAAATGAGACGCAAAGAACACAAGCAAACACAGATCATTTACGTGGTTCGATCCAACTGGATCTACGTCCACGGAAGAGAATCAATCAAATAGTTCACTAAGGCAAAAGAAATAGAGAATACATAGCTTATACATAGAGATGAGCCCTCATCTTCCTTCTGTGGCCTCCATCTCAAGCGACACCTTGATACAAGGCCTCAAGATGCTCTCCTCCTCTCTAACTCTCTAGCTATTCTCTCCTCCTTTGTTGTAGCTTAAGATCTCTTCCCTTGCTCCTCCTTCGTGATAGCTTAAGATCTCTTCCCTTGCACTCCTAAGCCTCACACCCTCTCTATTTATAAAAGCAAGAGAGTGGTAGGTGGGAGGTAGGTGAGCGATAAGTGAGCGATATGTGAGATGTGTAGGTGAGCGGTACCATATTACAAAAGTGTCATTTTACCTTAGTTCAATAATTGAGGGTCAAAATAACATAAGTGATGAATGTTGAACAATGGCTAGCATTAATGTTGCTTAATGAGGTGCAAGGTAATGTAAATTATATGTATCAAAACCAATTAATAGCCAACATCTAAGAATGGATGATGTGTGTATCAATGCATGTCAATGAACTAAAGTCGAGCGGTGGTGACAAAAACCATCTACGTTGGTTGATGACCAAACTTAAGTGTTAGCGATTGTTTTTGGATGATCGGCAATGAGCAATAGTGTTTTATGTGCATCAACGTTAATAGATGAATAACATTAGGCAACAATGAGGTGTATGCTAGTTTAGAATACACATTGGGGATTTCAAGTTTAATGTTAGTTAATGACCAACATCTGATAGTTGTGATTGTGCTATGGTGGACAATGCTATAAAATTCATCCCGCCTAAAAATCCTTCCCTAAATCTGGTAGTTAATCATGTTATACTTCCGATAGAGATATTCTGAAATATTAAGCTTGTTCTATCAAAATTTTCAGTCTTAAGCAAACTTCTAGCAATAAAATCACCACTATAAAATTTTCGATTAGAAGTTTAGAACTTTTTTTTTTGGAGATGTGAGCGCTCAAACTCAACATACTATAAATCTTTATTTTATTTTCGATCAATATGTTACACATTACCACATTAGTTCAGGGCTCTCACCAGTGGTTTAGAGCCTATTTAAGGGCGCCACTTAGTGTTCCATTTAGGATGACAGTTTAGGATTTTTACTTTATTTCCAGCCCCACCGAGTGCTCCATCTAGGACACAAAGTTAAATTCAATATCGCATGAATTCAAATCATTTGATCTGAATATTCAACCCTACCAATATTATTCTATCACACAAAATATTAATGAGCTTTATTTAATACACCTATGGGAAGGAGGATGGGCAGAGGTGGGGATGGAATGGGACGCGTGCTTTCTTGAATTATTGTCTGATGGAGAAAATCACATGTCAAACTTATCATCTTGCCAGGTGTTGGCCGTCTTAATGATCTACCTAATAAATAGACCACATCTTAGATACACATACCTATTCATTAAATGCAGATTATACAATAGACATAAATGTACCGAAAGGGAGATCAAAAAATTACTTTGATCTGTAAAATAGAAATAGCCATCTATATATGTATATATATATATATATTAAAGAATAGTCATTAAAATAAAAAGTTTAGATGTTTGGAAAATATAAGAGTAATAAAACGATAATTTCTATGAAGGAAGATATAAAATTTGATGGAGGGGATATTGGGGTGTTTACATACATATCACACAATTCTTATATATTTATATTTCTATCACTTGATTCTCATATTTATATACATAATGTAAATGTAAAAATTTTGACGTCTGATATATAAATATATAAGAATTATATGTGAATTTCTAAAAATATAATATCTTGCACGGCCTGTCCACAATTGGAAGTGCAATTAAAGACTAAAAACAAAGTTGAGATGGAAAATGTTTTTTCAATGAACTCACACGGGCATGAGATGCCTTTAAGTACAGCAGCTGGCAAACAATTTCTAATGCGAGAAGAAACCTGCGATGAAGGGCTGCTGGTGGATCTGGATCTCAACCTATGTTTGACTAAGAGCTAGAACCGAACTCTGCTAGAAATTTTAAACAAATTAATGAAAGAACGGATTAAATTGAGCCAAATCTCAAGCAATCATATGGCAGAGTATAAAATCTCAGATTTATATTATCTTTCTTTATATTGTCTTCAAAATGTATGGATTAAGTTGTAAAACAAGTCTTTAAACTCATTGTAGACATCTACAAAAATATTTTTCAGACTTCTTTTGCATATTTTGGGTGGTTCTTATTTTAGGGAAGAGTTTTTTAAATAGTCATAAAGTTTAAGAAGGTTAAAGAACAAAGTTTTAGTGTATTAACGCTCGGTAACAATCTTATTTTATAAAAAACAAAAAAAAAAAACTATCATTAATTATATAGAAATTAATAAAGCCCCCGCCAAGTTTGATGACAAAGTCATTAACAACATGTGATTTAAGTCTGGGCTTGAAGAAAGAATTCGTTTATGCAAAAAAACATTTTTTCGTTAAATGAATTACAAACAGAATATTGAAAACCAATCAATTTACATTTAATTTTTCTGGTTTCATTCTACTTTCAAAGTATCTTAAAGGATGACATCTTTTATGTAGTTGGATACAAAGAAAATTTCAATGGAAAGTCAATTGTCAAATTTTTGGATCTTAGTGAAGTTAGGATCAAATTTGCTTGAAAGAGAACTAAATTAATTTTAAAGTTGGACCCTGTCCACCAGATGAATAGAGGAAATATTTTAGTTTTAAAGATTTTTTTTTTAGTTTTAGTTTGAAGTTTTGAGTTTAATTTTAGATTTTTTTTCAAAGAGTTTTAGATTTAAAGATTAATGTTGATAATGGACTATTAAAGAATAGGGTCGTTAAACAATTAACTCAGAAGCCCATAACCTAAACTAAGGCGTAGAACCACCAATAATGAGGTCCAACAAATAAGATCTTAAAACCTACTCATTATGCATGATTTTAATGAGAGATTGAGGACACATAGTTAAGGTTGTAGGGTGGGACTTAAAATTCAATGATGTTTGGTGGACCGATTTTATGGTGTTATGAATGGAAAGTCCTATGGAAAGATTGGTAGTCTAAGCTTATAAGAATTATAGAGGCACTACTGATAGATAACAATATAAGTCAATATTTAAGATGGAAGGAAAAACCTTTACAAGTAAAGTTGCCAGAAAATCTTTGGTGAAGTTTTTTTATTAAGAGTATCAATCACAGATCTCAAAAAAAATCTATCTAAATAATCAAGTATGTTTTACATTTAAAGAATAATATACTACATCGAAGGGAATAATTATTACATTGAAATGGATCTGATCATTCAGATGATGAAAATATTTAAGATTTATCGATCACGTGAACAAAAGATTTCCCCCTACCTTATGTGTGTAAGGTAGGGTTTATTTTACTTTGGAGTCTGATATTCTTTTAAAGGCAAGTCTTCATTACAAATTACATCTCCAGACTTGTGAAGTCCAGAAAAAAACTCTTGATTAAAATATTGACTTACATTTTTTTAACTTCAGTCCTTACAAAGATTATGATTCTGAGAGGGCAAACTTAAAATCATGCCTTATAGACATGACAACTCAATTGAGAGCTTTTGTAGCTTGATTATCTTATATTTGATTTTTAAAACAAAAGTGTTCCTAATTTAAAATAATCATGAAATTTTCAAAAGAAATTTGCATACTTTTAAGAAAAAGTAAGTGAATATTTAATTTTAACCTGCGCAGCATTCTCAGACCATTGAAATTTAAATATTACTTAGTTTGGTGGAGCACATTGACAGTGATCAATTTCATATATTTAGAAGGTTTAGATATATAGGCACACCTTTGCAATTGATTTGCATGCTTATTAGACGTATTTCAAAATATCTTTGTATTAGTGCTTGTTTCATTCTCAATACTATTAGATTTAATCATGCCCATGCAGACTAACATGCTGATTTACACACATCTTGATGTATATGCAAATTTTTTGAAGCCATCTTTTGAAATTGAGAATATCTTAAAATGCAAATGCACTACTTGAACTTATCCCAAATTTCTTAATTGCATAAGTGTCATGTTATTAAGATGTGTGTGCATATCTTTAAAGCATTTGAACTACTATTTTCATGAATTTTAAAAGTATTCACATTTAATGCATTTTTTTTAGCTTGACTATAAACTTGCAATTTATCAAAGTTTTAAAAATATTTAGAAAAAAAGAAACCCTATATGAATATTAAAATCATTGGATCATGTGCAAAATTTCTTTTTTTCTACTTTTAAAAAAGAATCAGCTTCTGTTCGCTAACAAATTAGAATTGAGGATCTGATGGCAATAATTGGAATGTTAAGCCTATGATATCAAAATTGATTGAATTCCTAAACATTTCGTAAGATTTAAGTCTCTTATAAATGAATGATTGTATATTCTCTAAGTGTACTTGATTTTCTATTTTAAATGAACTGTTGCATGACTTCTAAGTGAACTTGCATATGCTTTAATTGCTCTTAACGCCAGTGACTCTTTAGCGAGCCATCAAATTGCTTTACGTCCACATGATTCAATTTTAAATTATTTTTCAAATTTAAAAGTTCACATTTCAATCATTTTTTAAGCCCAAGAGTCTAAGTTTTAATTACTTTTCAAGTTTAAAAATCTCAAATTTGATTATTTTAAGGCCCTAAGAGCTTAAATTTTGATTACTTTTTTAAATTTAAAATGCTCAATTATGATCATTTTAAAACCCTAAGAGCCTAAATTTTGATGACTTTTTGAAGTTTAAAAAAGTTCAAATTTGAAATATTTTATTAAGTTTAAAAGATTAAAAAAATTTTAGTCAATTTACAAGTTTAAATAGTTAAAAAAATTAAGTAATTTGTAAGTTCAATTCACTAGAAATTTCGGCAACCTCTCTACTCCGACACTTTTAGTAGGCATAAGAGAGAATGTCAAGTCTACCCAATTGCTAATAAAACACACTAGTTAATGTCATAAGAACACTACGATTGGGGGGCAAAACAAAATATTTTATCCTATGATCTATAAGAAAATACGAGATTCTGGGGATTTAGTGTACCTGAAAAAAAGATAAATCACAAGCACACATTCTCCCAAATATAACCTTGCTTTATCCAAGCAATCAAATTTTTCAGGACGTTTTCCTTGAAGGTACTTATGGGAATTCCCAAGGGCACCTACTTGAGCTTGGAAAAAAACTCTTTCGACCCATTTTCTTATACCTTTGCACGTCAAAAAAATTAAAATATAACACAGATTTTCTGATTTTTTTTTCTAATACAATATGAAATATAAAACACAAATAATAAAATGGGGAATGAAAAGATTGACTAGGCTTTTGGGCTCCAGTAAGTGCGACTGGTTGAGTCTTTTAAGGCTGGGAGGAAGTGCCAAGAGAATCGGCCTGGAAGATTTCGATCAAGGAAGAAACACATACAGTTTTTTGGGTCACGCAAACAAAGAAGAACACGATACAAGAAGAAAGGTGGGCTTTGGTTAGGGTTGGGTAACAGGGATATTGGGAATTTCAGCGTCTTCGTGTACAATAATCTCATTTGTTAACTTCTCAATTGCCTCTAGCCGCGATTGTATCATAACTTAATTGTGCAAACAGAGAAAGGAGAGGCTCATAGCTAGGGCATATGCGAGGTTTCAGGGAGGGCTCAATCTCAGCACTCGAACAAAGAAGAAATGAAGGTGCGACTGGCATATGTATGGCTGCATGTTCATTAAATAACTCATGTTACATTCTTTCATTAAGTAAAACAAATTAACTAGACTAAGATATTTTCTTTAAACTATTTGTATGTAGGGCTGTCACTCGTGTTCGGCTCATTAAGAAGCTCGTGTTCGGCTCATTCACTAAGTTAACGATCCGAACAAAAACAACACGAATAAATATTTGTTCGTTTGCATTCAGCTCGTTTTGGCTCGAAATACTACTAATCAATAAAATTTTTGTAGTATTTTTAAAAAGTTTAATTAACTACAAGACTACAAAGATTTATAATAAATTAAAAGTATTAATTAAGAAAATAGAATAAAAAATATTAAATTAGATTCAAATGATGTTTTAAATCTTTCCCCAATCCTTAACATCTTATGAATACGTGATTAGGGTTTTCAAAACGACTCTTTGTTCGTGAACGGCTTGTGTTAAGCTCGCTAAGCAAACGAGCCAAACACGAACACACTTTTTGAGCTTGAAATATAAACGAGCTGAACACGAGCGAGGCTCGCTAGTGTTCGGCTTGTTTACACCCCTATTTGTATGTCTTCAGTGTTAAACACAAAGAACTAAACATTTTATTACAATGGCATACAAAACGTTATATACTTGGAAAATGTTCTACATGATATAATAATATATTAAGGAAAAACTTGACTTAATGTATTGCAAAAGACAGCAATATCCAAGACCTTTGTCTGTCTTCAGCGAATTTCATGTCTTGCAGATTGATCTGAAAATCATCTGTAAGATTTTTTTATGAGTTACAAAGCTCAGTAGGACTTACATGATATTACACCAAAAATAATTAAGCACTAATCATGACTGCATCTTCTCATTGATATCTATATAAATGCTCATACTTATTAAAAAATAAAAAATTTTCGTACATAAAATTCTTATTTGTGCATTTGTAACAAACCATATGAAAAAGTTAATCAAAATTTCTAGTTTGGAGTACAAGCCCCAGCTTGATCAACACAAGTTTATCCAAAGAACAATTTTAACTTTAAAATTATATATATATATATATATATTAAATAAAGATTGATCGCGTATCAACCTCATAGTCTGACCAATGGGGCGGACCCCCTTTCCAGAAAGATGTGCAATTCGATCCTACGCAGGGATCGAACCCCCGACCCAAGGGACTTGCACTAAAGGCCGTAACCAACGACTCAGGCTAAGGTGTGCGCTCACACACTCACACACACACACTATGTAAAATAAAATACTTCCAAAAAATATTGTTTCAAAAAGTAATATATTAATAAAAAAATGAATTATTCACCTGATTCTTTGATTCCAAAATAAATTCATATAAGAATAAAAAATACTTTTTTTCTTTGCTAGGATTTTTTATTATTTATATTATTTTTTTTAACGTAAAAATATAGATATATAGTATTAACAACTACCTATGCTTCTTTAAACATATTAAATTGTTCATATACTCATTCATTAATCATTCACCTGTTTCATCGAAATATAAGAAATTTAGCATAAGAATAATAAGTAGATAGTTTATAGAAGATTTAGACATAAATAAATTTTCTCTAAACTTTATCTTCTGAATTCATTATTACTATCACTTCACTAACTTTTCTTGCAAGAAGAAAATCATATTTTTCCTTTATTATTTATAGGTAAAATGAGTTCATGCATGAAATGCACATGCTTTGAAAAATGGATAAGTGGCAATGGAGATAGCAAATGCATAAGTGTTTGCTAGGGCTGTCAAAAAAGCTCGTTGTTCGCGAACAGTTCGTGTTTGATTCGTTAATGAGTTTGTGTTCGATTTGTTCGATAAGTAGACGAAACGAACATGAACAAATTTTTTTCGTTCGGTTAGTTAAATAAACCAAACACGAACAGTGATGCGTTCGTTCGTGTTCGAATCGTTATTGTTCGAAATATAAAATAATTTTAAATAATTATATATAAAAAATGTATGATATTCAAAAAATTAAATTTTATAAATTATAATATATAATAAAATAATAATAATAATAGTATATTAATATACTATATTAGTAATATACTTATATATATATATATATATATATATATATATATATATATATATAATATTTATATTATACAAGTTATATAATTAATTTATATATATTAATATTAGGGATGTCAATCTGGCTTGTTGTTCGCGAACAGCTCGTGTTCGACTCGTGTTCGACTCGTTCGTTAAGAAACGAACACGAACAATGACTTTATGAACAATTTCAAACATGAGCTTATTTCAAACAAACTAAATTTCAAACAAACCAAACACGAACACAAGCTCTGTCGTTTACACCCCTAGTGTTCGCATGTTTTAGGGTCCGTTTAGGGTAGCTTATAAGTGCGGGCGCGTTTTGAAAATGTCGTCGTACCGTTTGGTTCGCTCGTTTCGTCAGCTTATCTGAAACTGCGTTTGGGTTTTTACACTAAACGCAGACCGCGTTTCAGGATAAGTTGTTTATCACTTATCCTGAAACGCACAAGCTGCCCCAAACAGACCCTTAATCCTTACAAAGATTTGGAAGTATTTGAATGAATTCAACTTGCACAAAATTTTCATTAAAACTTACGTACAAGATGACATAATTTAGAGAAGGTTTGTTTATCTTATACATGCAACCCTCATTACATGATAAATTAACTAAAATTAAGAGAAAATTAATTGTGACGAGTAAAAATTATAGCTTTAAGAGAAACCTGTAATATTGATTTTATAAAGATTACTTTTAATAAAATCATTATATCTTTATATTAATATTTATTTTATATGAAATATTAGCTGTCAAAGTATTTAAAAAAATTAAATATTAGTTATTCATTTATTTTAAAAAGATATGAAGCTAAGCTATAATATAAGATTCAAATTCTTATATCTATAAACTTTAAGAATACAATTCTTTAATTTTCTTACATATAATATAAAACCATTTTTTTTAACAATAGTAAATAAATCCTAAGGAATTCATGCATTATTTCATATACAAATTCCTCAATCCTTGAATATGTTTAGCTTTTTAATTACAAATATAATTCTTAAGTATATATAAAAAGGGACAATTACTTACAGACAACCCTAAACTTGCTATTTACAAATCAACCACCCAATTTCTTCCATTTTTCAAATTCTCATTCAAAATTAATGGTAAAATCCCAACTCATATTTTTTTTTTTTCATTTTTATCAAATTCTCAATAGTTTACTTGTGGCAGGCGCAAGTAAATTGGTTCGATAGTTCAAAAAAATCACGTGTGGTTAATTTGTAAATATCAATGTTTCAGATATTCTGAATACCTAGTTGTTTATTTATATATAAATATCCATAAAATATTAGAGTTCAATAAAGATAAGGATTTGTCTTTATGCTGTTGATAGATAATATAGAAATTAGGGCTTGAGATATGCCTTTCTAAGTCTTAAGACCATTTAATTTTGATGATAATAAATATATGATTAGATGCTCTAGCATGGTGCTTAGGTGTTTCAGGTATACATTCAAATAAAACAAATAAACTTAAGTGCAACCAAGCTTGAGAAATGTCCATTAGATTTGGTTTATCTTCAAACTCTTATAAGGTGTCTCTCATGCATATGAATTGAAATTAATAACCTCAAATAAAAAATAATAATTTTATGAATGATATATGGATTTACAATTATTAAGACAGTATTGCAATGAATAATTCACATAACAACCAAAAATATTATGCAATGTTTAAGAATCTTGTTGCAATTTATATTTCACACAAGTTGAAAACCAATGCCTATTCATTTATTACCTATAACTAATTTATATTTATAATGCATAATACAAAGTTCATAAAATTAATATATATATAATTATACGAAGTTTATAAAATTATTTGATCGAATGAGTTTATGCATTAAAACTTGCTTAAAATTGCATCAATCCTATTCGGTGAAATCTACAGCTTTTAATTTTTTGCTGGCCTAAATTTACTTGTTTTAAAATTCAAAAAACACATTTTTAGTGATTCCATTATTTGTTAATTCAAATAAATTCAAAACAGGACTTGAGGATTTTAATTGTGAACAGTAAATAAAAACCTAAATAACTAATATCATATTATGAGACTTGAATAGATGATGATTGTAGAATAAAGATTCATTGTGAAACTTTGTCGTAGATGGATCATACACGCTTTGAGATTGAGACAAGGAATGTACTAAAATGAAATGGCAGCTTAGCACCTTGAAAGTTCATGTGACTCGTAAGTGAATGCTGCAAATGCTATTTCTACATAGCAAGGGTAATTTAGTCCAGGCACATTAATTATGGCCATTATAAGGCATATAAAATCAAATTTCTCTTCAGAACTATTTTAAAAAGTCTCTTACAAACCAAAGGATTATCACACTCATTATTGCTATGAGTGTTAAATCGAGTTCATGGGTTGGGTTCAAGTCTAGCTCAAACTTGATTACCCGAATATTAAATGCAAAAAGTCCAACCCAAAAACCGACCCACCCCTAACCTACTAACCCGAACCTGAGCAGACTCATTTAATATTCAGGTAAGGTTTGGGTCAACAAGTTTCAAGTCCAATCAAGTTTGAGTTAGAATTGATTCCGACCCATCCTTAACACGCTAACCCGAACCTGACCAATATAACCAAATTTACATAAAACATAATAACTATTTGGGTCAAATTCAAGTTGATTTGGAGTCCATCTCGGCTCAAATATGAGTTGGCGGGTTAGTTTTATGTCAACTTCGGGTTATTTGATCAATTTCGAGTCAAGTTGATGTCAATTTATGAACAATTTTATGTCAACTTTAAGTTGGCAAGTCAACCTGAACCCGACCTGAATATTATTAAGAGTTAGGATTCTTAACACAAACCTGATCTAAAAATTATTCGGTTCAATCCAAACCCGAATTTTTTGAGTTGAGTTCAGTTTAAGTTGATATATTGGATCAATTTTTGACAACCCTACATGTTGAGCATTTAAATATTGAAGCATGCATCGATATTGACTCTATTGAGCCTGTCATAAAAACTAACTAGTCCAGTTGGCAAGAGCTTTGAAAATTGTTGCTAAGATCTTGAATTCGACCTCTCCTGCACAATGATAAATTCTCATCTTACAAACTTTCTGAGTGATTAAAAAAAAACAATATTTTGTTGAAGACAAAAGTTAATATATGGCTATTATACTTTAATGGGAGACGTAAATATAACATGACATAGATGTGATAAAGCTAACATGTGTGTGTTTGGGCAATTATCATAAATCGCTTATTTAGGAAAACATCAAGGGTGCGTGATTTATAAAAGCTTAAGGGTTGCTTGGAACCACTTTTCATTTTGATTTTGATTTTGATTTTGATTTTGCCCAAATTTTTACTTGAAATAAAACAAGCATGATATTTTATAACATATTTAGTTGTTTTTAAGAAGACTCAAAAGAGCTTTCAAATATCTCAAGTATTTTAAAAAACAAGTAAATTTGATCTTTTAAATTTAAAAAAAAACATACAGAAAATACATTAAAAAAACATATTTTTAAAATAAAAACAAAAACAAAAAATTAAAAATAAAAGTGATCCCAAACAAACCTTTACATTTATTCTCTTAATTTTCTACTGTCATATTTCTTCATATATACCCATAAATGCAAATCTTAAATCAATAAATTCCATCATCAAAGCCTCTCCACATAACAGCAACCAGGCCAAAAGTGCGAGATCATTTATAAGAGTTTAACTTTGATGTTGTGGTAATCATCAGACAGAGCCAACATCAATTTGTGCTATAAAATGATGTTCTACCACTCTAATTACGTATGATGAATGAAACGCCCAATAATTTTTGAGATTAGTAAACATATTTGCTAACGCAAAAAGCAAAGAAATTTGAATGTTAAAAATCAAGCAAATTCTTTTCAGTCACTTTTCCATTCATCTTTGAGAGCCTGCAAAATTGATTCTTGCAGCTCCTGAAACTTCTCAGAAATAGAAACCTCTGCAAAGAACCCACATATATTCTGCTCAGAAGCTTCCTCATAGTCTTTTCTCCTCTTCAACACTAAATAGCCACTGATCTCCCATGCAGCTGGGTTCACTTGGGTATCAAGCATCTCTTGACTTACTTTTCCAAGAGCTCGTCTCTCGGCATAACGCTGCATCAATTTCAATTTTATTTTTAAACAAAAAAGTTGATAAACCAAAATATCACAGGTTAATCACTTCAGTAATACCTGCAGAAAGACAAATATGCGCTTTCCTGAATCCGATATGAGCATATTGTAAGGCTGATTGTTCACTTCTAAGAAAGTGCAAGTACTGGAAACAACATATGCTAAATCCTTTAGGTTGCTTCCTCCTTCAAAAACAAACCCTCTTACCGGATAACTCAAGAGCCGAAGAATCTTCACACCTAGCCTTAAAGTTGCAATGCACTCGGTGGAAGCCTTCTCAGCTGGCAACAGCATTGGCAAATAAAAAGCCTGCCAAAATGGATCAATCAGCCAAGACAAAGACGGTGCTTATAAATTATATCCCGGTTCATAAGAGAAACCTGAAAATGAAGGTGGTTAATGGTGGCAAAAGCGCCAAGACTATTATAGCCTATTTTGAAGTGAAGACTTGCAGCCTCCCTTGCCATGTAAAGAGAAAGCAGCAAGCTTTCTATGTCCATTCTCTGCGGAAAACGTTCAAAGATACGAGGAATCAAAAGAATATGGCCAAATTCAATGGGACTCACCTGTAAGAACAAAGAGATTGATTCCTTTGTCGAACCTTGGGAAATAATTGAATAAAACTGGAGTTAAAGTTCTACATACATTGATTGCAATAATATTTACAGAGTCGGGAGTTAGTATAGGAGCAGTATCAACAAAATTTGTAATGTTCTGTTCGCTCTCTTCAAACCTGCAGATAACTTCACTACTTAGAATTTTGGTGAAGTTGAACATTTTCTCATCAAAGGGTTGGAGAACCTTGCCCATTCCATGCTCTGGTGGTCTTTTCTTTATGTCACGGCCCTCGATTAGCCGCACTATAAATCCATACTCCCCTTGTAGAGTCTGTGAGAAAGTCAATGTCGTAAAATCAGGATGCCAGAGAATATAAAGCAATGAAAGAAGGATCTATGTGCTCCTCAGACCTTGGTTTCACATGTAGCAATGTCATGATGGAATAATCCTCTATTGTTTTTCTCTTCCCACTGAAAAGTGAAAATAAACTATCTCAACAGGATGTATTTAAAAAAAAAAAAGCATACAAAAGTCAATAAAAACGAAACACGTACCCGTTGAAGAAGTTTGTTGAGGAAGAATTCCCGAGGCTCTTTTGATAGAAAATTAGGACAATTCTGACTCTTGCAGAAAGTATACAATGGAAGTATGGTCCCTAAAGACATGGAGTGGTTCAAGAAATAAAAGAAAGTGCACAGGAAAATTTAAGCTTGCAGAGGTAATAGATGGCTAGTTAGTAAAAGATTCCTTGAAGAATGTATATAAAAGAGAGAAAACATGATATTGAAAACGAATAAAGAAGTGAACTGTTTCCTTGCAAGTATACATTTATTAACAAGATCTTATTTTGCCAATTTGCTTATTTACGAAATTTCAACTAAATTTGAGGCATATTTTATAGCCTGCTCATGGTATTTTTCGTTTTATTTATTTGATTGCTTAATGAGATAGCATACTAAAAATTAAGAAAGCCTAAAATTTGTATTTCCAAATCTTACTAAATTGAGTTTCAAGGCTTTTAAGGAAGTAATTTATACCCTACTGCAACAATGTCTATGAAGATAAAAACTTAAAGATTTCTTTGACACAAAGATGATGGAGAGCTCACTAGGTCAATAACTTAGCCGGTAGTTTAGATTTCAAGTGTCTTCCTCGTTACCGGTGGATTGGAATTTGATAAGCCAAGCCAAGGTAGGCCGAATAGCTTGGCCTAACCATAGTGAGTCTCACCTTCTCCATAAAGCTAGGGAAAACTCTAGCAAATAAAGGATGTCAATTGAAGGAGATAAGAGTTTCCATTGCAGATTTAAAACAAGATGTGAAAAATCATGTAACAAATAGTTAAACTTTGTGGGGTTCTATTAGATTTATAATTGTCAAAGTTAAGCTTCTAACAAATATTTTTATGCAAATTGTTCATATGGAAAATTGATAATGCAATAAGATATGACTAGGTTGGGACAATTCCAAATTTTCATATAACAGATAATATCTCAAGAATTGGATCACCAATTTGTTTAATTGATTTAACATCTTCAACAGACATAGCATATTCAGTTTAAAAGTTATACATATATATACACAAAAAATAGTCTGCACGAACCTCGAGATAATCTGAAGCCTGCTCCCGTCAAATTTGCGACCCTCGGTTGAATTTTTTCCTCCGAACACAGGACTCCAACAGGGAACTTTGTCCTCCGAACAGAAAACTCCGACGGGAACTTTTCCCCCCGACGGACGACTCAGACGAAATACTTACCCCCCAAACTGAAGACTCAAATGCGGGACTTTTCCCTCCGACGGAGGACATTTTAACAAAACACAACAATACAAAGACTAAAATATCATGTACTACCCCTCTTAAAGCAAGGGTAATATTGTAATTTACTTTTTGGCCCTCCTATCATCTATAAATAGGACCCTTTCATGTAAAAGGGCTTCTGAGCTCCCCCCACTTGTAACCTCTACTTTGTGGAATAAAATGGGTCCACGAACCTGGGAATACCCTGATTCGCTCTGAGGGGGCAAGTCTTCATCTCTCTCTCTCTCCTTTTCTTTCCCTCCTACACTCTATTTCTTGGGCACGTTCTACCAGACAGAAATTCAACAAGATATATTCAAATTCTAATTGAATTTTATCTTTAGATATGATCTCGAAGGAGATGACCACATTGGATATGAAAATTCAATTGCAAGTACCCTTCTATTAGAAATAGACCAATTTTGATGGGTAATAGAACTACTAAGAAATCCATCAAATATATTGATTTAGGCATCAATGGAGCTTTTACTGATTGCACAATACACAGTTTTCAATGCTTCGGGAGATTAGAGAGCTTCATTTGGCGATGAATTGCAAAAGAAATTCACAACATATTGTCACGCTATTGAGTCAATGGGAAATATTTTTTAACAAATTTCAACTAAGATGATTTAAGAATGAACCAAAAAAAGTTCAAAAAATTGCTATTCTAGATTAAGTTCAAATAAAATTTGAAATTATACTTTGTTTTACATATTCATCTGCTTAAACCCTTATAAATAGAACAAGGAAAATAAAAGCTGCAGGGGACCATAATCAGCTATTCTCCAAAAACAATAAGAAAAGAGAAAGGACTTGTGCGGTACCTTCTTTTAAGAGAAATTCCAAGAGATTTTGGTATGGCTTGAATCTCTATATCATTATCTCTCATTGATGCTCTTGTATGTCAATAAGATTTAAAAAATTTTACTATTTGTTCAAATTTAAGGACTTCTTTTAGTAAGATTAAGTCTAATAAGTTTGGGAAAATTATTTGGAGCATTTACATACTTACCACCCAATTCTTACATATTTACATATCTAACACCTAAACCTTACATTTTATGTCTATACCACTCAAATCTTTCATAACACATAAGAAATACCACCATTTTAACTTTTAAAAAGTAATATACACATTTTTATGTATAGGTAAGGTGACATGTAGGTAAGAATTGAAGTTTAGGTGTTAGACGTACATAAGAATTAAGGATCCATTTGAGGCAGCTTATAACTGCGGACATCGTTTTGAAAGCGCCATCATACCGTTTGTTTCGTGTGTTTCACCAACTTATCCTAAAATGGCTTTTCTTATTTGTTAAACACGCAACCCACGGAATGATCCCCGTGCGCCGTGTTTGTTTAGATCTTATTTACTCCCCTGCCCTCCTCACCAGGTAAACCTATCGCGCGCTCCTCTGCCCTAGCCGCTCCCCCCTCCTTCAGCAAACCTTCGTGACAAGTACACACATCACCATCTTCTTCAGCATTCCATTCTCGTTCGGATCTCTTTTTTTTTTTTTTGATAATCAAACTGCCGGTTCCTAAATGCCATTTTTTTTTTTTTTTTCGGGGAACTGAATGGGAATCATTCTTTTTTTTTTTTCTTACTGATTATGACGTCAGATTTGCCTTCATATTTGTCAATCTGCTTGCTTCAAAGTATTCTTCTCTTCACAGGTATTGACCTCATGCGCATATGAGCTTTAGAAAAAGATTTATTTGATTATTATTGTTTGATTGATTTGTATGTTGATATGAGATTAGGTTGCTTTGGATCTTGGATGCTTTTACTATCACTTCTCAAGTTAACAGATTACAATAAATTAGACACACTATCACTTTGGCAATTTGTTGGATGCTTTTGATATGAGATTAGGTTGGTAATACTATTGACTATACACTCTCTCGCACACAATCAAAATATATTGATTGTCTGAGATTAATGAATTTATATCAAAAGGAAATTAAATAATTCAAAAGACTATGTTTTGTTTTTTTTTTATCATCCATATTTTTTTGATATACATACCATACCACATAGTTCTTATGTATTTATATGTCTAATACCTAAGGTTTGATATTTAACTTTATAACACTTTGATGCCTATGCATGAGGAGATGTCTTTCGCATTTAGAAAGTTAGAAATGGTGGTATTTTTTATTTTATGATTAGGAGTGGCAAGCAAATAAATTTAAAATTTTTGGTGTTAGATATGTATATATATAACAATTGTTTCATATGTATTTAAATGCTACTACCCTTTTGCTTAATTTGTTTTCGCATCGTTAACAAATTACCATAAATGTTTGCAATGTGCTTATCTTTCCTCTGTTGATTTGAAATGTGCTTATCCTTTTATGGGGCATTTCATGTTATGAAAAAAAAAATTTAATGCTAATCCGTTTATTTCACAGTATACAATGAGTGAAATTAAAGAGGTCGGATGATCGGTCATGTGGGATAGAGAGGTCGCTATTATATTTTGTGATTTTTGTTTGAGGGAGGTCGAGCCGAGAAATAGATCAACCACCTATTTTAACAAAGAAGAGTGCAAAATCTTATGGTTAAATTCAATTAATTGACTAGAGGGGATTACGATAAGATGAAATTCAAGAACAAGTATGATCAATTAAAGAATGATTAAAAAATATGGAAAGAACTTATAAGGGTATCAACAGGATTAGGTTGGGATCCATGAAGCGAACAATTGATGTACCGGAGGATTGGTGAGTTGAGAAATTAGAGGTAATAACATACGTAAGACTACTTATTCTCTCATTATCTTTCAAACTAAAATGGTTTAACTAATAAAGGTTGTCATATCTTGCAGGCATTGCCGACACTCAGAAAATTCAAATTCAGTGGCATTCATCTGGTTCTGGAAGAGAAGTTGGACGGTATATTCAGTGGCGTTGTTGAAATGGGACCTCATGCTTTCACCCCAAGCGAGCAGGGGTTTACTATTACTAGCTTACCAGAGGTCATGGGAATCGAGCAGGGAAGTGACTCGGGAGAAGACCCCAACCAAATCCACAAGTTTGTTAAATCAACATGCGGGTCAAAACGGCCCAGGGTCGAGAAAAGGGAAAAAAGGAGCTGCATTCATCATGGGCACAATAACAAAACTGCTTGAATCCTACACAGTTAAGTCTGGTGTCTCACAGGACACATCCATTGACGACTGTCTTCGAGTAGTAAATACATATCCTAAAGTTAAGAAGGAAAAAGTGCTCTATGTAAATTTTGTGAAGTTGTTGGCGGACCCAACCCACAGACAGTTTTTCAAGAAGATGGATCCCGAATTCCGAGTCTATTACTTAGGCTCTTTCATGGATAAATGATTTTTTATGTCATTATCTGTCTATTTTCTTATTAATCTTTCAAATATGTTTCATGTATTGTTCAATCGCTTTCTAGAACGCACAGTCAGTCTGTTTTGATCATATTATTATTGATTACTATAACATGTTTTCAGATGTTCTTCATTTTTCTTCAAAAAACCGTTCTTCAATGTTAAGTTTTTTACATTGTCCTTTTCCAAACTACTATAGGATAGATCCAGAACAATTGCAATACAACAAAAAAGTTGTTATCATTCTTACTCTATTATACAAGTACTACCTTTCTTAAGTCGACCGAACCCCATGTATGAAGTCGAGTTATATTGGGGATAAATGAGTCGATGAGCTATTACAGGGCCACCCAACTCGGTTCGCCAACATGTTCCACATGACAAAAGATATATTTATCGATCTGCTTAATGAACTTCAAAACTATCATGGATTGCATAACTCAACGAGAAAGACAATAAGAGATGTGTTAATAATAACCCTCTACATCTTATCACAGAATGGATATATTAGAGAAACCATGGAGCGATTTCAACTTTCATCGGAGACTATCAGCAGATATTTCTCGGTGGGTTTGAATTCTCTTCTAAGTTCGGGGTCCAAGACAATTAAGCCTGATGATCCCACATTTCTGTCTATTCCCCCAACAAATTGCAAATGACCCTCAATACATATCATTCTTCAAGATATTTTTTTTAACAAATCATTCATATATCAAGATGAGTTACATGTCAAATCCTAATGAGCTATATTTAATATGTCAGAACTCCATTAGAGTTATTGACGAAACGCACGTCAATGCACAACTATCCAGTATAGAGATCTTCTACATTGGGCGTTGTTGCTCCTCTACACAAAATGCGATGACCGTGTGTAATTTCAACATGTGGTTCACTTTTATTATGGCTAGTTGGGAAAGCAGTGCGCACAATAGCCGTATTTTTAAGTTTGCTATCAGAAACCGATGACATGGTTTCCCATACCCACCTTCAGGTATGTAAATAGAGCAAATACATTCGGTGTTTTTTGTTCGTAACTAATTAAGATATTTAGGCAAGAAATTATTACTTGGTCGACGCTAGATATTCTTTACAAAGGGGGTATTTGAAGTCATATTCAGATACGAAGTAACACATTTTTGGTTTTTAAAGATCCAGTGAGGTTGCATGAGGCAGAAAGAAGTTGTACAACAAAAGATGCTCCTCCTTACACGGTGTGATCAAAAGATTTTTTGGTGTGTTGAAGAAGAAGTGAGTGATATTACGTGAAAAGCTGACTTACCCATTTCCAAAGCATGTCCAGATCATAGTGGCCACTATGACATTATACAACTATATTCAACGACGCCACTCTAAATCGGATGCAGACTTTACCCTTGCAGAAGATGATCAGTTCCAGATTTCGCCAGAAGCATTCGAGTTCTATGTGGGACAGTCCATACCACAACTAGAAATGAAATCACAAAATGTTTATACACGAAATGGTGAAGGTGCAGCAGAGATGACAACATTGAGAGAGCAGATAATGTTTGGCATTGTTGAATCTAGAATGGATGTGTCTTGTTATTTTTAACAATTTTATGTTTACTTTAACTCAATTGTACGAGTAATTTTGGATTTCAAAATTTAATGTGAATTCTTCTTTTTTCGTACTATATTTGTGGTTTATATGGTTTTGTTTTAAAGTATTTTATTACTTAATTCAATACAGTTTCATTTTATAAATTTAATTTTTTTTCCATTTCATTTTTTTTATTACTAACAGATTCTCTCTTTTGTTTTTTGTTTTTTTGAAGAAAGATAAGCTCCAGGTTTGTGGGACACTCCGGGCGAGTGTTATGCCACTGTGCACTACAAACTATAATACTGACGTCACATTAGCCACACAGTTACGGGCAACAGTTCTACGGGTGCCTGCGGCACACCCCAAATATGTGTTTGTTCTCTAGATGGGCAGACAATCCAACAGATTCTACTGTCATTAATAATCGGGGTTCACTTGCATCCCAGGAGAACGACACGGCTCGTAACATTAAGGAGCTATATTTTAAATTTAATATTGTCATCGTTTTAATAATAATTTTATTAGTTTTCTTCATTTTCTTATCAATCCTAATACTCGCTATTAAGTGAGGTTTGTAGCTTATTTTTTTACTGTTGGGAACTTTTTTTTTCTTATTGTTCATCAAATATATTGCTTAGACAGTTCTGTTATAAACAGCTTTAATGCACAGAGGCGGAATAATCATTTTTCCAGAAACAGCTACTAATCAACTATTTTTCAGCAGCTGAAACCAAACAAGCAACCAGCTAATCTGGATCAACTGCTGATCAGTAGCTTATTCAGATCAGCTGTTTATCAACACATTGTCAATAAGCTGCAGCTGCCCCAAACAGACCCTAAGTGGTATGCATGCAAACCTTCCCAAAATATTATTGTGTTCAATGGCTGCAAGTCTTTTAGATGATGTGAGTTACAACACAGGTTATCTGATATATATTTATGCTGGTGGTTATCTTTTCTCTCTTGTTTTTGCTACACTCTTTATTCTTGTAGATTTTTTTTTCTATTTGGTGGTTCAAACTGTATAAGTTGGGCTTGTTGGTTGGCCACTTTTGTGCACTTCTACTAGCTACATATTAGATCTTGGGATCAGTAAAATTGTATGCCAAATTACATAGCTTTGGATGGAGTTCTTCATTTACAATATGCCACATTTATTTTATTGAGCTCAATTTTTATTATTCCATTTTCTCATAAGGCAAAAAAAAAAAAAAACTGCATATGGTACTATAACCTGCAACACTAACAACTCAGTGCTTTCAGTTAGAACTGCACCAAAGTAATCAAACCCTAAACCTGAAGTAGTATTACTCAGCATATACAATGATACTTGTGAGATCATTGGAGTATGGTCCCTAAAAACGGGGATTATGCTATTGTTGCTGCAAAAAACCAAAATCCATTTTGAAAACCATTAAACCATTAAAAGCGTTACCCTTGTTGACAAAAGTTATGGAAAATATTGCAATCTGATTCTGAAAAAGTTGCGGAGGTACAAATGGCACTGTATGATGCAGGTTATTTATTCCAAATTAATAAGTTTTATTGAAGTGATGAGATTACCATGAAGAAGGAAACATTCGGCATGTCCTTCGCTCGGGCTAGTTCCTTCACTAACTCTTTTCCTCGCTTCGTTCAAGTCGTTGGACGCCATATTCTGGTGGCGATCGATTTGTCTGTCTCTGCAGGAAAGAAACGCTGCCTTTTCAGGCTTCCTCTTCCACTTTCATTTCAGGCTCTTGCAACCCTTTATAGCATAGCACGGTATTGTCCCGGCTTTATTTTCCTTGGATCCGCCGTTCGCAATATGGATCCTATTTCAGGAGTTTCCCTTGGATCCGCCTCCATTCCCCTTGGATCCGCCATTAGGTCCGTCACAGGGAACATATTTGGGTACACAGGCTAAGTCGACCGGTTATTCAGGGGTAAGGGGGGTTATATTGGGGTTACACCCCTCTGTAACTCCCCTCTAACTTTCATGTAAATTACAAATGAGTTTTGCGTTTCTATAATTTCATGAGATCAAATAAGTTACACGGAGGTTATAGGGGAGTTACACGAAGGTTATAGGGGAGTTACACGGATGTTACAGGGGGATATAACCCGGATATAACCTCATGTACTCCCTGAATAATCTCTGATGTACGCAGCGCTGCGTACATCTTATGTAGTCAAATATTTTCCCCGTCACAGGCGATTGGGAACAATGAAAACACAAAAATTATTTGTCTTTCTTCTTTTCTTTATGGATATAGGGGAACTTATAAAATTAAATTTATCAAATTATGTACGGCAGAGATGAAACTCGCGAGTGATGATGGAGTAAATTCCTTATGTCAAACCTGCAAACAAAATTAATAAATTTGGATTTACTATGTAAAAGAGATTGAATGCGAGAAATGGAGGCAGAACGTGAGAAAATTTGATTTAATGAAGCCTTGAATTTAATTTTCATTTTTTTTAGTGTTTGGTTGGATTTTATCTTACCTAAAAGGGATGCTTTAATCCAATTACAATTATGCTACCAAACAACCCCTTTAATAAATAACACTCACTTACATTAATATTATATTTCTCGCACTTAAATTTTAATATTCAAGTTTTCTAGCACTATATTAATTAACGTTAGACCTCAATAAATGCTTGTTTTTAATGAAAACAATGATGAAGCTTACAAGCATGCTTTACTTAGAATATAATTAGTGTTATAGAAATTGAGTGCAAAGAAATACTTCATTATATCGAAATAAAGTTAAATAAACTTTTTCTACCCAATTCCTATATATCATAAATGTATATAATGATGGTGAAAGTAAGTAATAGAGATAGAAAGTTGTTGTAAGCAGAATAGTGGAGACATGTTTTTTCCATGTATAAGGTGTAACTAAATTATTCTTGGAGGAGAAGAGCGTGTTTTACCCCCCGCTCAAACTTAGGTTTTAAGATTTTGAATCCTTAGTTTGTCTTTCAAAGTGTGAAATATGGATGTCGAGAGAGCATTAGTTAGGATGTCTAATAGCTAAATCCTTAAAACTAATGTGTTAGATTTGTAGTTTCTGATTGGCAATGTGATCTCACATGGAGTAACAAAATCGATTTCAATGTGTTTTGTGAGCTTGTCGAAGGTTGGATTGTTGGCTATTGCAATGGTGTAAATGTCACAGAACTGGGTGTTGGTTGATCTAGAATGAGACTAAGTTTTAGGAGAAGATGGTGTATCCAAAGCAGTTTGGTGGATGCAGCGACTAGGGTACGATATTCGACAATCCTCCACAAAAATGCAATGGCGTAAATGTCACAGTGACTAGTGTCCTTATCCAGCTACTACTTCTTGCTATTTGGTGATGATGCTAGCTTACATTTTTTTATCCATGTATTGTTGAGAAGGTCTGAAATGTAATGTTTTTTTGTGTATGATATATTTGTGAGTTGTGGGTTAGAACTGTAGGCCTGTAAAGGTAGATATGTGTCCCATTTTCTTAAGATGGAATCTTGTTTGGCGATTCAATATGATTTATTATATAAATTTTGAGTCATTATCGGTAATCAAAACATCCTCCACATATATAACTCTGAAAATTTCCTGAGTTTTGGTTTTGTAAAGGAGTATGGACGAACAAACGAAACTTAGATACCCGAAGACTGAGGGCTGGCTTTGGCTTTGTGCCCTCAAATTTTATTTCACTTCTCTTATCTTGGTTTTCTACTCTCTTTTCCTTCATTCTGATGGCTCCAAATACTCATTTTAGCTCTTTGGGTTTGCCTGAGCGACCGATAGGTTGGTTTCGTCGCCAGGGGAGGTGACTCTGTTGCAAGATACCTACATCTTTGGTTCTAACATGTAGCTTCAGGTCGTCGGAGAATATGAATAGGTGACAAAACTATTTGAAGGGGATCTCGTCTTTTACCAAGATCAATTTAGATGGGACTTGCAGCTGCCATTTTGACATGAAATGCAAGCTTTTTTCAATCATTACGAAATTATTCCAACATACATCAAACCTTACTCCATAGCTGCTATAATGAAGTACATAGTTTATTGTGATCATACAATGATCCCATGGTCATTGTAGCTCTTCACTCGTGAAAACACAATAAATGAAAAGACATAAGTGAAAATAAGTATTTGGAGAAGCTCCAACGATCCCAAATGAAAAAAATAATAATCACTTTAGTTCGGTCAACACATTCCAACTGCTCAGCTTGGAGAATAAACTCATGGTTTGGAAGTTGCACTTCTTCGTTGTGTCCTCCTCTAAGAGATTGGGAATTCAGCTTGTCCCAAAAAAAGGAGTGTACAAGAAGAAGAAGTTTGTGCCTTCCCATACAGGAAGATAGCATAACAGAGGAATTTGAAGGGAGGCCGCTCTTAATTCACCAATATACTGAATCAGTGGTTGTTAATGGCTCCTGCTGTCAGGCAAGTTTGGTTTGATGGTTGCGGCTCTATGGGAAGAGTCAAATACTCGAGAAGCCAGGCATGATGTTGATGAAGCCGCAAACCTAAATAAAGTTTACAATAAAATCTTAAAAAGAAATTTTAGTTATCTAAAATTAATTGTTATTTATTAATTCTCTTAAAAAAATTCAAATTAATGTCAAAATGAACTTCAAAAACTATAAAATTATTCTCTAGAATTAAATATCACTCGAAATATTCCATAAAAATTGGAGTTAAATTTTAATTAATTTGTATGAATTTAGAATTTACTAACTATATTGATTTCAAGATATCTTTTAAAAGTTAAATGACTTTCAAACTTAATGAAAGTGTACAATAAAATTCAGAAGCTCATATCAAACTTCTCATACAAAATTGAGATTTTTTTTTCAAGGAAATTTAAATGTTCTATGAATTGCTTGATTTATTTAAACTTTAAATTTATTTTTAATATTTTAAAAAAATTGAATCTAATTTTCCTACAAATTTCACTTTTCTTATGATTTAGTGAGTTAAATTTGTTTTTTTTTAAATTTGAATTTAAAAGTTTTAGGTTTATTTAAAATTTATTTAATCTAGAAAATTAGATTATTTCAATTTAAAGGAAAATGTCCCAAGAACTATTAAGATTTGGTGTCATAGTTCATTATTGGCCTTGAGGGGCTTCTTGAAATCAAATCCTCCTTTTGAACTTTATTAAAGCCTATCCACTTAAAGTAAAGTTAAACTTCCCCGAGTAAAATCGCCTAAGATATGAGATAATCTAATTGTTTGATTTTTAACTTAATTTATAATTTAATGTATCTAAATTTAAAATTTTTTTATTATAAATATTGTATTTCAATATTTCAACTCTTCGAAATTGTCATCGGACTCAACATTTAATTATGTGGGTTTCGTCGGATTCCTAGTTACAAATGATAGTGCATGTAACAAAGACATAATAAACCGATGAATTAAAAGAAAAAATTAAAAATAAACTGATGAATTTCAAAGAAGAATCGAGCTAGTAAATGTTTCGTTCACAAAATACGAACACATAATATTTTTATCCTGACCTCATTAAAAAAGAATTATGTTATTACATCCAAATCTTATAAATCATCCAAAAAAAAATGTTACAATGCGCATAAAAAAATTTTGACTAAAAGATTTTCTAACTTACTTCAGACCAAGATCAATATAAAATTTATCCTTCCATATCAAATTTTGCATAATTAGACTTCTTTCCAATGTTAGTATTATCAAATTTCAGAAAAATTAAGAGAAAAAAATTTCAAATGAAATCTTTCTAATAAATAATTCTCATTCCTTTTCAACATGGTTAAATTGATATAAATATAAAAATTAAAGGTTTGGTATTAGACATGTAACTACATGGAAATTTATGCTACATATATAAATCTTCCTTGTTTTAGTATTTTTTTTTTAATTGCTTGAACTCTCTAGTTAAAATCCTGAGTTGAATGGGCCAAAGATACTCCAAAATATAGCCTCAAGAAGTAGAAATCTGGACCCATTACTCTAAATGTGTCATCATGTTTTCCAGTTCACTAGCACATCAATGCCAATAAAAAGCATACAAATATAAAGAAAGTTCCAACTTATTAGGGATAAGCTCTTGAGTTTGTTACCTCACCCTTAAATCTCTCCCTCTCTCTCTCTCTCTATAAGCAGCTTCTTATAAATAAATCACGGGAGATGTATCATAAACTCCTAAAAGAGAATATTGCTAGAGGTAAAAAAATAGCAAAAGAAATTATTTGTTCAAATTTTCTAATGGATCGCATTTCTCTTCACCTGCAATCTTTCAAGCTCAATCTAGCCAAACCCCCAAATCAACAAGCCCGTCTCCCACACAAAGTAACATTGGTCTACATTCCTAGAAAAGATGAAACTTCACTGAAGATTAATGGCGTCAACATCCCTACCAACAAGCAGGCTCGCATCGTTCTTCACCGCGTCCGATCGACAAGAATTGGTGATGAATTAGAGGCAGTGTTTGAAAGCACAGATCAAGTTTGTGTTGACAACGGTCTCCGCTTTGAGGTTTGGATTCGTGGAGAGAAAAAGATACAAGGGATTTTTCTACGAGGTGCAAGATGGCAACTTAACTGTAAGAAAATTGACCTGGCGGAATGGGCTGAGGTAAGTGTAGTGACAAAACAAGGATTTATTATGAGAGAGCTGGTCAAACCAAGGAGGAAACGATTTTATCCAAAGCTGCCTGTAATAATTGAAGAAGATGAAGCGGAGGAAAAAAATAAAGAAGACAAGAAGGAAGGGTTTTATGGTTCCAATTATTTTAAGGAAAAAATGAATGTACAAGGAGATAGAGCAGGGAAGAAAGGTAATAGTTTAGTGGTAAATGTGGGAGTTTTGGTGACGTGCATAGGACTTGGGCTATTTGTTTTGAGGAATTCTTTGAAGAAATTATTAGGATTGAAGTTGTTTTGAGAAAAAAATTATATATATATATATATATATATATATATATATATATATATATATATATATATATAATTAAGTTGGTTTCTCTATTTCTCTTTTTTGAGAGAAGAAACATCTTTGTATATCCATATATGTAAGCGTTTCCAATATCAATTAATATTTAGCATTTATTTTTTCTCCCGTTAGTATTCTATTGTTGAATTATTTACTCTTCATTTGTCATCCAATCTAATTCAGTACGCCTTTCAAATTTTTGGTCGTCGTCTGATGAAATATAGTTAAAGGAATCAGCTATCTTTTCTTAGAGTTATAATGTTTGGAAATAGTATAATATATTAAATATGTAAAAATATATTTATACATAATTTTGAGTGCATTGCATCTTATGTTCAAGAAATTCTCATCCCACATCTCTTCATATAATAGAGAAACAATTAGAAAAATAAATTTACAGTTTGACTCAATTTTTAAATTTTTATTTTATATTTCAATTAGAGTTACATTGTTTATTATGCATTGATAATGTTTTAATATACATTGTTGTTTTCTTTGAAATATAAGAAATGATAAGAGAATCTCTTTTCAACACGTCATTTGACATTAAAATGAAGAAAGTTGCAAATATTCGAAGCAAATTATTTGGGCAAAACAAATTATTTTTCTTAATTTTTTTCATAAAAATATTTTTCCCACTCATAACTCCCAAGAAAGATTTATGTGTTGCATATTGAAAAAGAGAAGGCGAGAGATGTAGCTTAAGGGGTTAAATATTGTATATTGCAAAAGTTTTTAAAGCTATATGAGGGATAATATAGCATTACATTTTAACAAAATTATCTTGGTGCTAAGAAAGATGGTGAATAAATAAATTTATTTATTTGTGCTTGAAATTAAATTCTACAATAACATACAAATACCAAATTAGCTGTGTGAGAGAGAGAGAGAGAGAGAGCATAGTTCTCATTCCTGTTGCATGATAATCATTTATGATTTACTTTATATTATTTTTTTCTATTATTATTAATGTTGAATTTAAAAGCATCCATGAAACACACTCAAGGAATAAAGCGTAACACCAAGAAGTAAGAAGAAATAGTAAAAAACTATCAAAATGCGTAATCTTTTATTATTTAATAACTCATATTTATAGACATAGGGGTATGAGTGTTACAATTACAAATTTGTCCTCTAGTCAATAGCTTCTCAGGGGACACTTTGGTAAATTACGGAGAAAATAAAATAAGATATCAAATAAAATTGCCTGACTTATACTGAGTTTGACGATCGTTTAGCCTAGTTGTTCAACTGCCTTAAGGTTGTGCATCGGTAATTGATCGGCGATGCTGACATACTCGATCGAACGCCTTAAGTTTTGTCGACCGTTTGGGTTGTCTTTGAATGACCTCCAAACCTTTAGTTCGAAGCTGCACAATAAATCACTGAAAAGATTTATGAATAAATCACTAATCTAAGAAAATTTAAGTTCGAAGCTGCACAATATCTCATGATCGAAGGGAAAATTTTCCAAAGGTTAGCCACATCACTCATCCTGAGTTGCATAGAGAAGAATATGGAGAAAGAAATTCGGCATGAGGTACACTTTGGTGAATGTGAGAGTCACGCCGGAAGGAAAATCTTGGCACATTGGGTTCAAGGACAAGGCAATTTCTGGCCAACTTTCATAAAGGATGTTGAGTTTTTCAAAAGATGTGATCAATACCAGAAGTATGCTTCTTTGTAACACTAGCCAACCCATAAACTACAGCTGATTGCAAATTCCTAGTCTTTTGCCATTTAGGAGCTTCACATTCTTAAGTCTATTCCTTTTTTAAAAGGCCAACACAAATCCTTTTTAGTCATTGGGAATACTTTTCAAAGTGGATTGAAACAAAGACACTTTCATGGATTACAATAGAGGTTGTCTATAACTTCATCTAGATGGACATCATCTATCAATATGGCTTACCCATAGTACTTATCACCAACAATGAGGTACAATTCACTTATTAGGAAGCGGTTTTTGCCAAGTAAAAGAATCACATAAAGTTCACCTTTTTACATCATCCCTAGAATAATGGACATATGAAGGTCACCAACAAAATGAATCTAAATTTGTTATGGAAAAAAACATCAAAGGAGCAAAAATAAAATTGTACGGACTTACTTCTGTCAGTCCTTTGGGTGGTTCGAATGACACTATCATCGGCGACTGTGCAAAATCCTTGAATGCGATTGAAGCAATGTTGTCAGCGGAGTATAACTATCATAGCCAGAGGGTCATCACAACCTCTACGTTCTACAAGGAGAACCTCATTGATTGATAAGAGGAAAATGATGAAGGGATGATGCTCACTGTTGCCTCACTTGACAAAAATTAAACCAATGTGTGCTTTGGCAATAAGAAGTAATAAAGAGGATTGTTTGATACTACAATAGAAATATCTAAGAGAAGATGTTTGCATCCAATCACCTTGTCCTGAAGAAAGCCGACCCAACAGTTCGAGGGCAAGCAATCGATAAACTCAATTAGAATTGAACTGATCCATTTATTGTCAATTAAAGAGTCACCCAAGGAGCATATGAATTAAAAACATACACTAGGAAGGAAGTTCCCCAGACGTGGAGTAGGGATGATCTCAAGAAACTTTTCCCTTAGATTAAACATGTTGTACTGGCACAAGAAAATAATAAAAGATTTGCTTTTATTTCCAAAACTTATAAATTTTTATTTTAATATAATGTTAATAAAAATATTGACAAAGTATGTGTCTATGACCCCAGATTTGACCAAAAATTGGGGAACTCAAGAGTTGATGCACTTTAGCATCGAAACGAAACTTGGACATCTGGAGAACCCTAAAAGACAGCCGACACCAGCGTTATGATGTCAGATAAACCATAAATATAATTGTACATCTCGCAAAACTCTCGACTCATAAATAGGCTCATCTCGCAAAACTCTCGACTCATAAATAGGCTCATCGTCAGTGTTATACCACGTTCTCTTAATTTTAAATTTCTCAACATTTCATTTTAAGTCAATCGGATCCCTAATTAGTCATATATTATCAGAATACCAGAATTTATCTTCTAGTTTGATGATATTCTTATCACTAGCAATCCCCACTCAGCGATTCTAACTTTGATTTAATCAGCAATTCAAACTCAAACTCCTTGGAAATATCTCTCAGTTTCTTGGACTTCAAACTCACCAAACTTTCAATTGTTATTTTCTATAACAAGAAAAATACATCAATGAACTTCTCACCTCAACAGGCATTGAAAATTCAATTATGTTGACTCCGCTTTCCACACATCCCTACACTCTTTATGACACACCAACCTTCTCTATAATCGTCAAGTCTATAGGAAAACCATAGGATCTCTGTACTCAACATGATATTACTTTTACAATAAACCTTCTCAGTCAACATATGCATGCACCTACTAACCTCCGCCATATTCAATTGAAATGTCTTTTACACTATCTCAAAGGAGCAATTAATTATGGTCTTTCTACTCAGAAAGACCCACTTACCTTGTTGGCTTATGTTGATGTTGATTGGGCAAGGGATCTAAGTGACAGAAAATTCTCCATTGGATTTTGCATATACCTTAGCTCTATCTCATATCTTTTTTTGCTAAAAAGTAGACCACAATTGCCAAATCCAGCACAAAGGCTGAATAACATGCGAGATGCTGCAGTTACAACAGAGATCATATGTATACGCTATCTCATATCTGAAATCACGTCTGCAACTCTTCCTCCCACTCCAGTCTCCTCCCACTCCAGTCTTCAGTGCCAGCACCTCAGTCATCGCCCTTGCACACAACCCGGTCTTCCACGCAAGGACAAAACATATTGAGGTGGATTACCACTTCACTCGAGATCATCTTCAACTACAAACTATTTCTCTACACCATGTCATGACAGCGGATCAGCATGCTGATATATTCACCAAGACCCATCGCCCGATATGAGTATCTCAAAGCCAAATAGATGATCTGCCCTTCAGATCCTCGGTTGGAAGGGGGTAATAGAGACCAAAATTGGATCGCGACGAAAAATCTCAAGTTAGCCTGTGGGAATCTTTCTTCCTCTCTGTCTCGAGAAATTATTGCATAAGGCGGTGCCCGATCCTGACCGTAGATCACGGTGATCTACTGTCAGGATTATTTCCGTTTTAAAATAAAAATAAAAAAATTTAGGTGGGACCCACCGAAATACATTAGGACCGTAAATCAGGTGATTTACGGTCCAGATCGGACACCGCACGCAAGCTACGTGCGGTGTCCGATCCGTATGAAATAATTTTTCCTCTGTCTCCATTGATTTGGCGAGTTTGGGATTTTAGTGGTGCATACATAAGTTATATTTATTAATATGTACATTTATCAGTGTACCCTTTGTCTATATAAGACTATGAGCTCTCTTATGTAAAATGCAATGAAAAGTAACAAGGTTCTCTTATTTGAATTCTTACCTGTGTCAATTCTTCTCTGCTCAGCCTTGGGAACTTTTGTTTCATCAGAAACAATAACGTTAACTTCTAAAAATATGATTTTTAGGACACTGCTCTTCAAAAGCTATGTTTGAAAAAAAATTAAAGAAAAGAAGTAGGTTAACCACGAGGTTTTTTCTTATTTATTCTCCCTCTGGATGAGATTTTTATTAATTTTTTCTCCATTCAATCACCATCGATGTCGGCAACTTCCGCGTCCGTAATATTTTCCTTAATCAATGGCGACCTGGTCTAAAAGAAAGTGATTGAATGGAACACATTTTTTGTCCAGATTCTTGACGTAGCTCTACGTGCTGCGGAGGTTATTCCTGAGTTATTTTCAGGTTGTTTCAAGATTATTTTCAATAATTCCAAAATAACCATTGGGTTATTTCTGGGTTATTTTAGAAATATTGAAAATAACCCAGAAATAACTTTAAAATAACTTAAGATTAACCTATGCGGCACGTAAAGCTACGTCAGGAGTCCGCACAAAAAAATTAGTCAATTTAATGACCGAACACGAAACACTTAACATATTTTTTTGTGCTTTTAAGGGCATTTACATAGATAACACCCAATTTCTATGTATTTACAAATCTAACATCTACACTTCACTCCTTCACTTTTATATTATCCGGATATTTTAAAAATACCATTTTTTAAATTTTTAAAAATTGAAATGCTATAAAAAAGTGGCTATTGGTGTCAGATAGGTAAATTCGTAGATCTTAAGTGGTATATATGTAAATCTTTCATTTTTTAATTGTGCTTACAAAAAGA
>NEWO01000001.1:7143698-7160837 GCA_003013225.1 Phalaenopsis aphrodite
TTTTTTTTTTAACCTGGGCACAATGCAGTATATTTGGTCTAATATCAAGACCAACTTGCAAAGATAGGAGGTTGCTGGTACAACAAACTTGGCTTAACCATTCAAGTCATAAATGAGGGTGAATGTGCTGCCAAATTATTTCAGTACATTTATTCCTCAATCACTTATTAATCACTCTATTTAGGTTTGTCTAGCTTTTTGATTTGCATTTTTACTGGCGAGTAATTTAAATGAATTACTAAAATTACAAGTCATCTTTTGTATTACCACTCACATAAACATTGGCATAAGACATCTTCAAAAGCTTGTGAACTAAGAGATAAATGTATTCTTAACTACAAAAACAATCTCCATGATCTCAGAGAAGACATTTTCATATTTGTCAAAATTACAGCTCATATAATTGTATGATACATCTTAAGGTTTGAAATCCAGTAATAATAATAGAAAAAAAAGAAAAAAAACATTATGAGATTCATGACAAGCACACTAACAAGAATTATAACCTACTATCAAGCATAATTTCTTCACATTTTACATTTAATTATAAAAAGAATAGCAATGTATCATATTATACAACTTCAAAAGACAGTCTTTATTATGGAGTCCAACAAAGAACTAAAGTGACATATCCTTCAATCTTACATTTGAATGTAATGGAAGGTATGTTAGAAATTCATGCCTCTAGAATCCACAAAACATAGTTTCTATCTTGAAATCATTGTTGAAGAGAACAGACACATGTTCATCACTATAAGTTGATGATGGCTACATTTTTTTAGCACAAAAATAGAGCAAAAAATAAAACAATAAAGAATGCATAAAATTTTATTAAAGGTTTTGACATTTCGGATGCGCCAGCGAAATTCATTTTTTGGAATAAGTGATGAGTAGAAGATTTTTATATTTGCAATGCATTTCAAGCTAGACCTGAAGGACATCGTGCCCATTCTTCTCCCCGTTCTTCTCGATCTTCATTGCATTTAAACAGATTGTTTGCGAGATTGACATCTAGCCCAACATATATTCTAATGTCAATATTTAAATATGTTTTATGAGATAAAATTTTGCAAAGGAACAAAAATTTTCATTACCCCTTTATGGAAATTTATATACATTCCACACATTTCCTATGTATGTAAATATCTAACATCTAAATTTTAATATTTATATTCATAAAACTTTGAAATTAAACTATGCATGAAAATTTGCATTTCAATTTTAAAAAATTAGTAGTACTAATATTTTTAATGTCACACTAAAAATTTGAGTGTTTTGCATGTGAACATGAAAGATTAGGTCTTAGATTTCCAAATATAAATTAATTGTGATATGTATATAAATGGACCATTCTCTTAATGTTTGTAAGATGAAGCATAAATCAGGTAAAGTTTCATAAAATCATTAATTTAGAAATATATTTTATTTGTTGTTTCGTTATCAATATTTTATCATGCAACATATTGAATGAATAATTAATTTAAATATTTTTAAATCTAAAAACCTTTGAAGCACTGTATGTTCGAGCACAATGGATTAGCATAATGACTGAAAATTGGAATATTTGTGGTCTTCATTCTGTATGAGATTTGTGGCAACAAAAAAAATTAACATCATGATTGATGTAAATTTGTTTATTTTATTAAGACGAGATATTTTTATTAACAAGATTAAGAAATGGTGAAAGGCGTAGCAAGTATAGATATTTCTTCTTCGGAAAAGAAAAAATTGGTTTGCCTTAAAAAAAGTCTTGCCTGTTGAAATTTGAGAAAATAAAGGGGAAATATTATTTTTTAGAAACGAGAAGTTTTCTTCTACATTTGAACTATCAAACACATTCGCAAAAAAAAAAAAATGGAGGTTGAGATGAATGAGATTCAAAGACCAAAAAGAATAAAAGAGAAGTATCAGAGATATTAGAAGGTCATGAGAAGGTGGTGGTGACCCCACAAATACCCTTTGAGAAGTTAATGTAGGATAATGTGTGATACCAAGTGGCCTTGAGGGAATAGAGAATGTGAAAGAAGCCCTAGTAAAAGAAGAACAAAAGTAATTAAGCACAATCACTAACATGAGAGAAGGTCCAAAAGTCTATCGAATGAGAGAGAGAAGTAAAGGGTGGTGCGATGTGGTCCACCCTTGGTACTAAGGACGGATAACACGTCGACGCTATGAGACAACATTGGTGCTAGTAAAACCTACAGAATGGTTCACCGAAAGGCCAAATTATGTACGAGATGGCTAAGGAAAAGAAATTGCAGGAGAAAATCTAATACAAACGTGTGTTCACACTTGCATAGAGTTAGTCACGCGACAACAGACTTGCATTAAAGTTCTCATATAAACAATCACACAAACAATCATATGCACGAAGACAATCATGTAGGAGTAGATCTGTAGGCGAAGATGATCATTTCAGATTCGCATAGAGACGATACACTTGCATACAAACTTGTGATTGATAATGCTTGAATCTGTGTGGTCTTCGATATTTATGTGATTCTATTCTAAAAAAGAGATGAATGCATCCATCCTTGTTATGGATGTATTCCTTGCTCTTTATTTGTATATTTTAATTAAGGAAAATAATACGTCAAATATGCTTTATTTACTTATAATATTTCATAATATCATATTGATACCATATGAGAGTTAACTTTCACATGCTACTTGTTGCACAAAAATTCGAAAAGTTTATACAGAGCATTTTGATTATTGAAAATAAAAATATTACTCTTATGAATTATAAATGATGTTGAGCTATAAATGTATAGCTTTCATAGTGGACCCGCCCTGACATAAGTCTAAACTGATTATGAGAAATTTTTGTATCATGTCTTAACCTATGTTCAATTACCCTTTACAATAATTTTAAAGTATGACACATCAACTTAATTCCTCTATAATTTGTATTCTCTCGTACATTCCCTTTATTCTTAAAAATAGGAACCAAAATACTCTTCCTCCACTCCTTTTAGTTCTTAAGATAATATTAAAGAGTTTTGTAATCTAAGAAACTCTCAAATCTTCTAATCAATTCCACACTGCAATTGAGATATCATCAAGTCTTACTGATTTTCTACCATTGATTTTCTTTAAAACATCATCAACAAATTCTTTTTTTACTATTTTGATGGTAAAATTAAAAGATTTTATTATTATTAATGATAAATAAAAAGGAATCTTTTATGGAAAGAAAATGATATTTTTAAAATTGATTGAATGATGCAACANGCTTTGAGTTGGTTCATCCTGTCAGGCGTTTGGGTCCCCCACATCTTATGTTAGTGAGTCCACCATTTGATATTCATTTGGTTTCCTAGATTATCAGATCTTCTAAAGTTTTGTGCTGGCATAATTTTTGTGTGCATATTTAATTTTCTCATTCTTTTACTTCTTTAATATCGTGTTTTTTGCTGGGCCTAGATTAGGATAATGGGTTTAGTTTTAGGTTTAGGATTTCGAGTAGGAGAACGTGAGTAAAGAGGTGAGTGCTTGGGGTGAGGTTTTAGGTAGGAGAGGGTGAGAAGGGTTTGGTTCTCGGGTTAGGGATGAAGAGGAGAGGGAAAAGAGGTAGGGTAATGATTTTATTGGTTTTGATTTTAGGTTTGGGATGTGTTATGGGTGAATTAGATAAGTGGGGTTAATGTCTTTGGTAGGACAAGAGAAAAGAGAGACGAGTGGGTTGCGTGGTTTCAAGTAGGGTGGGGGATGAAGAAGCAAGAAGAAGGCTTGGTGTTGGTTTTCCATATGAGAAAAGAGGAGAGCCATACTGAGAAATTGAAAGAGGAGAGTATGAGGGTTTGAGTGTGAGAAAAGGAAGAAGGTAAAAAGTAAAACTTAGCACAATTCTATGCTACATCATGCATGAATTTAAATTAGAAATGAGAAGAGCTGAATTTGAAGAGAATGTAATTACAAGGTGGTTATAGTGGTGATGACAAAAGTTTTGACTTAGTTTCATTTGATAAAGAAAAATTTGAGCAATAAGTGATGTAATTAATTTTGGTCGAAGTGAGCCCCATGTCAAGATATTTCAAGTCAAAGTGGGTCCCAAACGCTAGGAGAGAGACAATTGGTGGATTTTGA
The DNA here is from genome assembly GCA_003013225.1 of Phalaenopsis aphrodite. NCBI lineage: Eukaryota > Viridiplantae > Streptophyta > Magnoliopsida > Asparagales > Orchidaceae > Phalaenopsis > Phalaenopsis aphrodite. The sequence goes on from NEWO01000001.1 coordinate 7,147,788, forward strand.
GTTAGAGTTAATAGATCAAATTAAACATTTTTTTAAGTAAGATCAAGTTTGGTTGAATTCTGATTTCTATATGAGTTCTTTTGAGCAAATTATTTGCAAATTATTTTTTATTCTCGAAACTATTATTTTATCACTCCTTATTATTGTTGACTTAATAAGCCCTTAAATGGAGTAGGATTTGAGCATGAAGAGATTCATTTGAAAGATTTTGATGATACATACACAATAGTGAAGTCACTTTTGAAAGATAATAACTAGTTGAAATTTTTTTTATGTGGGATCATTGTTCATGCAAGAAAACCCTAAGTGTAAATTTTTACATAAAAATTGTGTTCAGCAACCACCAAATTGGTTTGCATACTTTTCATGTGTGATTATAAAGTTTACGCAACTTACAAATGTAATTTCAATCACTGGATTGACCTTTAAAGAATACGATAATTTTAGAGTTTGAAAAAAAAAACTATTAAAGTATGGAAATTTGAACTGAAGAATTCTCTTAAAAATTATCTTAAATGATTGTTGAAAGTATTTGCATGCTTTTTTTTATATAATAATAAGAATCACGCAACTTTCAAAATAAAGTTTTAAGTCCTACAATGATCTCAGGAGAGAAAATGATTTTTTGTGGTTTATGTTGATTAACACTGATTTTAGGTCAACTTTAGGGTTTGGTTAAATTTATTTATATTTAGAGTTTATTTTAGTTTAATTAATTTTGATTCTAATTTTAATAAAATTTTAGTCTGATTGAATTAAGGTTTAGCTTAAGATTCAATTCAAGTGAGATTCAATTAAATACAAGCTAGAGAAAATGGTTGACCGAAAAATGAGGTCAATAGATGGGTGTTATGCTTCAGAGCAAAGACAATTGAACACAGTTCTCCTGACTAGAGCCTCTTCTAACAAGCTCTCCAGGACAATTCTCCATCTCTAAAATTTGCTAGCATAAATCCAAGAATTTGGATGACAATCACTCAAACTGACTTATCCGAGATTTCTTTTGCCAAAGCCGCCATCCCTTACCTTTGGGTCACTACTCCTGGAGCAAAAAATTCCTTCAGTTTTTTAGCTCTTATCAACTCCTCGACAATGCTCTTGAGGTATCTGCATTCCTCCGTGTCATGGCCAAGGACTCTATGGTAGGCACAATACTTCTTTGTGCTGGAGAGAAGCTCCGTCTCTCATCATTGACATCTTCTTGAAGTATTCCTTATTTGAATGACCTCCACTAGCTCTGTCATTGGGAAATTCATCATAGTGAACTTCATGGCCTCATGATCATTTGATGGTTTCTTATGGTAACAAGCTAGCTATTGTTCAGAGTGTTGCACTTGAACTCCTTGGTTATGATTCTTATCGGGGCTCTTTTTGTCCTGGGGTGATTGGTTGTCTTCATATGACGATCGAGCGGATGGAATTTAGTTTTTTCCTCGGCCACTATATGTTTTCATTGTGGGGCCTCTTCTATATATGATAGGTGGTATATTCTTCCATAACAGATGCAGGGTGGAGTTGTATTCTTTAGTTGAAATGTGATTGTTGGTCAATCATCCCTATATTTTTTATATGTAAGGATTTATGAAGTTGACACCACTACTTGAAAATTTTAATCCCCGGTAATGACACCAAAAACTTGATCCCAAGAAAAGTAAGATTTAAATTATATTTTTAGGTATTCTATGCAAGTATACGTATCATTATCAAGTAACATAGGGCTTTCTGATTAAACTTCGAATATCTATTCCACAGAGATCAAGGTTAATCACTACGGCTTTCAAGAGAAGTTCTAGTTTAGAATAACATGCCTACAATTATCACTACAAAACTACTACTTCTAAACTAAATTACTTAGTGAAAATCAGAAAATGAGTTTTAATAGAATAAAAGTACCCTTCCTCATGCAATGAAATTAGTGACATGTGTAAAAGTAAAACAAGTAGTGAGAGAGATTGTGATAAATAGGAGAAATTATATTCTTTACCCTTACTAGAGATGATATAAAGAACATTGATTAATCAAAAGTTTGAATAGTTCTGAAGATGGGCTAGGTAGGGAAAATACTAGCTCTCTCTCTAGAGTTTCCTCTTATCCCTCCACCTGGAGGCTAACATCTCACATCAAAACCTAAAATAATAGACCAAATTAGGGGTCATTAGCTTGTCACTCTAAAGTCCTCTAATTCTACACCCATCAAAGATTACTTTCTTATTTATTTACACTCAACTATATGAACTACATTCTCATCCATACAATCTCATGTGATTCTACCATAGTTGATTAAGACAACACCATCTTGGATCTTACATGTTCTCACAACAGATTTTAAAATGCAAGTTGATCAAGTTTACATGTAAATAAAGAGCAAAGTAAAATCATCACAATATATTCTCACTCTACTCAATTCAATATTCTACACATGCATACTAATTCATTACAAGAGGGAAGAGTAAAGAAAACTACTGACTACACATGGAGAAACAACAAAAACTTTTCATTGAACAAGACTTTGAAAACATACAAACAAAGTACTAAATTCAAATCAAAATACAATGAAAACACTTATCTATAATGTAAACCAAACTCTCCTTGTATAGCAAAATCAATCTCCTTACAATCCTCTCCAAGAACAAAGGGAAAAGAAAAGAAGAAATTTTCACACTCTCTTTTTCTATCTCACCTTGCCGCCCCACTTGGGGCTCACGCCCAAGCCTTCTTCTTCTTCTCCAAGTCTTCTTATACTCTTCTAATTGATTCAAGAGTCTAAGAGTTATTTTAAAACATTTCCAAGCCTTTTTCTTATAATTTCCCAAGAGATGCTTAAGCGTCTTTTCAAAACTGTCCATATTCATTGAATCTTCCAAATGGTGCCTGAAGTGCCTCTTTAAAACTCCAAATAACCGCCCAAAATTCTTCTAGAAAGCCCGTTTTCTCATTTCCAATGAATTCCTTAAGAGATTCATGAAGCACTGCTTCAAAAATCGTCCAAATATGACGTATATTTTAGAAGATATGTTGAAAACTGTCACCCGCGCCTAAGCGCCGATTTTTGGGTGCTTAAGCGCCCCCCTCTCTGTTTGGTGGCTCCTAAGCACCATATTTGGGCACTTAAGTGTCGAGCACAGACACCTAAGTGTCCAGTTTAGGTCCCATTGGCTTTGGTGTGCCCCGATTCGACCCGATTTGCTCCGGTTTGCTTCGTTTTGGTCCATTTTTGTTCCTTTTGCTCCAATCACTCCAAAATTTTCAATTTGATGTACCTACAACCAAAAACACAATAAAACATATCTTTAAAGTGCAATATCTTTATAAAATAGAGCATGAAAAATAATAAATTTTAAGGCGTATCAGTCAACTCTAACAATTCAGCTAAGGTCTTCAGTTACTAGAGACCCAAAGCATAATTGAAAGCTCCCTCCTTCAACCCTTGAGCTAAGTAGGTGTATGAAACTTGGGGATTATATCTCATACTTCTAGCATCTTCTTTTAGAAGCAAGTGATAAATGAGTGGAGGCTCCCGTTTTGCACTTGCCCATTTTGTAGTAGGGACTGTGAACTTTCCTACAGATTTAGGGCACTAGCAAACTGCACCACAATTATACACTTGAAATCAACAAAGGAGTTCATCACTCCACCTAGAAATTTATTGAAACATATGAGGTCTGACTCCCTAAGTGTAATGAATAAAAGGCAACACTTTAGCGCATCAGTAACTCTCAACAGACAGATGGTCGAGGCAAAATGGTTGACCAGATCAATCTGACCCTTAAAGGAATCCAATGAAAGAATTTTGAATTCTTTGTTGGTCATCATCAGAAATCTACTGAGAATATGCATTCTCCAGCTAATGGGGTGCCTCATTATGCCCAAATCATTATCGATCTATTAATATTGACACAACACTGTTCTGGTACTGGAATCTCCTATTCTTTATGGGGCATGAGTTACCCTTACACCGTTGTGCACAAGTGCTTCCTTCTTGGGGTTTTTCTCCCTTCCCTTTGCTACTGTTTCTCGAAGGTCTCCAACATCTGACATATTATCTGGCATTTCAGCTCTTGGATAGGTTGTTGTACAAATTCCTTAGTGTACTCTATGTTTGCAGAGTTTCTTTGGTGTTTTCTTCTCCTTGTGGTGTTTCTCTTCTTATTGTTGGCTTGATTCATGCACAAATGTTATGATGTTTAATCCAAAATTGATTGGGGGTCACAACTAAAGAATAGAGCCTAAAGCAGGAGAGAGAGAGAGAGAGAGAGAGAGAGAGAGAGAGCAAAATATTAAACACTAAAATAAGGAAAATGTATAATTTCTTATTCATGAAATGATCTCATATTTAAAGATAAAAGAGGTGTAATAAATGAAATTATATTTATGTCTCTTGGTATTCACTCTTGTGAGCCTAGGTCTGCTTCTCTCAAGCTCAATTAGTTGAACTTGGTAGGATTTCATTGGGCTTTATCGATCAACTGAATATGGTAAGCACTATTGATTGGCTTTGTTATTGAACTCTTGGTAGATGTATAGCTTTAGAGTAAGTGACTTAATTTATTTTGTTGGAAGGCTCGAACCATAGATGCTATCAGACAATCTATCTTATACTGGTTAAGGGTTTATAGAACTGATCAACTAAGTATTGTCGATTGGTTAAGTATTGGTGCTTGATTCTCATTGAAAACTCCCATTAGCAAAACAAAGTTAGGTTGTCGGGCTGAAGTTGAATCTTCGCAATTTGACAGGTAGCCTACCCTTAGATGAAGAGGTCTTGAGGGATGACTGTTGGTCTTCCCCAATGTAGTTAAAAGATCTAGGGATTTACCCCTTCTTCAGACTTGATTGCATCAAAGTGTTTGGTTCAGATGATCATTTGTCTTGTGACTGGGCGAGTCACTCGGCTTGTGTCACTTACTCATCTATTTAACAATTGGCTTTGAGTTTGGCTCATCCAGTGGTGCGTCTGGGTGCCCTAAAATTTTTGTCGGTGAGTCCACACTTTATCATTTCTTGTTTTGTACTAGACCGTCGGATCTCATTGAGATTTGTGTTGGCATAATTTAAGTGTACACAAATGATAGTCTGTCATACTAGAAAATTTTTAAGCATTTGCCAATGAAAATTTAGGAGTTGAAGAATTATCTACTTTAATAAAATTTGTTGAAAACTTAGTAAGTGTTTTTGCTGAAAAATATTTGTATCGCAAGAATAAAAATTGAACACTACTTTTTAAATTTGTTTTCACTCTTTCAATCTTTTCCACTTATATGTCAAGAAAATTATCTCGGGCAAAGCAATTTCAAGAGTGAGAAAAAGGTAATACCAGATTCAAATCAAACTAATTATGACTGCATATGTACCGAAGGGGATACAATCACATGCACGATAAGGATGAGCATTATTATTTCATAGAATTTAAAAAACCCTGAGATTATTTTATTTTTCATTAAAAAAAAATTTGACGTTTATGTTTTACCCAAGGTAAAGGGTTATAGACAAATAAATATAAGGTTTCAAAACTCATCACCACTTGCACCCATATATTACGAAAAGCGATTCATAACCATTTTCTTTTACATTATCTTTGGCTATACAACTTTAAGACAAAAACGTTGCACTAATCACGTGAATCCTTCTAATAAATTATGTCAGGAAATGTTTGCCGCTGGCACAGACACAACAGTCACCACTTTAGAATGGACGATGGCAGAACTCATCAAGCACCCAACATTAATGCAAAAGGTTCAAAGGGAAATAAGAGAGACTCTTGGATCTAAACAGGTTATTGAACAAGAAGATATTGACCGATTAATTTACCTAAAAGCAATTATCAAAGAGTCTCTAAGGATGCATGTTCCAGTTGCTCTACTAGTTCCCAGACTCTCAACAGAAGATGCTCAGCTACAAGGCTATGACATTCCTGCTGGAACAAGAATCATAATCAATGCATGGGGAATCGCTAGAGATCCTAATTATTGGGACAGACCAGATGAATTTTGGCCTGAGAGATTCATAAATAGCAATATTGATTTTAGAGGACAATACTTTCAGTTTACACCTTTCGGAGCGGGGAGAAGAGCCTGCCCAGGCATATGCTTCGCAACCGCCGTTATAGAATGCACCCTCATAAACTTGTTGCGCGATTTTGATTGGGAGGTTCCGGAGGAATCTAAGGATGAAGTTTTGGATATGAGTGAAGCTGCAGGAATAACAATTCACAAAAAGTCAGCACTTATTCTTATGCCAAAATTGCATTTTGCAGAACTTACCTAACTATTTTGGTTGAACTGTAACTGAAAATATGAAACATAAAGGAATTTGATATGAGTGAATTGTAAGGGAATAAAAACTAGCATGTCAGGTAATGTTCAAACAAAAACCTATTATTATGGCAGCAAGCCTTTCTTTAAAACCCACAAAGTGAAAGTCAATCAATTTGATAAAAATTTTGAAAAATTTACATGCAATTCTTATGTATTTACATTTCTTACAGCTAAGCTTTCATACTTACATACATAGCACTTTTTTGCTTAGAAACTATGCATAAAAATGTGTATTTCATTTTTAAAAAGTTATAATAGTGTTATTTGCATGTGATATTAATGATTTGAGTTCTATGGTGTAAATATGAAAGTTTCAATATGAGATATGTTAAATACATAAGAATTGTGTGCTGTGCCCCTAAAAAATTTTGGTAGTTATGAAAATCCTAAAATCAATTGTGTCATATATGAATACAAGTGGCTTAAACTTTCTTAAAAAAAACGGTACAAAATGAAAAGCAACTGCGACAAATAATATTATCTTTTACAATAATTTGGAGATAAAAAAAATTTTTAAACATAGTTTTTGCATTGCATACATATATTGTACATATAACTAAAAATAAAAAAATATAAATTGATTATGCAAATTTCTTCAAAAGATTTGAGAAAATGATGTCGAAGCATGAAAGAAATGAGTGGTACCAACCTCCAAAGCTAGTGTTTCAGTTTCTAGTGTGATAGCACTGTAACTAGCTCAAGTTCTGAAAACTCTTGGTGGCAACATCAACGAAGGTAACTAAATAAAGAGAATGTTTATATAAGTATAAAAACAAATATAAAATGAATCGCTAGTAAACAAAATAAGATGAGTTTGCTCACATGTTGTGTTGGAGTTTGAAGATCAAATTTTGGATAAAACTTGGATAGCTTAGACTGAAAACTAATTACAATAGAAGGCTGAAATTCAATTACAATAGAAGCCTGAAATTCAGTGGAGAATGGCCTGCATTTGTATGCACCAAAAGGATGTTTTTTGATATATGGTTATGAAACAATACAAAAATTTGTAATAAATATTAAGTTTTTTTTAATAGATATCAGATATATCCAAACAACTACCCTCAGTTTCCATTACTTCATGCCCCAATACAATGGAGAGAAAAATTGGGTCAGCATATATTTAATGGTCTTTTAAATCATTCATTTTGATATTAGAGTAATAAAAGATTTCATTAATCAGCCATATGTTCCAATAATTTTAAAAATGCCTTCAAATCCCTTTCTTTATAATTCTCTTAACATTTCTTTTTTTCCCTTTTTTTTTTAACCTGGGCACAATGCAGTATATTTGGTCTAATATCAAGACCAACTTGCAAAGATAGGAGGTTGCTGGTACAACAAACTTGGCTTAACCATTCAAGTCAGAAATGAGAATGAATGTGCTGCCAAACTAATTCAGTACATTTATTCCTCAATCACTTATTAATCACTCTATTTAGGTTTCTCTAGCTTTTTGATTTGCATTTTTACTCGCGAGTAATTTAAATGAATTACTAAAATTACAAGTCATCTTTTGTATTACCACTCACATAAACATTGGCATAAGACATCTTCAAAAGCTTGTGAACTAAGAGATAAATGTATTCTTAACTACAAAAACAATCTCCATGATCTCAGAGAAGACATTTTCATATTTGTCAAAATTACAGCTCATATAATTGTATGATACATCTTAAGGTTTGAAATCCAGTAATAATAATAGAAAAAAAAGAAAAAAAACATTATGAGATTCATGACAAGCACACTAACAAGAATTATAACCTACTATCAAGCATAATTTCTTCACATTTTACATTTAATTATAAAAATAATAGCAAAGTACCATATTATACAACTTCAAAAGACAGTCTTTATTATGGAGTCCAACAAAGAACTAAAGTGACATATCCTTCAATCTTACATTTGAATGTAATGGAAGGTATGTTAGAAATTCATGCCTCTAGAATCCACAAAACATAGTTTCTATCTTGAAATCATTGTTGAAGAGAACACACACATGTTCATCACTATAAGTTGATGATGGCTACATTTTTTTAGCACAAAAATAGAGCAAAAAATAAAACAATAAAGAATGCATAAAATTTTATTAAAGGTTTTGACATTTCGGATGCGCCAGCGAAATTCATTTTTTGGAATAAGTGATGAGTAGAAGATTTTTATATTTGCAATGCATTTCAAGCTAGACCTGAAGGACATCGTGCCCATTCTTCTCCCCGTTCTTCTCGATCTTCATTGCATTTAAACAGATTGTTTGCGAGATTGACATCTAGCCCAACATATATTCTAATGTCAATATTTAAATATATTTTATGAGATAAAATTTTGCAAAGGAACAAAAATTTTCATTACCCCTTTATGGAAATTTATATACATTCCACACAATTCCTATGTATGTAAATATCTAACATCTAAATTTTAATATTTATATTCATAAAACTTTGAAATTAAACTATGCATGAAAATTTGCATTTCAATTTTAAAAAATTAGTAGTACTAATATTTTTAATGTCACACTAAAAATTTGAGTGTTTTGCATGTGAACATGAAAGATTAGGTCTTAGATTTCCAAATATAAATTAATTATGATATGTATATAAATGGACCATTCTCTTAATGTTTGTAAGATGAAGCATAAATCAGGTAAAGTTTCATAAAATCATTAATTTAGAAATATATTTTATTTGTTGTTTCGTTATCAATATTTTATCAAGCAACATATTGAATGAATAATTAATTTAAATAATTTTAAATCTAAAAAACTTTGAAGCACTGTATGTTCGAGCACAATGGATTAGCATAATGACTGAAAGTTGGAATATTTGTGGTCTTCATTCTGTATGAGATTTGTGGCAACAAAAAAGATTAGCATCATGATTGATGTAAATTTGTTTATTTTATTAAGACAAGATATTTTTATTAACAAGATTAAGAAATGGTGAAAGGCCTAGCAAGTATAGATATTTCTTCTTCGGAAAAGAAAAAATTGGTTTGCCTTAAAAAAAGTCTTGCCTGTTGAAATTTGAGAAAATAAAGGGGAAATATTATTTTTTAGAAACGAGAAGTTTTCTTCTACATTTGAACTATCAAACACATTCGCAAAAAAAAAAAAATGGAGGTTGAGATGAATGAGATTCAAAGACCAAAAAGAATAAAAGAGAAGTATCAGAGATATTAGAAGGTCATGAGAAGGTGGTGGTGACCCCACAAATACCCTTTGAGAAGTTAATGTAGGATAATGTGTGATACCAAGTGGCCTTGAGGGAATAGAGAATGTGAAAGAAGCCCTAGTAAAAGAAGAACAAAAGTAATTAAGCACAATCACTAACATGAGAGAAGGTCCAAAAGTCTATCGAATGAGAGAGAGAAGTAAAGGGTGGTGCGATGTGGTCCACTCTTGGTACTAAGGACGGATAACATGTTGACGCTATGAGACAACTTTGGTGATAGTAAAACCCACAGGATGTTTCACCGAAAGGCCAAATTATGCATGGGATGGCTAAGGAAAAGAAATTGCAGGAGAAAATCTAATACAAACGTGCGTTCACACTTGCGTAAAGTCAGTCACGTGACGACATACTTGCATTAAAGTTCTCATATAAACGATCACACAAACAATTGTATGCACAAAGATGATCATGTAGGAGTAGATCTGTAGGCGAAGATGATCATTTCTGATTCGCATAGAGATGATACACTTGCATACAAACTTCTAATTGATAATGTTTGAATCTGTGTGGTCTTCGATATTTATGTGATTCTATTCTAAAAAAGAGATGAATGCACCCATCATAGTTATGGATGTATTCCATGCTCTTTATTTGTATATTTTAATTAAGGAAAATAATACGTTAAATATGCTTTATTTACTTATAATATTCCATAATATCATATTGATACCATATGATAGTTAGCTTTGACATGCTACTTGTTGCACAAAAATTCAAAAATTTTATACATAGCATTTTGATTATTGAAAATAAAAAAATTACTGTATGAATTATAAATGATGTTGAGCTATAAATGTATAGTTTTCATAGTGGACCCGCCCCGACATAAGTCCAAATTGATTATGAGAAATTTTTGTATCATGTCTTAACCTATGTTCAATTACCCGTTACAATAATTTTAAAGTATGACACATCAACTTAATTCCTCTATAATTTGTATTCTCTTGTGCATTCCCTTTATTCTTAAAAAATAGGAACCAAAATACTCTTCCTCCACTCCTTTTAGTTTTTAAGATAATATTAAAGAGTTTAGTAATCTAAGAAACTCTCAAATCTTCTAATCAAACCACATCGCAATTGGGATATCATCAAGTCTTACTGATTTTCTACCATTGATTTTCTTTAAAACATCATCAACAAATTCTTTTTTTTACTATTTTGATGGTAAAATTAAAAGATTTTATTATTATTAATGATAAATAAAAAGGAATCTTTTATGGAAAGAAAATGATATTTTTAAAATTGATTGAATGATGCAACACCTCGACAAGATATTTTTTTTGTGATAGTAGATTTTTTATCGGGCATTAACATACATCACCCAATTTTTATGTATTTAAATATCTTACATCTAAATTTTACTTTTCTTACTTTTATAGTATCCAAATATTTTAAAAATACCACTTTTTCAACTTTAAAAAATTGAAATACTCCTTTTCATGTACAAAATAGTGGTATATATAAGTACAAATTAAAATCAAGGTGCTAGATATACAAGTACGTATACATTGAGGGGCACATATGTAAATCTTTCATTTCTCTGGTTGCGCTTACAAAATGAAGAATCCCAAATCCAGCTCTTCATTTTCAAAAAATAAAATAAAAAACAAAAATTCCCATCCTTCATGTCCACACAAAAAAAGTAGATTTTAAAGGTATCAATTATCCTCTGAATCGACAGATGACTTCCTTAAACACATCCAAAAGAAGCACAGAAGCAAAGCAAGCACAATCCTAGTAAAACCCCCAACATGGCAACCATAATGATCCTCCTAAACCTGCTAACAATTCTCCTCCTCTTCTTCTTCCTCCGCAAGCGCAAAGCCGTCGCCGCAAATAAGCTTCCGCCGTGCCCGCGAGGTCTCCCACTGTTGGGAAACCTCCACCAACTCGGCTTATTTCCTCACCGATCCCTCAACACCCTTTCTAAACAGTACGGCCCTCTCATCCTTCTCCGATTAGGCATCGTCGCACCCACCGTCGTCATCTCCTCCGCAGAACTCGCAGAACAAGTCATGAAGACTCAAGACCTCATCTTTGCGAGCCGTCCACCATCGTCCATGGCCAACCATCTCCTCTACAATACCAAGGATATCGCCTTCTCGCCTTATAACGACTATTGGAGGATGATGAAGAAGATATGCATCATCCATCTGCTGAGCAGCAGGCGCGTGCAATCGTACAAGCGCGTGCGGCAGGAGGAAATGGATCTTCTAATCGCAGAGATTCGCGCTGCGTCCGCGGCGGCGGAGGCGGTGAACTTGAGCAAGAGGTTGGGGGTTCTCACGAATGATATCATTTGCAGGGTGGCGTTGGGGAGGAAGTACTCTGGGGAGACGAGATTTCGAGAAATGTTGGATGATTTTCAGAGGTTGTTGGGTAGCTTCCCAATGGCGGATTTTGTTCCTTGGCTGGGTTGGGTGGATAGGGTCATTGGGTTGGAGGGAAGAGCGAGGAGGACTTCGAGGGAGTTGGATCAGTTTTTGGAGCTGGTTTTGGAGGAGCATCTGAATAGAAAAAAGAGTTCAAATGCGATTGGGAGCAGCAAAGAATGTGTGGACTTGGTAGATGTGTTGTTATCAGTTAAAGACGAACATGATACCAAAGATGCTAACATCGCCCTTGATAAAGAGCATATTAAAGCTCTAATTCTAGTAAGTATTTAACATTTACACCAGAAAACATATATGAACAATAGATAATCATTCTAGAAAATTTTAAAGAATTTACCTTTAAAAGTGACAATGACCTTGCAATAATCACATGAATGTAGAGCACAAATCACAATGTAAACACCAAGGCTTTGAATCATAAAAACAATAGTATATATATGTATATATAGGTAAATAGAAACAAACAGTATGCCCTAATTTTTTCCTTCTAATAAATTATGTCAGGAAATATTTGCTGCTGGTACAGATACAACATTCACCACTTTAATATGGGCAATGGCGGAGCTCATCAACAACCCAACATTGATGCAAAAGGTTCAAAGGGAGATAAGAGAAACTCTTGGATCTAAACAATTTATTGAAGAGGAAGATGTTGACAAATTAACTTACCTCAAAGCAACTATCAAAGAGACACTAAGATTGCACGCTCCAATTGCTCTGCTACTTCCCAGACTCACAACACAAGACACTCAGTTGCAAGGCTATGACATTCATGCTGGAACAAGAATCATAATCAATGCTTGGGGAATTGGTAGAGATCCTAATTATTGGGTCAGGCCAGAAGAATTTTGGCCCGAGAGATTCATAAATAGCAGTGTTGATTTTAGAGGACAACACTTTCAGCTTACACCGTTCGGAGCAGGGAGAAGAGCCTGTCCGGGGATAGGCTTCGCAATCATCGTTATAGAATGCACCCTCGCGAATTTGTTGCGAAATTTCGACTGGGAGGTTCCAGAAGAATCGAAGGATGATATTTTGGATATGAGTGAAATTGCAGGAATAGCAATTCAAAAGAAGTCACCACTTATTCTTATGCCAAAATTGCATTTTGCA
>NEWO01000001.1:7170759-7228191 GCA_003013225.1 Phalaenopsis aphrodite
GATGTATTTTAACTTTTAGAAGTTAAAATGATGGTACTTTCAATGTGATATGAAAGATGGGGATTCTATAAATGTAAAAAAGCAAAGTTACATGGTAGATATGCAAATACATAAGAATTGGATGGTATGTATGTAAGAGCCCCAAACTTTAAAATACCGTTTGCCTAAACAAAAAAATAAAAATCCTTAATTTTTACAAAAATATCCTCCAGTTTTGATAATATAGGAATTCATTTACCACTTGCCAAAAATTACATCAGCTTTAAGAGGTGCTTGGCTACAATCAGGATTTGATTTAAATAGGATTTAATAAATCCTATAAATCCGAATTTATCACATCCAAAAGTGTGAAATTCAGAAAAAAAAAATTTAATTCAATTAAGATTAAATTATTTATTGTTTCTACAGTTATAGAAATAGTTAACATAAAAAATATATCTATTTTATTTACATGACTCAACTAATATTTGTTTTGTACAACGTTCGGATCTAGGAGTCCAAAAATAAAAAAAAAAGTCAATTCATTTTAGCACAAATGAATATTCTCCCTCTTGTTATTTCTCATTATTCATGTGTTATTGTCGAGGTATTCATGTATTATTGTGTTCTACGAATATTCCCGGCATTATAATAACAAAATAATACATCAATATCACCACAATAGCACTTAAATAACGTGGAATAACACATGAGAAATATTCCCCAGTGTTATCGAGCCGGATCACAAGAAAACGAATATGTTTTTTTCCTGTCAACCTCACATGGAAGTGATTCATCCTTAGACGGTAAACAATCGCAAAACTTTGCGATAAATCTCCTCAGTCTCCTGCGGACACGAAGGCCTCAGCAAACTCATATTTTTATAAACAAATAAGTGCATGAAGTCCATCCAGATTTTATAACCATAGTTTCATCTAATCCAAGACCAGAAGAGGACCGGCCATAATTATAATTTAAAAATAAATTTATTTTATTTACCTGACTGCTAACATTACACTTCCTTCGAGAGCTTCGATGCTAAAGACACCCGGCCATAATTATAATTTAAAAATTAATTTATTTTATTTACATGACTCGGCTAATATTGTAGTTTCATGCACACATCCTATACCAAAAGACAACCATAATTATAGTTNACAAGAAAAATAGTCATAAGTTAAAAGAAACAGTGCAGTAAAGCTAAGACAAAAGTAGGAGATATGTCTAAAAAATGGGAAAAAATAAGATTAAAAAGTTATGCCTCAATACAACAAAAATAAAAGACAAAAAGTAGTTGTAGAACAATTAATCTAAAATTGCATACATATATTACTAAGTTTCATAAGAGGAACTCATCGTCAAACATGAGCCTAAAATTTCTTCTTCGCTCTCATCATCATCCTCATTCAAAAATTCTCCTGGTACCCTCCAACGCAAACTTGTCATCGTTTGTACCGCCCTGAGTGCTAAAATCCAACATACCTTCCCCTTGGTGAATTGGTTCTATAGTACTATGTCTCTCAATAGTTTTCCTTTGTTTATTCTTCATAAAAACATTCCAATTATTTTTTTTCCTTACTCTACCAGGATATTGAAGGAAATAAACCTATATAGCTTGGCGTGCCAGAACAGATGGATCAAACTTTACATATTGTATATTCAATTTGACTTCAGTGTTATCCTAAGACATGAGTGCTCAAATTCCTTGATTCAGAACATGATCAAACCACTGGCAATTGAACAAGTACATATTGTAGCTGACAATACCTGGATATTGCAATTAAATGACTTCATCAAATAGGTTGTAATAGCTAATCTCGTTATTTGTGTGTGCGTTTCTTTTAACAATGACACCACAGTTATATGTCTTTTTTCCATTCAAACCATATACTTGTATGGAATCTATAACCATTTACGTCAAATATATGTCATGTAGTAACTGTGCGATTAGACACCCATGCAAGATCTAGTAATCTTTAATCTGTGATATTGTTGGTTGTATTGCGAACCTATAGTAAATTGAGAGGTACCTTCAGTGTAACTTTAAATTTGATAATTATATTACGCACATGTGTTTAGAAGAGTTGCTTCTACATACGTATAATTTGAATCTTCTTGGAAATTTTGCTTTGACTTTCTTGATTATCAGAGACTCATCTTACATGTTCAGACTGTCAATAAAAAACCTGCTCACAATATTAATTTTTTTGTATTTTCAAATTAGTTAGTATATGACTAAAATTCACAGCAATAAATGATAATTAATATTGATTTTGGAGACCGTGAAGTTTATTGTATAAATGGCTAGGCTTTGTCATAGTTCATTAGGACGTACAATGCAATTGACCGAATCTCTTTATCGCTTAGATACTGTGCACAATGCCTCCCTGATGGCTTACCTAATATTTGATATACAGATAACTCTGATTCTGAAGGCATGTCACCTACACTATGACCTCTTTGATGACCTTGCTCAAAATAAGAGGAGTAAAAAGTTATCATCTTCTGCAACATACATGCTTCGTAGATCCATCCCTTAAGATGTGCTTTGTTCTTAATCATTTTTTTTTATTTTATTTAAAAATCTGTAGCACATATATTTTAAGTGTGAAAAATAATGGTACTTGCAATGTATGCATCAAAAAGACGTGCCTCTTAAAGGGATACATCCATCTATATTGTACTAGACCCCACAGTATAGCCTCTTAACATAGATGTATAGGCAGATGCTCCATAGAGTCAAAGAAACCGATAGGAAATATCTGCTCAGGCTTATATAATAATCGAAGAATGCTCGCATTGAGATGTTTCAGCGAGTCAACATTCAGTGTCCATAGATGTATATTGACTATGATCAAGGGATCAAGCATTAACTTTGGTAGCGCTTGAAATTCAATGAGTAATAAGCACTGCAGAAATATACGACAGTTGTGACTCTTCATGTCAAATACCTTAACCGTTCCAAAGTCAAAACATCAATTCAAATTTGAAACATAGCTGCTGGGAAACTTCTGAGAATTCACCCACTCAAAAATTATCCTCCTTGATCTGGTGTAAGACAATATGCAGCTTTGAGGTTTATTAATTTACATTCATTTGTCTCCTGAAGTTCTATTGCCATCATTTTGCAGCATTCTTTCAGGTTCATTCCAGCTTTCGCATTATCTTTTGTCTTATTCTTGATAACCATCACAATATTGAATTTTTTTTCAATAAAATCTTCTCAATGTGCATAATATCAAGATTATGTCAAATCAGGTTAGTCTTTCAGTACCAAAGATTCTAGAATATAATATACTTAATCCAATTGTATGTGACACCAAAATCAGGAAGACAAATTGAAGCTAGCTCTGTTCTCTCGGTGATCTTCGGTACTTCACTTATTATCTGCAATATTTTGACTCCGGTAATCACCAGGAGTGAACTTGATCTCTCAACCCTGTTTTTGAAGAATGCATCTACGTTTCTTCTTAATGGGTGATCGCGGTGAAGAAATCTACGATGGCAATCGAACCAGTTGTTTGCCCTACTATGCTTCAGAGGAAATACCTTTGACATATCCATGCAGTAAGGACAAAGCCAAATTCATAAATTTTATGAATTTGATATGTTCATTTGTGTTCGAGGCATTTGATAAGACCTACGTAAGCAATGCATAATAAATTTTAAAATGGCATATACATTATATTTAAGATAACCATGGAGTCATGAGTCTTCCTAAAATATTCTCTTATAGTGGAAAAATATATTGCGTCCATTGTCCGGGCTGCAATACACAGAGAAGGGAAAAAGAAAAAAACAAACCTTCGTTGAATCACAACCATTGTCCGGACGCAGCTTGCATCCGAACAAATTACACTATTTTATCCTTGTGTTGACATTCCCAAATACAAATCTTTTAATAGCTTAGTGAAAGTGATCTTTTTTTATGATTTTTGTTATTAAATCAACAAACTGAAAGAAAATAATAAGAAATCATTAGACGATATTATGCAAAATTCATTATCAAAATTCAATAACGAGTTATATATGAATCGCCTAAGCTTACAGGGTTAACAAATCTTAGTAGCACCATTTATGCATTTACCAATGTGGGTTCATGATCTAACATTCACTTTGATAACACAAATAATATGAGTTCATTTATAACATGATGAATATGATTGGTTATGATATTTGATGGGCTCCTCATGCACATCACGTTATTATATATATTTTATGATGAGAAGTGTGTAACCAAAGTAGTTTAAGTAGGAGTTTAGGGTTCTTAAAGTTGGGCTGTAATTCAAGATAGGACTTAAAATTTGTATTAATTAGGGCAAACTTATAAGGCCCAAGTTGAGTTAATTTATTTTGATCAAGGCCCAAACTTGCTCGAATTTGAACCCTCGGAGATATTTGCACTAATGGAATTAATTTAATTTGATATCGAAAATAATTTTTAATGCTATGAGATTTTAGATTGGTCATATAAGCTATGTCCGGTTTTACAATTGGTCATGGGTTGCCTTTGCCCGCACAAGCCGTCTTCATTTTCATTATTTGCATTTGTTAACGGCGGCTATATACATGAGAAAATAAAAATAAATAAATACATATCACAAAATTTCAATTTTCTTGCACATCTAATAATTAAATTTCTGTTTTAACGTTTACAATACTTTATTTATGCTTAAAATGTATTTATATTTAAAAGTTAATCATAAAAATATTTTTTTTATATTAAAGCTTAGAAGTTAGAAATCTAAATACATAAAAATTGTCTTATATTTATATAAATGGCCCCAAAAAAACCAATATATATATATATATATATATACAATTATCATTCAAATTTAAAAAAATTTGGCATATTGTATTAAAATATTCTTAATTTATTTTATTTAAATGAAACCACAATTCTAAATAGAAAGAAAAAGAATTCATATAACTAATCCCACTTGATGAGATAAAGATTTGTTGTTGTAGTCATACCATTGAAATTTTCAAAATTTTAAATTTATAACAGTTATTATTTAAAAAAAAATATTTTTATTTTCTAAATTTAATGACATTAATATTTTTAATATAAAAATAATTAAGTAGTAATAAAAATATTAAAAATAATTGGGTGAATTTTAGTTCAGGGACAAAAAAAATTTCATAGGTTTTAGAGTGCACTCAAATTTGGTAAATTAGACCACAAATCTCAAGACGCGGCTTCGAGCAATATCGGTCGGTTTGACGTAGCTGTAGTTGTGCTGCCCCAGGAAGCTACTGTGGGGAAACTTGTGGGGAAGCCGACTGTCTGTTTGTTGCAAGTGTGAAAATAGTTGTGATGTAGTTGTTTCTACAAAAATGATCATTTTGTCTCTTTTTAGTGAAATATAAAAATACCTAGAACTTGGGTGGTATGTATTTAAACTCGTTTTTACCATGCAATTTTAGTAAAAAAGAAATCTGGGCCATCAGAATACACAAATTTAAATCTAAGAAAGCTCGATATACTTTTTTTTTGGTATAATTATTTCTTACATTTGAGCTTCAAGTTAATCTCACGGAACATGTAGCAGGTGGAGAAGTCAAATACGAAACAAAAACTGACTGAATGACGGCACCGAAATGTAGCAGATATTTGTTTGGCAGCCGATTTTTTAAAAACATTTTCAAAGAAAGCACCCAAATTTTTTAAAATAGCAAACAATCTGCAATCCAAGCAAAACCCCAAACAAAGCCACCATGATGATCCTCCTAAACCTGCTAACAATTCTCCTCCTCCTTTTCCTCCTCCGCAAGCGCAAAGCCGTCACCGCCAAAAAGCTTCCGCCGTGCCCGCGAGGTCTCCCACTGTTGGGAAACCTCCACCAACTCGGCTCATTTCCTCACCGATCCCTCAACTCCCTTTCTAAACAATATGGCCCTCTCATCCTTCTCCGATTAGGCATCGTCGCCCCCACCGTCGTCGTCTCCTCCGCAGAACTAGCGGAACAAGTTATGAAGACTCAAGACCTCATCTTCGCCAGCCGTCCACCATCGTCCATGGCCAACCATCTGCTCTACAATAGCACGGATATCGCCTTCTCGCCTTACAACGACTATTGGAGGATGATGAAGAAGATATCCATCGTCCATCTGCTGAGCAGCAGGCGCGTGCAATCGTACAAGCGCGTGCGACAGGAGGAAATAAATCTCCTAATTGAAGAGATTCGCACTGCTTCAGCGGCGGCGGAGGCGGTGAACTTGAGCAAGAGGTTGGGGGTTCTCACGAATGATATCATATGCAGGGTGGCGTTGGGGAGGAAGTACTCTGGGGAGACGAGATTTCGAGAGATGTTGGATGAGTTTCAGAGGTTGTTGGGGAGCTTTCCAGTGACCGATTTTATTCCTTGGCTGGGTTGGGTGGATAGGGTGATTGGGTTGGAGGGAAGAGCGAGGAGGACTTCGAGGGAGTTGGATCAGTTTTTGGAGCGGGTTTTGGAGGAGCATCTGAGTAGAAAAAAAAGTTCAAATGCGATTGGGAGCAGCAAAGAATGTGAGGACTTGGTGGATGTGTTGTTATCAGTTAAAGACGAACATGGTTCCGAAGATGCTGGCATCCCCCTTGGTAAAGAGCATATTAAAGCTCTAATTCTAGTAAGTATTTAACATTTACACCTGAAAAGATTTATGAACAATAGACAATCGTTCTAGAATTTTCTGAAGAATTTGCCTCTAAAGGTGAAGATGACCTTGTAATAATCACATGAATGTAGAGCACAAATCTCAAAGTAAACACCAAGGCTTTGAATCATGAAAATAATACTATACATATGTGTGTGTGTGTGTGTGTGTGTGTGTGTGTGTGTGTGTGTGTGTGTGTGTATATATATATATATATATATATATATATATATATATATGTATAGTATTATTTTCATATATAAACATGAAAATAAACAAACATGATACACTAAATTTTTTTTCTTCTAATAAATTATGTTAGGAAATGTTTGCGGCTGGCACAGACACAACAATCACCACTTTAGAATGGGTCATGGCAGAGCTCATCAAGCACCCCATATTGATCCAAACGGTTCAAAGGGAGATAAGAGAGACTCTTGGCTCTAAACAGGTTATTGAAGAGGAAGATATAGACAAATTAACTTACCTAAAAGCAACTATCAAAGAGACTCTAAGATTGCACGTTCCAGTTGCTCTGCTAGTTCCCAGACTCACAACAGAAGACACTCAGTTACAAGGCTATGACATTCCTATTGGAACAAGAATCATAATTAATGCATGGGGAATCGCCAGAGATCCTAATTATTGGGACACGCCGGATGAATTTTGTCCTGATAGATTCATAAATAGTAATGTTGATTTTAGAGGACAACACTTCCAGCTTACACCGTTTGGAGCAGGGAGAAGAGCCTGCCCTGGGATAGGCTTCGCAATTGCCGTTATAGAATGCACCCTCGCGAAGTTGTTGCAAGTTTTCGACTGGGAGGTTCCGGAAGAATCGAAGGATGAAGTATTGGATATGAGTGAAATTGCAGGACTAACAATTCACAAGAAGTCGGCACTTATTGTTATACCAAAGTTGCATTTTGCAGAACTTACCTAGCTATTTTGGTTGAATTGTAACTGAAAAGATGAAATGTAAAGGGATTTAATATTAGTGAATTGTTATGGAATAACAAATCGCATGCCTGGCATTATTCAAACAAAAACATATTGTTTACATATCTCACACCTAAACTTTCATAATTACATAGCACTTTGGTGCTTTAAACCTATGCATGAAAATGTGTATTTCAGTGTTATTTTTTATGTGATATTAAAGATTTAAATACTATAGTATAAATATTTCGATGTGGGATATGTAAATACATAAGAATTGTTTGCTATGCATGTAAATGACCCTAAATATTTTGAGAGCTATGAAATCCCCAAAATCAAATGTCTCCTACATCAATACATAGGCGCTGAAAATTTTTCTAAGAAAAATGGTACAAAATGAAAAGCAACTAGGACATATAGTAATATCTTTTACAATAATTTGGAAAAAAAATGTTTTCTTTAAGGCATAGTATTTGCATTGCATTCAGATACAGTACCAAAACTAAAAATAAAATACAACATAAATTAATGACGCAAATTTCTTCTACATATTTCAAAAAATGATGTTTAAGTATAAAGAAATTAGTACCAATTTCGAGAACCAGCGTTTCAGTTTATAAAGTGGTAGCACTGTAAATAGCTCAAGTTGTTCTGAAAACTCTTAGTGGCAATGTCAATGAAGCCAACTAAATAAAGGGAATGTTTATATAAGTATAAAAACAAATATAAAATTAATCCCTAGGAAACAAAATAAGATGAACTTGCTCACCCATTGTCTTGGAGTTTGGAGATCAAATTTTGAATATAACTTGGATAGCTCGGACTGAAAACTAATTACAATAGAAACCTGAAATTCAATGGAGAACGGCCTGCAGTTGTATGCACCAAAAGTAAGTTTATTGATATATGCTGATGACAAAATACCAACATGTGTAATAAATATTAACTTTTTTTAATGGATAGCAGATAATAAATATAAGGATATATCCAAACAGCTACCCCTAGTTTCCTTTACTTCATGCCCCAACACAATGGAGAAAATTTGGGGCTGCATAATACTTAATAGGCTTTTAAAACATTAATTTTGAGTGAGTGCAATAATAGATTTAATTGATTAGTCATATGTTGCACTGATTCCAAAAATACCTTTAAAATCATTTTTCCCTATATAATTCTTGTTAATATTCTTTTTTCCCCTTATTTTAACCAGGGAACATTATAGCATGTTTTGCCCAATATAAACACCATCTTGACAAGATAGGAAGCTGCTGACACAACTTTGGCTTAACCATTTCGATAAAAATAAGGGTTAAAGCGCTGCCAAATTATTCTAACATAATAATTCCTCAATCAGTTGTTAATCACTCGATTTAGGTTCACTCTAGCTTTCTGATTGGCATTTTTTACTCATGAGTAATATCAATGAATTACTAAAATCCCAAGTCACTTTTTGTATTACACTCACATAAACATTGACATCCTAAAAAGCTCATGAACTTAAAACGTAGGTGTATTGATGAATTAATTTACAAACACAATCTCCATGATCTCAAATAAAACATTTTCATATTTGTCAAAATTACTGCTCATATATTTGTAAGATGCATGTTAAGTTTTGAAATCAAGTCATGATTATAGAATAAAAAATATTATGAGATTTACGATAAGCACCTTAACAAGAATTATAACCTAATACCAAGCATAATTTCTTCACATTTTACTTAAATTATAGAAAGAATAGCAGAATAACATATGATACAATTGGAAATGACAATCTTTATTGTGGGGTTCAACAGAGAACTCAAGTGATATTACCTTCAGTCTTATATTTAAATGCAATGGAAGGTATGTTAGGAATTCATGCATCTAAAATCCACAAAACTTAGTTTGTGTCTTGAAACCATGGTACAATGGAACAAACGCACATTTTCATCTATCCAATATTACTATAAGTTGATAATGGCTACATTCTTCTAGCACAAAAATAGAGCAAAAAGTAAAAAAGCAAAGAATACAGAAAATTTTATTAAACATTTTGACATTTCGGTTGTGTTGGCAAAATACATTTTATGGAATGAATGATAATTAGATGATTTTTATATTTGCAATGCATTTCAAGCTAGACCTGCACGACATCGTGCCGTTGGTCTCCGTCTTCAATGCAATCAAACAGATTGGTCTCCATATAAGGATATGCATTCAAACAGATTGTTTCAAGCTAGAACTCAATATATGTTCTATTGTCAATATTTAAATATATTTTACGAGTATAAAACTTTAAAATGGAATATATGGATTGCCTAGCTTGAAATGAGGAATTCAACAGGATATACTCACAAGATATATTCCTTTTTTTTAAGTTTTATACTAAGTAGAAAGAGAAATTCAGCAGGACAATATAAGATAAAAAAAATCATTTGAATTGCCTAGTTGAAGCGTAATGAACATTGGAGAGCAGTAATAAATTTTCTCGTGATTTCTATCCATTTTTGTATAAAGAATATAAAATCTTTTAACCTTTATCCACTTAGTGAGATTAAGACTAGTTGTTGTCGTTATTGTTGTATCAAAGAGACAACACTTTGAATACTCCAATCAGAATCAAAATCTTGTTGTGGTAAATAATCATCATTATATTCGCAACTTCGATGAAATTGTGACATTTCAATTGTTTACAGAATATTCTCAGTGATAATATCAACAATTGATGAAGAGATTAAAATCAAGGGATTAGCAAGAGCAAAAATATCACTCAATGATCAAGGCTCTAGGTTTTGAGAATAGGTCTGATTAGATTAAATGTCTTCCACCAAACAAGTAGAATGGTCAATCTGATCAGATGGAAATGTCTACGACTAAAATTTCAAAAACCTCGGCTTAGGATAAACATAAATATGACTAAAAAATTCATGAGGAATATTTTAAATTCCCCTTTGTGGCAATATCTTAAAGATTGAGATCCAATACACATCTCTTTATGAAACACGCTAATAAGATAAATTGAGTGAAATCGTGCTTGCGAAGTAGTGAAAATGAGATCTAATAGTAGTGATAAGAGGCTCCACAGAGTAATCAAAATAAGAGAACTATTTTAATATATGCATTGGGAAACCACTAATATAATATGAGCATTGAGAGAAGTAACTGATGTAATTTGCTTCTAAATCAAAGTTTAGATGTCATGTCTAAGGTCAAAAAGCCCAATGGAGTAGTCACCAATCAATTTTAAATAAAACAAAAAAATTTGTGAATTGATCCCATGCCAGGTCTACCCATATAAAATTTGACAATAAAGGAAAAGGCGAAAGGCCTAGCAAGTATAGATGTTTCTTCATTGAAAAAAAAAAAAATAGGCTTGCCTCTAAAAAAAGACTTCTACGTTGAAATTTGATGAAAGAAAAGTGAAAGATTATATTTTAGAAACAAGAAGTTTTCTACTACATTTGAACTACAAAACACTTTCGCAAAAAATTGTGGAGATTAAGATGAATGAGATTCAACCACCGAAGAGGATAAAAGAGAAGCTTCAGAGACATCGGAGGGTCACATGGGAAGGTGGTGGTAATCCCACAAAGACCTTTTCAGAAGTTAACGTAAGCTAATGTGTGATACCAAACGGCTTTGAGAGAATAGCAAAAATGAAAGAAACGCTAGTAGAGGACAAAAAAAGTAATCAAGCACAATCACGAACATGAGAGAAGATCCAAAAGTCTATCGAATGAGAGAGAAGCAAAGGTCGGTGTGATGTGGTCGACCCTTGGTACCAAGGACAGACAGCACGTCGATGCCATAAGACAGCTTCAACGTCAATAATAACCCACAGAAAGGTTCACCAAAAGGCCACATTATGTATGAGATGACCGAGAAAAAGAGATTGCAAAAAAAAGCCTCATACAGACATATGATCGCGCTTGCGCAGAGTCAATCACGCAACAACAAGCTTGCATTAATAGAGACAATCACACAAAGATGATTTTATGCAAAAAGAAGGTCATGCCAGAGTAGCTCTGCAAGAAAAGATGATCGTGTCGGATTCACATAGAGACGATGCACTTGCATACAAACTTTTGTTTGAAAATGTTGGAATCCCTGTGATCTTCGTTAGTTCTGTGCTCCTATGGTAAAAAAGAGATGAATGTACCTCTTCTTGTCATGGATGTATTCATTGCTATTTATTTGTATATTTTCATTAATGATAATAATCTATGGAATATGCTTTAGTTATTTACAATATTCCATATTATCATATTGATATTATGTAATATGTAGCTTTGACGTGTTCCTTATTGCACAAATATTTGAAAATTTTATACATATAAATTTGATTACTGAAAATAAATAATTTCCCATATGATTTATAAATGATGTTGAGCTATAAGTGAGATTGATCATAATATAGTTTTTATTAAGAACACTCACTATAATTAAGAATTCTTATAATATATGTAGTGTAATGCAGTAAGTATAGCGATAAAAACCTTATGATATCGCATAGCCGGATCCAAAAAGCTCATAGATTGATGACTCTATTAAAGATCATTGAAATTTCATGAGTTAGTATTTATCATCACCATTTCAAAGTGTCTTGATATTATAAATATATAATATTAAAAAAAAAGATTGAGCCATTGATCGATGTATAAAAAAAGCATCCTTGTAAGTGGATGCTCTTGCATTTCAACACAATGATCATTAATTCGGATAGAAAATTCTTTTTGAACTCTACCTATATAATAATCACTACTAAATATTTCTTATATCTTAAATTTTATCTAGTACACACTATAAAGCTTATTGTTATTCTTCCGTCTAATTGATCATGTTTATATTTCACGCCTTGTCCTTTATACTTAGTGAAACTCACCTATTGAGTTTGTCTCTTACAAACTCATACATATTATTTCATGATTTTTAGGTTATTAGTTATGCATTATTTAAAGGTAGGTTTGCTTCAAGTATATCATCAAAGGTGTTTAAGTTTACAATCACTTAATTGATTTAATGGTATGGTTAAATTTTATTTGCATCCTAGTGGATATTTGTAGGTTTTAATATACTTATATGCTAAGATAATTTTTTACTGGACATTTTTTATTGAAATCATGTTTATATTGGTTGATATATTTTTTGTTTTTCAATTCACACCCTCCTACTGAGTTCATGTGATTTCTTTCTAGGCATGATTGGCATGGTGTGACAACTATTGCATGATTCACTAAGCAGTTTACGTGCTACAATGGCAAATGCCATACAAATACAATAGTATTATATATTATCCAATGTCACCACATGAATAGTGAGTTCCTTTTACGCCCACTGGGCAAAGCGTGACAACCATTACATGATTCATTGACGGTTTACGGCCTGCAATAACATAGCTCGTACAACTATAACAATATTGGAAGTTATCTTATGTCAATAAATTAGCCCTAAGAGTAGAATGACAACAATAAACCTCTTGATTACAACAAGGTAAAAATTTGTCCTATAAATCAAACAAGAATTAATGTTTTGTAAATGAAACAATGATGGCACACGGTAAGTCCCACATAAAGTCATTCCTTCCCTCATTAAATGATTCCAATGCTTAGGTTTTGGACACAGCTTCAAGTTTCCATAATCATAGCTTAGTTGAAGAAGTTCCACCAGAGGGTGAAGATGAAGTAGAAATACCTAAAAATGGGATGATAAGTTAGTGTATGCATACGACAAGTAACTCCTTATTGTGTGACGAGTATTGAGTACCACCATGGACAAGAAATCAAAGTGAGTTCTTTGCAACATATTTCATAAAGCTACACTATACAAGAAAAAGTTTGGAACGTCATTATTGATTGGGGAAGTGTGAAAATATTGTGTCCACTAAAATGGTGAAAAAATTAAACCTCTGTGTCAAGATCACCGAAGCCTTGGAAATTATCTTGGTTATGCAAAAGAAATAAAATTAAGGTTTTGAAATGATGTTTAGTGTAGTCTTTTATCGATAAACAATTACATTAGGAGGTTTAGAGTGACGTTATTCTCATGGATGCATGCCATTTACTACTTGATTGATCATAGTAATGTATTAGAGCGTAAGGACAAGAAGGTATATTGATGCCTTAAAATGAAGAATTCAAGGAAGATGTAGGAGCTGATTCAATAATCTCTAAATTAAAGTTCTTAAGAGTTAAGAAAGACTCTCTATCAACAAATGCTCTTAGAGTTCAAAAATAAAATCAAGAGCCATGCCTCAACAATACTAAGACATGATTCCAATCATATGAAGATATATTAGGGTATAAAAGGCTGTCCTAATATAATTTAAAACTTAGATCAGCTGTCCAAAATAGAATTACGGTGTCATAATTCAAGTATCATTTTTTTGTAATCTTCGATTGTAGTTAATTTTATTCAGGATGATCAGAAGAGTTTCATTCCAACAACAATAAAAAATTTGCATGAAGTGACCACCATACCAAAACTTCAACATTGCAATACCTTCACTCTACTATGAGTAAGAAAATCTTTAAAACACAAGAACGAATCTACCTCAACTCAGGTAGAATGGCATATTTATAAGTGTAATTAATATAGAAGGCCCATTTCATAATTAATTAGATAGTGGAGAACCTGGTTTCTTATATTTACATTCTTAGGGGTAATTTAACAATAAAAGCAGATGTTTGGGATAACTAGCCTATAAATAGGCCTTTAAAAAAAAAGCAGGGCCTTTGGCTTTTTTTGAAGATTAGCTGCAGGTTATCCTAGAGTTGGGAAGGGTCTCCTGGCCTTGGGGTGTATTTTCCCAAAATTGGAGGAAGAAGGTGGGCAGAGGAGGATGTAGTGGAGTCAGAGACTCGGCCATAATCGATCATTGGAGTTCATAGACATATTCTTCCACGACTTTTCTGAGATACAGCCACTGATTCCAATGGCTAAAATAAAAATAGCAGCGCAGCAATTCACTCCTTGCTGCAGACAGTAAAAACTAGAGAGAGTGAAAACCAGCAACCGATATGCAGTTGCAGTTAATCCGAAAGGCAGCTTGGCTCATCAAATCTTTGTTCAATCCTTTTGTTTCTTGCAGGTTTCGGCTACATTTCGAAGAGGTGGGAAAATAACAGGGAGAAAACGGGCAAAAACCATCGAGAAGGGGGGCGGCATAAAGGAACCACAGCATTTTGGCGGCCTCTATAATTTCAACTAAGTAGGTTCTTCGTTTTCTGTTATCTTCTCTAATATTACTGTTTTCTTATTTGCAAATTTTATATTACCATTTTTTATTCTTAAATTAATCCTAAGGTGGGTGTTAGAACAACAGCCCCTTTTGCGTTCAAGAAAATTGTGCGGGCATTGGAAAAGTGATAGGAGCAAAGTTGGTAACCAAGTAATTATAGCAGTGGTTGTGCGTTGGCAAAGTTTGAACCAGTGGGAAGGCTTTGCCATCCGGTGGCAGAAAATATTCTAGCTAATCTTGGAGGTATTTTGACAAAAAACCAAAGCCAAAATCAGCAAATAAATTGCAAGTATGAGATGGGAAAACCCAAATAGGGCTAATTTAATTAATATCAAAGCAAACAAATAAGATACAAAGGATGATCTACAATTCGAGAGGTGGATGGTCTGTCTACAAACCCTAGACGCCTCAAGGAATAAAAAGATAAAAGGAAGAAACTACAGGAATCAAGACATAACCCAAACCTTAGGTGACTAGCCATTATAAGACTCTCAAAACACATTCAAACTTTCTTGTCAAACACATTCAAACTTTCTTGTCAAACACATTCAAACTAGCGCCCCCTCACTACTCCCCCTCCCCTCCTTAGTTCCCCTCATCGCGTACATGATTATTGGCTTGACGGGCTCCATTTGGGGGCTGGACTCTTCCAAGGCAGCCAACCAACTTGGATGGGTCAGTTGGATCCCGGCCGGCCCCTCCTACACCGACGTAACAATACTTTCCCAAAGAAGCACCTTGTTCTTGAGGTGGAATTAAGGAAATTGCTTTTACATCACTTTATAAGGCTCTCATGGTGATTCATAATCTGGCATATCTTTTCACTTAATTAACACATCATTTTCCCCGGTCACTCCTCAACACACCTCTTCTACCTTCAAAGATTCCAAAATCACCTCTGTCCTCTATTAGCGTCAACGATGGTGAAGAAAATGATGTACGGTTTCTGCTAGCATGCATCAGCTATGATACATGAAATATTGGATGTAATGATGATGATGGTGGCAATCTCAAACGATATGCACTGTCCTAATGTGTGTCACGATCTCATAGGGTCCAAAATATCATAGGGTAAACTTCTCGCTTCTCTCCTGGTCATTGTTTTCTATCGATAAGATCTTAGCTTCAAACAAACCCTATCCCCAAGCTCAAATTGTACCTTCCTCCTCTGTCTATTAGCCTCCTTCATGATTTGTTGAGCCCTCAATAGATATCACTTGAGTTATGCCAATATGTTGTCCCTCTCCTTAGAGCACTGGTCTATGCTAGATGTTGATGTAGCACTATGCCAATAGTATATCAGGTGAAATAGATCCCACCCATAAAAATCCCGAAGTGAATTGTCTGTGTTGTAGTATAGTAACAAGTGTTATACTAATACTCCACCCAAGCAATCCATCTGGCGCAAAGTTTCGATGTATCTGATACAAAATAATGCAGGTACGTCTCCACCCTCCCGTTGACTACTTTCATCTTACCATGTTTGGGAATGGAAGTTGTGGAGAGTATTGATTTTTAATGTTGGAAGAAGTAGTGATGATTTAAATTCATGCACTCATTTACTTTTTGATTTGGTCAATCCAGATGTTAAAATTTATTGTAAGAACATGTAAGAACCGGGCTGGTATTGTCTCAGTCAACAATTGGAAAGAATCACATGAGATTGTATGAATGAGAATGTAGCTCATATGATTAAGTGCAAATAAATAAGGAAATATTCATTAAAGGGTGTAGAGTTAGAGGACTTTAAAGTGACAGGTTAAAGCCCCCAACTTGGTTTTGTTGTTTTAAATTCTGATACGAGATGTTAGCCCCAAGGCGGGAGAAATCAAGGGAACTCTAGAGTGAGAGCTAGTATCTTCCTTGCCTAGCCGGTCTTCAGAACTACTCAAACTTTAAATTAGTCAATATTCTTTATAGTATCTCTAGTAAGGGTAAAGAATATTATTGTCATATTTGGCACAGCACAAATTGCATACTTCCACAACAACATTCCTATTGCTTATTACTGATTCATGATAAGAAGAAATATATTATCATATTTAGTGTTTTTCTGCTACAAATATTTTAGTTATCTTTTTAATTTGTTATTGTTCTATTAAAATATTGAAAATACAAAAAATATTTAAATTTTCATTACTGCAAAAATCATCTTTAGTTTAAATTATTGTTTTTTTTTAAATAGAAAGTTTGTTGTTCAATAGTGCATATTGTGTATTCTCCCTGTGGGTTCGATATTCAAGTCTTAATCAAAAAATCATATATTACTTGATAGCGATACGTATACTTGCGTAGTATCCCGATATATATATAAATTAAAAGTTAATTTTTTATTTTCTTCAGGATCAAGTCTTTTTGGTTTTGTTGCAAAATAAGAAAATATAGGTGAAAAATATAATCTGAATTATTATTATACTGAGCATATAAGTAGTATCCAGGGATCAGTACCCCTCAATAGCGCTTTCATGAAACTCTTACAACAGTTTGGGGATGTACCTTGATGCCCTCAATAACACAAATTATACCTGGTGAAGTAATTGTTGTCCTCTCAATGCATATCCTAAATGAATATTAGGATCCCATAGCAACTCAGTCTTGATCTTCCTCGGCCATTCAACTTGTTCACTCTTTTGCCTCAGGGCCTCCCAATCTACGATCAGGGGTGCTGCTAAAATTGTTAGCTTGGGCACCTCTACCTTCCTCGATAGTGCATCTGCGACCTTATTCTCCAATCCTAGGCAATACTGGATCTCAAAATAATATTGAAGTAACTTTGATAGCCACCTCTGATACTCTTCAGTCACCATCCTCTGCTCCAACAAATACTTCAATCTCCTCAGATTTGTCCTAACTATAAATGTCGTCCCAACAAATAAGAAGATAACTGAATGCTTTTGAATGACCAAAACAACATCCATCAATTCCTGCTCATATAGTGACTTGAGCCGAGGCAATAAGTTTCTTGTCCTGCATGATTACTGCCCCCAATTCATACCCTAACACATCCGTCTCTACCACAAATGGCTTAGTGAAGCTTGAAAGTGTTGATATCAAAATGTTGGTCATGGCTCTCTTCAATTGTTCAAAGGCCCGTGTTGTTGCTTTCCCCCACTAGAAAATTGTCTTTCTTCAGCTGCTCCATCAACGGTTATGCAATCGTGTCATACCCTTTGACAAATTTCGATAGTACGCAATGAGACTTAAGATCTAAACTCCTTCAAGCTCCTCGGCAAAGGCCAGCCCAACATAACCTCAATCTGGGACTGGTCTGTTGCTACCCCTGCCTTACTCACCACATATCATAGTTACTCCACCTATGACTATGCAAATGAACATTTCTTCAAGTTGGTGTATAATTGGAGCCCTCTCAACATCTCTAATACTGTCCTTAGGAGTCCCATATGTCGTGCCTCCATACAATGTAGATCAGAACGTCATCAAAAAATATTAGGACAAGCTTCTTAGGGTAAGGTAAACAATGTCATTGTCGGTCCCAAACCCAGATGTGAAAAGTGGAAGATTGCGTTAGGTAGTCGACAGCTAACGCAAAACTTGTCGAAAAAAATCATGACATGAATCATTTTTATCATTGTGTAAGTGTTAGGGCGTCCCCTGGAAGCAACGCATTGTATAGTCTGAATACAGTGAAAAGTGTGCAAGAGCCGCTACACCGGCGCCCGAGTGTAGTGTTAAATAAGCAAGGGTTCCCACATTACTAACGAATGCGAGTAAAGAAGTTAATCCATGAAACTAATGAAACTAATATTAGAAATAGGATCTTGGAATATAGGTAGTCTCAATGTAAATTAATAGAATTAGTTGATATTATGATTTATAGAAAAATTAATATCTTATGTATTCAAGAAACTAAATGGGTTGGAGAAAATGCTAACAGGCTTGATAATTTAGGTTTTAAACTTTGGTATTCTGGTAAGCGCCGCACTAGAAATGGTGTATATGTAATTATAGATAAGAATTTGAAAGATAATGTTGTAAAAATAAATAGAGTTGGAGATAGAATTATACCCCTTAAGATTATCATTGATAATAAGATTTTTATTATTATAAGTGTTTATGTTTCTCAAGTAGGCTTAGATACAAGGTCTAAAGATAATTTTTAGAATGACTTAGAAGACTTAATACAAATGATATCTCTTGAAGAAAGAATTTTTATTATAGGAGATTTAAATGGACATGTCGGTAAAGTGGTAGAAGACTTCAGAAATACTCATGGTGGCTACAGTTTTAGAGTAACTAATGAAAAATGTAGAGCTACTTTAGATTTTGCTTTAGCGTATGATTTTGTTATTACTAATACTTTATTCAAGAAAAGAGATGAGCATCTTATTACTTATAAGAGTGAATCTAATAAAACACAAATTGATTATTTTCTTATGAGAAGAAGAGATTGTCGAGATTGTAAAGATTGTAAGGTCATTCCAAGTGAGAATTTAAGTACCCAACATCGTTTATTAGTTCTAGATTTTAAGATGAGTTGCAAAATAAAAAACAATAAGATTTATCATCGTAAAATTAGATGGGAAAACCTAAAAGACAAATATAATTATTTTTATAAGTAAAATTCAATATTTCAAAATTTGGGATGTTAAAGAAGAAGCAATTGTTATGTGGGATAAAGGAACAAACACTATTAAATAAGTAGCAAAAGATGTGTTTGGAGAATCAAAAGAAAAAATTTTTATAAATAAAAATACTTGGTGGTACAATAATAATGTGCAAGAAAAGATAAAATACAAGAAGTTATGCTATAAAAATTGGTTAAAATGTAAAAGCTTAGAAAACTGTGAAAAATATCAAACGGCCCGAAGGGAGTCTAAAAGAACAATCTGTGCCGGTGAAAATTCTGCATTTAATGATCTTTATAATATATTAAAAACTAAGAAGGGTAATATATATATATATATATATATGAACTAGCCAAACAAAGAGAAAAGAAAAGCAAAGATTTGACTCATGTAAAGTGTATTAAAGATGAAAATCAAAAAGTACTTTTATTAGAAAAAATATATTCAACATAGGTGGGTGAGTTATTTTGATAAACTTTTTAATGAAGTTTCTGAAAATACGATCGACCTTAGTGATCTTAATATCGTGAATAATAATAATATGTTTCATTTCTACAGTCGCATTAGTAAAAAAGTTGTTGGGGCTTTAAAGAAAATCAAGGGTGGAAAATCTGTAGGACCTGATAATATCCCAATTAAAGTGTGGAAGAAACTTACTAAACTCTTTAATATTATTTTAAAAACTAAAAAGATGTCTGAGGAGTAGAAGAAGAGTATTTTAGTCCCCATTTTTAAGAATAAAGGGGATGCACAAGAGTGTGCAAATTATAGAGGAATTATGTTGATGTGTCATACTTTAAAGTTATGGGAGAGGGTATATGAACATAGGTTAAAACACATTACAAAGATTTCTCATAATCAATTTGGATTTATGTTGGGCAGGTCTACTATGGAAGCTATACATTTATTGAGAGGTTTGATAAAGAAGTTCAGAGATAATAAAGAGAATCTACATTTTGATTTTTATTGATTTAGAAAAAGCTTACGATAAGGTTCAAAGAGATATCCTTTGGAGAGTTCTTGAGAAGAAAGGTGTTGATATAACTTATATTCAAGTCATTAAAAATATGTATACAAGAGTTGTTACTTGTGTTCAAACTGAAGGAGGATTGACCAAATACTTTCCTCTTTCTATGGATTACATCAAGGATCAGCTTTAAGCCCATATCTTTTTGCTTTAGTTATGGATGATCTTGCTGGACATCTACAGGAGGATGTACCTTGGTGTATGCTTTTTGATGATGATATCCTTCTCGTGGATAAAACGAGAGAAAAAGCCTAAGAAATACTTGAAATATGGAGGTATATATTGGAGTTTAAAGGCCTTCATTTAAGTAGAACTAAAACTGAATACATGGAATGTAATTTTAGTAGTAGTAGCTCTAGTGACAAAAGTGTGACTTTGGGTGATCAAATTATTAAAAGGTGTGAACGATTAGATATCTTGGGTCCGTTGTTCAAGCGATGGTGATATTGATGGAGATGTTAATAGTAGAATTTAAGTTGGTTGGTTGAAGTGGAGGAATACTTTGGGCCTTCTTTGTGATAGAAAAGTACCGCTTAGACTAAAAGGAAAATTTTATTAGACGGTGGTGAGAGTTGCAATGCTCTATGGCACTGAATGTTGGTCTTTAAAAGAGAAGCAAAATAATAAGTTAAGTGTTATCAAGATGAGAATGATTAGGCGGATGAGAGGCTTTACACTTAGAGACGAAATGCGAAATGAATATATCCGTGATAGGGTTGGTGTAGCTCCTGTGACGGACAAAATTAGATAAAGTCGTCTTAAATGGTTTAGTCACATTAAACGTTGATCATCTGATGATGTGATTAGGAGAATAAATGTTTTAGATTCGACTTGTGTTAAAAAAAGGCAGAGGTAGACCTAGGAAGACTTGGGCTTATTGTATAAAAAATGATCTTAATTTACTAGAACTAAATGAAAATATGACACGAAATAGGACGCAATAGAGAAAAAGGATTCATGTAACCGACCCCACGTAGTGGGATTGAGGCTTTGTTGTTGTTGTTGTTGTTGTTGTTGTTGTTGTTGTTGTTGTAAGCTTCCAAGGGTAAGGTTGAAAAACTTCCTATTTATGAGAGACTAAAATATGGCTGGAGCATTAGTAATGTAGAATGACATCACTAAAAACTCGTAATGTCCTTTATGAGTCATGAACGTTGTCTTGTGCACCTCGGCTAAATTCACCTAATCTGATGGTATCAGAAATTTAGATTAATCTTCGATAAGATGACTGCTCCATAAAGTTCATTAAACAACTTATCTATCAGTAGGAAAGAAAATTTGTCTAGTATAATTTTCTTGTTTTGAGCCTTGTAGTCCACACAATTTCCAGCAATTATATTTGTCCTTCACCAATAGAATTGGAATTGAAAAGGAGCTCACACTAAGCTTGATAATCCCTACTTTTAGCATCTCTCGAACCAACTTCTCTATCTCATTCTTCTAAGTCTAAGGTCTGAAGTGATAGGTGGAACACCTTCCTTCATGTAATGGCATGCTCGTGCTCTCTCGGTAACCCGCTAAGCTATTGGAAGATGTTGGAGAATTGGTGCAGAAGTTGTTAAAAACACTCTAGGAGCTCTACTAACTCGGGATCTCGAATCCACTCTATGCTCTACAACTCCACCAAATAGCTCAACCTGCTACCCAAATCACTTTAACCATGGTTTTGAGTGAGACCATGGTTTTACACAAGCTAGCAGCCCCCCTCAGCACAAACTTCCACCCACCCTAATATCCATAGCCAGAAATTTCTAATCCTTCATCATCTCTTTGATGGTCTGTAGACACTTTAGACCCACAATTCCAACAGTACTTCCCAAGTTTGTTTGAATGAAATCCTCCGCCACCTATAAGCCCTTAGTGTCAACAACAATATTCTGATACCAATTTTATACGAATGAATATAAGTTTCCACAGAAATTAAGACAAACAAATATTTTATTTTGAGCATCCAAACAAAACGACTAAAGTGCATAAAAGATAAGAACCAATGATTAAAGCGACAGGCGATCTCTCCCAACACATACAATACAATAGGTACGCGATCTCTCCCAAACCCTAAACCTAAGACTCAAGACCACAATCTCCTACATATTTCTCGTCTTTTCTCCACCATCCATGTCCCCATCATGACCCCAAAACTTCCCGTATCTACCAACTTCAACCCCAACAAATCAATAACCCAATTTGAGATGAAGTTGCGAGAGGCTCCACTATCCACCAACATCACTACCTGCTGCTCCTTGATCTTTCCCCTCACCATCATGGTTTGATTTAGAGTAAAGCCCACCACTGAGCTAAGGGACATATCCGCTACATACAAGTGTAAGTGCTCCTCTCCCTCTCTACTACTCCTTCCTCCAACTCCTCACTATATGCCTCCTCCATATCACAAAGACTTAGGCTGCATTTGGGGTGGCAACAGGACTGTGGCGCGGCACCATGCCGCTATTTTAGCCCGTTTGGGGCTGCAGTGCCGCCCCGGCATGTTGTGATTTACCTAGAACGCGGAACGCGCCCAGTTACCTGCGGCCAAGCTTCGTCGTCCGGCTTTTTACCTCCGCGACCTCTTTTACATTACCCTAACCGATACATTGTACCCTGTGAAAGAATAGGAAGTCACAATCTTCTCCCCTCTCCTCCTCTTCTCCGACGGCTTACGATACTTGGTTGTCCTTCTCTTCTCTGACGTGTCTCACGCTACCTTATCCTCTTCCTCCTCTTCTGACGAGTTCCTCACGCTACCTAGGGCTTCTTCCTCTTAGCAGTAGTAAGAAATTTTTTTTTATGCCCGTTGGATGCTTTAGATCTGTTATGTGTAGTTGTGTAGCTCTGATTTCCTGGTTCATACTTGGCATTGGCATGGATTTGGTGTGGATGTGGTGGTCATGAACTAGAATATTAAGGCAATTACCATGTCTATGTCTTCAAGCAACTCAATGAGCTCTTAAAGTTCATAGTTTCTTGTAATTTTGACAAAGTTAAGAGTTTATTTTCTTTCTTCCGTTGAGTTGTTGAATGATCTATATTTTGATGCCAAAGAATGAAAGTGACCGAACTCCAAGCTTTGTTTATATGCTTGAGTAATGCTTCGTCCTTCAAGGAAAACTCATTAGTTTAAGGTTTTGTTTAGAGCAGCACTTTACTTTTCATATAAAACTCATTTGTTGAAGTTATCTTTTTTATTTGGTTGTAATTTTATTTTATGATTGTTCAATAATGATTAAATTGTACTTGGATAGACATGCATGGTGTTTCAGCGACCTTTTCTAGTTTTCTTGAGCAGTCGTGGTGCTGCTTGATTTTCTATGATTCTATGGGTGACAACTGCATCAACGTATCAATGGTAGAGGATATGCATATGCATATTTGTTTTGATGGATCCAAGTTATGTTGAGCCTCCATTCTCCTATTTCTAGAAATTGTGCTAAAGTTTGCTTGTCAAGTAAAGTTTCCTTGTCACTCAATATTTACCTACGGTCATTGATTTATTATAAATTTTGTTGCACTCATATCAAAAAAATTTATTGCAGTCATATGAAAACACTTTGTTAACCACATGAAGTTTAGATTTTAGATATGTAAGTACATAGAAATTGAGCGGTATGTATGTAAATCTTCTTCAAAATTAATCTCTCGTTGGATCTGAAAGAAAAGTAATGAATTTCACTAGTTTTTTTTCTATCCATTTCAGAACTTTAGGTTGTGCATAAGTTGATATTCCTGCAAGATTAAAAGCCTAACTCCATAGGCATTTGGGGAATGGTTCGCCGCTTCTGCGGAAACCTTCTTTATTGTTGATGATTACTTTCAGGCTAACCCTACCCCTGCATGTTTGCTCTCCCTCTGTCCTCTATTTATGTTACACTCATTTAGAAAAAACTTGATGGCTTTAAAATTTATGTAATGAAATTTCAATCAGACATCCTCACCCATTTTCTTTTTCGTTCAACTCGTGCTGGTGTGCATCTTCTTGATTGAATCAAATGCTTGGATTTTTATTTTGCAAACCTAGATAGGTAATGTTGTTCCTACTGTGTTTCTAGCAATAAATTGTTTTGGATTTGTTTCATGTAAGCCACAAAAAGTTTCTTTTTGCATTTCCATTTTGACATTTATGTTGTTTGTGGCTTACGGTGGTTGTAGCACTGGTGTGGTGGGTGGTGTACAATTTGGGTTGGGTTGGTGGCTATGACATTTACGTTGGATGTGGCATTACAGTGGTTGTGGCATTGGTTCTCCTTTGAGTTTTTTCTTTTTATGTTTGTGACATTGTTTTTATTATTATTATACATTGTTTTATTTTATTGTAGTAATAAATGTCAAAGTTTTGAGAAAAATAGGCTCAATGCCTTTTCACTTTGTTATCATTCAATTAAAAAATAATCTAACAATCTATTTTCGATACAAAATATTATGAATAATCTATTTTAGGTAACTTAATAATGCATATTCCTAATCTAAATATTCAGCTAAAAGGGAAATAAATCAGAATAAAGATATTAAAAATAATTTAATAAAGAAGCTCCTAATTATTAAAAATTTCTAATTTAACTGTCTAATTTTCGTACTTCCTGATTGGCATCTCCCTCAAATTGATGTTGACTGATCAGGAAGCATCAATTTGCCAATAAGAAACTGATAACACTATCAGGACCAAAAATTCTCAAGCTTTGAGTGTCGAAGTCGAAGGTGCAGAAGTCAAAAATGTCGAAGCCTCAGAGACAACACCTGAACCATAACATGATTTGAGCAAAGAAAAGCAAGAAATCCTTTATCATTGTCGTCTAGAAATTCAAATCATAGCCACAAGAAGAATCTGCTTCCAGTTACACGATCCAAATGCTACTGATCATAACCCACAAATAGGATTTAGTTACACGATCAAGATGCTATCAATCATAGACTATAAGTAGGATTTGTGTCCTGATCCAAATGCTATTGATCATAGCCCACAAATAGGATCCACTTACACGACCCAGATGTTATCGATCATAGCCTAAAAGTATGATCCGCATCCTGATCCAAATGCTACCGATCATAGCCAACAAATAGGATCCAGTTACACGATTTAGATGATATCGATCATAGCTTACAAGTAGGAGTTGTGCCCTGATCCAAATACTACCGATCATAACCCACAAATAGGATCCAGTTACACGATCCAGATATTATCGATCATAGCCCACAAGTAGGATCTGCGTCCCGATCCAAATGCTACTAATCATAACCCACAAGTAGGATCTGCATCCTGTTATGCAATCCAAATGTTATTGATTCTTCCTGCGACGAAGAGGACGATTTGTTCCCTGATCTTCACGCCAAAAGTGCTAAAGCTAAGATGTTGAAGCAGTGGGTCTAAGAAGGAGTGTCGAAGCCTTCAATCCTGTGCAACGAAGAAGCCAAAGTCGAAGCTGACGAAGCCGAAGTAAGAAGAAACAGTCGAAGATATCGCAGAAGAAGCAATGGCTAATGAAGGAGATCCAAAGCGGACGAAGCGACGAGATCGCAGATTGCGGATGAGACTTGAATCGCAGACGAGATAACAAATGGAGAGGATCTCAAATCGTAGCTGGAATCAATTGCGGGAGACAGAACCAGATGCGTGAGATAGAAGCAGGCGAATCGAAGGTGGACAAAGTTGTCGCAGCGGACGAAAATCCTTAGATGGGTGAATTAAGGCAAAGAAATAGTTCCTTCCTTCCCACAGAAGGCCGGCGGAAAGAGAGCCTTGACGGTCGGTCCTCCAACGACTGCCGGTGGTTAGAGCAAAAATTTGGCACTGATGTCATGTCAAAGCTTTGAGAAAAGTAGGTTAAATTCTAAACAGACTCAATGCATTTTTCCTTTCCTTTCATTCCATTAAATAATAATCTTAAAATCTATTTTAGGTACAAAATATTATGTATAATATATTTTAGGTCACTTAATAATGCATATTTCTAATCTAAATATTCAGCTAAAAGAGAAATAAATAAAAATAAAGATATTGGAAATAATTTAAATAAGGAAGCTCCTAATTATAGAAAACTCCTAATTTAACTGTCTAATTTCCGTCATTTCTGATTGACAATAAAATGGCTAATAAGACTAAAGAGATTAGTACACCGGTACTGTGGGAAAAAGAAACGAAAATAATATTTTATGACATTTGTCTTAAGAAGATTGAGCTCGGAAATAAACCTACAACCTATTTAAATAAGGGTGGCAACATATTATCAAAAATTTCAAAGAAAATACAGGGAGGGTGTATGACATGATGCAAATGAAAAACAAGTGAGATCAACTCAAAAATGATTGAAAATTTTGGAAGGAATTGAAACAAGGATCAACGGACTTGGGTTGGGATCCGGTGAAGCGAACCATTGATACTTCAGAGTAGTGGATAGAATGGCTTGCGGTGATCAATTTTTCATTTCGTCTAATTTGATTAATTTCATTTTTTAATGCTAATTGAAGTGTTTAATATGATTTTGCAGGTGGTGCACGCAACGAGAAAATTCAAACTTTGTGGACTTGACCCGAGTTGGAAGAAAAGTTAGACTGGATGTTTGAGGGTTTCATCGCAACAGGAAAATATGCATGCTCTCCAAGTGAGGCAGGGTTTTGTGGTAGCCCTGAGAATGTGGTCGTCAACCTACCAAGTGATTCAACCGATCTTCCCAGTCAGGAACTCCCCGAAACTCAGTCCACCCGTCATTCTAAGCATCCTTGTTTAGAGGGTAGAAAAAAGGGTGGAGTTGTTTATCTCAGAAACCAGATATCACAACTGGTGGCTACTTCCAACGATGCCCCGCATTCAATTCAAGACAACTTCCATTAAGCGGGTCAAGCAAATTCTGGATGAAGCTAAGGAAATTTAAGATGATTTTCCTCTATACTTTTTTGCAATAGAGTTTCTTAAAGATTCGGTTTGCAGAGAAAATGCCCAAGAAAAACGGATGGCATATCTACGATATTTTTATGCTCGCAAGGAAACTTGAGAAACCTTTTTTCTAATTTGTTATTGCTTGGGAGATTGTTCTTTTTCAGCTGTTGTTGCTTGAGACACTTTTACTATGTTATTGTATTTTCTTATGATATGTTTCTTTGGAATACTAGGAACGTTTCTGCATAATATTTATGAATGTTCAATCAACTGTCATTATTTATCTATTATAAATGCTTCAGTCATTCTTTATTCGTGATTTATTAATTCTAGTTTTTTTTTCTAAACCCTAGTACAATATACTCCAACATGGATTTAGGCCAAGAAAGACAGATATGGAGAAATGCAGCAATCTGCTTGACCAATGAGTATTACATTGACTGCTCCCATGCTTCACATTGTCTTATATTGGGGACAAATGGGTTGGAAAATTGCTTGTTAGACACCCAATCAGATTCAGCAACATGTTCCGCATGAGGCAGAAGATATTTACCGATCTTCTAGCAGAACTTAGTGGATTTCATGGTCTTCTAGGGTCATCGAGTGCGACTCAATATAAGGTGTTGGTGATGACTCTATATATTATCACAAAACGATTCAATGCGTGGTGCAATGGAATAATTCTAACACCAATCTGAGATGATTAGCCGACATTTCTCTGTGAGTTTGAATGCACTTGTGAGTTTATCTACACAAGTCATAAAACCAACCGATCCAACGTTCGCACGAACTCCTACGAAGATTCAACGCGAAGCACATTACAAACTGTTCTTTAAGGTAACATTTGCAATTTCTAATATTGAATTTTAAATATGAATATTGGACATTAATAACTCGAAAGTATATGTGTAGGATTGCATTGGAGCAATAGATAGAAACTACGTTATACAAGACTTTCAAATAATGAAAAGATTAAATTTATCGGACGTTGTGAAGCCCTTACGCAGAATGTAATGGTTGCGCGCGACTTTAACATGTCTTTACTTTCGTCATGCCAGGTTGGGAGGGTTGTGCGCACGACGGCATAATTTTCAAAGCTACTACGCAAAATCTTCACTACAACTTCCCACACCCTCCGCACGGTATGTTGCAGCCCCAAATCCTTTGG
Source organism: Phalaenopsis aphrodite (assembly GCA_003013225.1). Lineage (NCBI taxonomy): Eukaryota > Viridiplantae > Streptophyta > Magnoliopsida > Asparagales > Orchidaceae > Phalaenopsis > Phalaenopsis aphrodite. Next base: position 7,199,185 of record NEWO01000001.1, read on the forward strand.
TTATTCACTTTAAACATCGTAATGAGCATACAATACATTCCAGACAAATTATTATATGGTGGATGTTGGTTGATGTTGGCTATCCTTTGCAGGAAGAGTATCTGAAACTCTTTTCTGATACGAGATATCATATATATGATTTCAACCGAGTTAGTAATGTTAAACATAGCAGAAAAAAGGTTTAACAGAAGACATTCCTCCTTACGGCGTGTCATCGAGAGGACTTTCGGTGTTTGAAAGAAAAAATGGGTTATACTACGCGATATGTCATTTTAACTATTTCCTAAACAGATCCAAATTGTGATAGTCACGATGACTCTGCACAATTATATTAGGCGGCATCCGTCTCGAAACGACATTGACTTCCACAGTGTCGAAAAGGATCAACAGCAAGTACCTGCAGAAACGTTTGAGTGCCACCTTAGGCATTCTCTGTCACGAGATGACAATGATCCTTCTATTATTTGTACGAAAAAGTGGGAAGACGCAAATGAAATGGCGGCCCTTAGGGAATAAATCACTGATGCATTAGTAGGAGGGTGATTGAATTATTTGTAAATTATTCCAAAGACTGTGTAATTTATTATTTATATAAAAAATATTTTTAACAATCATATTAGATTTTTATCACTCAATGATGTATTATTTTAATTTACAGTCATCTATGTTTTACCTTTTATAACGTTGGTTTGCAAATTTCTGCTTTTCTAGTATCAAATATAAGGGTGTCACAGTTCTTTTACAAGCAAATTTATTAAACAGAGGCAGAATGATTATTTTTCCAGAAATAGCTGCCCCACATATGTTTTTACACAACTTCAGCAAACAAGCAGCTAGTTTCTCCACAACAGCTTCCTGGGGCAGCGCAGTTGCAGCTAAAAAGCTGCAGTCGCCCCAAACAAGCCCTTAGAGGGTGTGATCCTTTGCACCAATGACCTGGTGCATATTCTCATCACATCGGAAATATAATCCCTTTGCACTTTTGTCCTGTACCTCTCCCTTTATAAGTCACTTGATGACAATAAACATGACACAAACTCACACTAGGGCTCGATCCATGGGTGGTGGAGGTCGATTAGGTGGTCAAGGAACAGAGGTAGGCGACTAGAATGGGTTGGGATGGTTGGGACAACAAAAGGAGAGGTTGGAATCATGTTGGCAGCGAAGCGGAGGGTTAGGACAATGAGGCAAGCAAGTGAGGTGGAAAGCATGGTAGCGAGGCATGATAAGAAAGGCTAGATCTGTCATGGGACAACACAAAAATAGTAGGTTTATTGTTTTCGAGTGACAATGATGAAGGAGCAAAACAGAGGACTGCAAGACAGCAAGGGGCGGCTGTTTGGGCGGTGGAAACGAGCAAGAAGTGCTGGAATTCTAAGGCTGAAGTGAAAAACAACAAACAAGTGTTTTTCGATGCGCTAAGTTGATGGAGTATGGACGAGAGCGTTATGGAGAAGAAGTGGAAGATCATAAAGATAATCACCACCTCAAAAGAGACCTACAGTCGAGCACCACCTAATTCCTTGGATACAACCCTCGAAGCGAGAAGAATGAACGTCAACAGCTGTCCTAAACAAAATACACAAAAACTAAAAATCTAAACACACAAAACAAATATATAAACACTAAGTAATTAGGATCGGGCCCACTGTTGACAGAATGCGTCCAATCCAGTTCATGGATGAGTCGTGTGACTGCAGTATAGATTGAAGAAATGAGAACGGAGAAGCTCCTATTTCCAATACTACTTCGAAAATCCCCATCAGTTATCCAAACAATAGCTCAAATTTATTACTATGTTCCATGATAGTTCCCTCTTGAGTTAAGGCAAAGAATTGCTCATGTAGGATTTCCTTCTTAAATAGCTCAGAACGTCCCAACAAGCAATCTTAAATGGGAGGGTCGAGTATCTAGCCTCCATCCACTAAAATCATGTTGGGGTTTTACCCTCCAAACATGACCCTGCGGTCATCAGCTTCTCCTCCCCCATGTTAGCCCATTCACCGTGAAATATCGCCCCACCTTGTACACCCACCCATGTGTCTTCCCCCTCGAAGATCGATATTTTTAATTTCCTAACCCTAGCATCACTACCACAGCTTCCTCTCCCTTAGTTGTTTCCCCTATGTATCAAGGGTAAAACTATCTCCTTCAATCATAACCATACCTCATCCCGGCTTCTCTCCTTTATTCTTCGTGCTCCTCCATAGCTCTTGCACAATCCCTACTCCATATTTCAGCCCAACTCCCTCCACTGAAAATCTCTAATCCACCCAACATAGAAGCACTAAGAGAAGATTCTTGACAGTGGATGCTTTCCTCCTCATGTTCCTCTCTTCTGATCTCTTTCCCTTTCGATTTAACCAAAGATTCTCCAATCAACCCTTGGTTAGGGTTTGTAAAATGATTCGTCGGGGGGTCTTAGATTGTATCTCTACTCCTCATCTTCTCCAAACTCTTGAATCAGTTTTCAAAAGAGGAAAAACTTTCGTCTATGGTTAAGAATATTTTCTCTATCTCAAATTTAAGTTGTCCTACTTCTCCTTCCACTCTCTTCCAAAGCATCCACTTTCTTTACTGTCATCTCTCCAAAATCTTGTTGTGATACTAATTTGATACGAACCGTAGCCAAAATCAACGAACAAATTGCAAATGTTGGGTGGGAATACTTAAATTTAGGCTACTTTTATTAGTACCAAAACAAACAAAAAAGATGCAAGCGATGATCTACAATTTAAGAGATAATCTTCCTAGACACCGCTAGGAACAAAAGGATAAAAGGAAAAAACTGTAGGAATCAAAACATAACTCAATCCCTAGGTAACCAGTCCAAATAAAACACCCCCAAAAGACATTCAAACTTTCCTCCCAAACACATTTCAAACTTTTCCCTTAAATCTCCCTTAATTTCTCTCCTCGCTTACATGATTGTTAGCTTGAGGGCCCACCCAGGGGTTGGATTCTTCTCAGGCAGCCGGCCAACTTAGCACTTGGAGGTGATGGCTACCCTTGGCAGCGAGATTTTTAGAATCATGGCAAACAGTTGGGTTGGATATAAGGGTTCGATATAAAAAGGCTACGGGTGCAGACATTGCCCTTTTTTGAGCAAAACCTGAAGATAGACGACAAAAAATAAATAAATTGATTGATTTTTCTTTATCTCAACTCCTTGTTTTCATCACATTATTTGGTCAAAATGCATTTGTATGCATAATTCTTAGGAATATTAGCCTCGCAATTGTTCCTTGTATTGGTAATATAGTAAAATTAATTTCAAACAATTGTACGGTGTCAAGGTAACACAAGCCTGATCCTAACAACTAAATTTAATTCACGACCAATCCCAACAACTCAATTTAATTCACGACCAATCCCAATACCTCTTTCATATAAATAAAAATATTCATTATTCTGAATTTCACATGATATTAGAGCCAAATATCTACACTAGTCGTCGGTCCTCCCTCCAAAAATTCCTATTCCCTGCAACCGGCAATCCTTGTCGCGTTGCAGGCCCTAACTAAGAGATTTTATCGACTGCAGTCAATCTTGCTACCCAATCTCCTTCTGTCGAGTTTGAATCCCCATGGGAGTATGGGGTCGATTACATATTTTGCGACGACGGCCAGATTCGAACTCCAAGTTGAACCCATATTATCTTCCGTCAAACTCAACAGCGTCATCATTTATTCATTCACCCTGTTAAGTCCAACTCCTGAAATTGGACAATATATCATGTTGGCCGCACCTGAAAATCATTGCCACCTTTAATTTTTGCAACGGCAAAGTGGAGCTGGTAGGATTTGCACAGGCGGCTCCTCTAACGGGCCATCGTCCTCCATAACTCCTGCAGTGTAACCTCCGTCAGAGACTTCATCGATTTTCGTGACGCAGAAGTTGAACGGGTCGCAAAATTTCAAGCTATGTTCATGGTTGGGGGCTACTCATGGCGATCTACTTCTACCCCAGCGATAAGAGCCCTGAGGATGGGGCATCTTACATGACATTATTCATAGCGTTGGCGAGCGAGGTAACTGACCTGAGGGCACTGTTCAAGCTGGCACTGCTCGATCATAGTGGGAAGGAGCTGCACAAGGTTCATAAACCCTATACCCTCAAGTACCATGAGAGCATGTGGGGCTATAAACAATTTTTCAAAAGAACTTCTTTAGAGGAATTATATTATCTTAAAGATTATTGCCTCTCAGTTAGATGTAGTGTTGGTGCAGTCAAATCACAAACCGAGGGACCTATGATATTCCTGTCCCACCATCCAATATAAAAGAGCATTTCGGTCAACTTTTGGAGAGAGTGGAAGGTACTAACATCAAATTTGATGTTAATAGAGAGATTTTTACTATACATAACTGGCTCTTTCAGCTGGCTTGCCCGTGTTCATGGCCCAATTTTATGGCCCAATGAAAGGGAAAAAATTTGCGTACATAAGACGTACGCAGAGCTGCGTACGTCTGTAACCTGCAAACAGGTTACAGGAAGGATTTTAGGAGGTTATAACTGCGTTATACCCCCTGTAACCTCCCTATAACCTACATGTACCTTCTAATAAGTTCCGCGCTTCTGTTTTCATACACAGGTAGGTTACAGGGAGGTTACAGGGGGTATAACACGGTTATAACCTCCCAGAATCCTCCCTGTAACCTATTTACATGTTACAGACGTACGCAGCTCTGCGTACGTCTTATGTACGCAATTTTTTTCCCAATGAAGGAGAGAGAAAGATTGTATAAAAGTGGATGAAATGGAAGCACCAGTTTTCAAGGCATCACTCCATTCCATTTATTGGGATACCTTGTCTGACTTGGAGGAGCTTACTGGTCTTAGTGCAAAATGTGCTTCCACATTGATAGCACAACATCTACTTGCAACTGCTGATCGATATGCTTTGGAAAGGCTTTGCTTGCCCTCTGAGGTTGAGCTTTGCGAGGATGTTGCTATAAACACAGTTGCAACTACCTTGGCCTTAGCTAATCAGCATCACTTTCAATAACTTAAATCTATATGTCTCAAATTTGTTGTATTGCCCAAGAATTTGAAAGCTTTTATGCAAACGGGAGTCTTCAAGTATTTGAAAACTAGTTTTCCATCAATCCTAACAAGGCTTTTGGAGTATGTTACTCGGAGTGGAGAACACTGCGCCATTACACACCAATATATATCTCAATCACTCGATGGCATCAATGTCAATGGAAGGCGAGTCAAGCAGCAGCCTTCCTCCAGAGCTTTTCGCTATAGCGGGCCTTCCTCCAGAGCTTTCTTGCAACAGGCCCTCCTCCGAAGCTTCTCTTGCAGTAGGCCTCTGAAACATTTCCTGCAGCAGGCCTCCTCGGGAACGTTTTCCTACAGCAGACTTTCTTCTGGAGCTTTTTCCCGCAGTAGACCCTCCTCCAGAGCTTTTCCTGCATCAAATCCTTCTTCGAAGCATTTCCCTGCAACAAGCCCTATTCTGTAATGTTTTCTGCAGCAGACTATCCTATGGAGATTTTACTGCAACAACTCCTCTTCCGAAACTTTTCCCTACTACAAGCCCTTCTCTGGAGTTTTTCCCTGCAACAGACCCTTCTCCAGAGTTTTTACCTGCAGAAGTCCCTCCTATAGAGCCTTTCCTGATAGTAGACCCTCGTTCAGAGCTTTTCTCTACAGCAGGCCTTCCTTCGGAGCTTTTTTTGCAGCAAGCCCTCCGGAATTTTTCCTGTGATAGGCCTTCCTTTGGAGCCTTTTTCTTGCAGCAAGCCCTCCTCCAGAGATTTTTTCCTTTTTTTCCTTTTTTTTTGCAGGTCATGCCCTGAAGTTTTTTCTCGAGATTGTCTATTTCCTGCAAACTCCCATACAACATTACTTGTAGAAGCATTCTGCCTACCTACAGATACTGCAGGAACTGCAGTCAAAGACAACCGCAGTCAAATAGAAGTCATTTTTTCCAACATTTTATCTACTTCGCTACAAACTCCTTTGTAGCCTTACCTATAGGGGTTTTCTGCCTACCTATAGATACTGCGCGAACTACAATAAATAATAACTGCAGTCAACTAGAAGTCAATGTTTCCTGCAGGTTGTCTACATCCCTGCAAACTCCCCTGCAGCATTACCTATAGAATTCTTCCTCCTACCTACAAACACTACAAAAACTGTAGTCAAAGACAACTGCAATAGGGATGAAGACTTTAAGATCTCCCTTGTTGATTGTTTAAAGTTTTTAAATCAAAGTTGAACATGGTTTTCAACCACGTTAAACTTGATGGGGAGTGTTGGAAGTTTTATTGGGAAATAGTTATTCATGTTGGAAGTTTTATTGGGAAATAGTTATTCATGTTAGAAGTTATGTGGATTAGATTTATTTCCTAATATAACTTTATTTTATTTCCAATTTTAGGTTTATTTTCATAAATTGAATTGATTTGCTTTCTTATTTTAGGTTTTTCTATTTTATGTTGTTCTTTTGTCTCTAAATAATTAATATGAAATGATTGATTGAAGATATTAGGTGTTAAATCTTTCATTCCTGTTATTCCGTTTTTATTGTCTTTCATATTCGAACATTCATGCAAGGGTTATTTATACCCATTTTCATATCAATAAAAATATAGTGCATTATTCTGAATTTCAACAAAATCAAATCAAAGTAGTAATGGTTTTCCATTTTTTAATTATCTTTAATTTTATGAGTTTTTTTCTTAAGGCTTACGGCTTGATCCGCCTCAAAGCTTACGCCTCACTAAAGCTAAATGCCTTGGTTTCCGATTTTGCCTTTTTAAACTTTGCACAGCCCAAGGCATTTGCAAGGAGACAAAATTTGTCAAGCTTTCACAACAAGTGAAGAATAATCTATCCTAACAATTCCCTTGTCTACCACTCCACCTTCCTTTGAAAGTAATAACAAACAAGAGGAAGGGTCACCTTAGCATATGATACAGCCCTAAATAAGTTCTCTCTCTCTCTCTCTCTCTCTCTCTCTCTCTCTCTCTCTCTCTCTCTCTCGCTTTTCCTTTCTTTCAAAGCTTCACATCACAAGAAGTCATGCTTAGAGAGAAACAAGTGGAATCAGTAAAATATCAATGATGTGAATGAACAAAGTCTAAGCCTCTTAGCAATGCATGAGTTCAGCATAGCATTTTCCAATACTACTTCAATTGCAACGTCTTTATCTATCACTGTCTGGCTCCCAAACTTATTATACTTGAAATAGCATCTGGGCTTGTTCGCTTGGCACAGTAATAAATTCTACCAAAATTGCTAATGCTAAACAAACAATGGCAGTCCCATACGTTGTTCTAGGATTGAAAGTAGATCCTGAATCGAGTATTCTTAAAACCTATAAAATAAATTTGAGTCAATTATCCAGGATGACTTGATCATCCTTTCCATGAGGAGTCATTCAATGTTTCTTCCAATGACTTCACAAATAAACATGTTTTCCATTCCAGACTCCAAACTCTAACTTCTGTGTAATGATTTAGTGGAATCAGAAGTTTCCAAGGTTTCCTAATTTCTTAGGACAGATATATAAAAACTTGATTGTGTAGTAAAAATTTTATATGCCCTGATAAGATGCATTGGATTCTCTTGGAAAGAACCCTTCAGAAGTACTGAAAACTACACTGCGTGAAAATAACAATCCAGAAAAACAGCTTCTTCTTAGCAGATGCAAAAACGATAATCATGACTGTCCACAAAAGTGAGCTTAACTTAAGGGAATCCATCAACCGCAGGTCTGCATATATCATTCCAAAAACAGGGAATTGCTAATAATTCAGTTCTGCTTTCACGAAAGTTAGAAAAATTGTCATATAATTTTATTAGACGATTATCTCAATCACTATCTATCCACAGCCCTCAACTTTATATGGGTAGAAATTTAAAAAAAAATATAAGCTAGCAGGAAGTTTCATAATTTTTTTCTTTTTTTTTTCAGATAATACATTTCAAAAATCCCTCGAGTCACAGTTGACCATCATACAGTATCAAATTAGAATTTCATAATTTCTAAAACCAGCATAAAAAAAAGTTCATCCTGACAATGAGGAGGGAAGCTTAAGAATGAAATTTAAACATAAAATAATCACATTCAAACAAACCACTTACCCACTCAGCACAGTGGGGCACACCAACAATCGAGGAAGTATCACATAGATAGGCAAAGTTATGGATCGGCAGACATCTCCATCAGCTATCTGATGCATTTAAACAATTATTAAGTTACGAAACATTATTAGAACATTCAATTAGTTGCATGTTAAACTTTCGTCAGATTTATATATGCCATTTAACACATAAAAGCATTTTGCCTCCTTGTTAAAAGCTTTTCCCATTGCATATGAACGCACACTCTATGGGCACCAAGATAGTAAATTCCATATAGAACTTCTACAATCATCATCATCATCATCGTCATGAGTCCAATTCCACCTATTTGGGGTTGACATCATGAAGGGTTTGTTTGGGGCGGCAATGAGGCGGTGGAGCGGCACCAAACCGCAGTTTTGTCTACTTGGGTAAATTGCATTTTGACAGTTTTTCAAAAAAAACTGCAACTGAAATCTACGTTTTCCCATTGGGCTTGGCTACGTGCGGTGGTAGCTTTTAGTTGCAGTCTGACATTTAAAAAAAAAAAAAATGAAATAGGCACCGCAACTTTTTGAACATTAGACTATTTTTTCAGCAGCTTCACAGCTGCTTTTCAATAAGTTGCAGTTGTCCCAAACAAACCCGAAATTTCATTTTCTTTTTTCTCATTTTTCATTTTTTTTCTTATATAATGTTCTCAATGCGTCAAACTTATTCTTTAGAAATCATTCTAAACATCTATCCTTTTTATCTTAGGCCTGCCCCTTTTACTTCATAACCCCTCATACCAATTTTATAGACATTTCTAATAAGTGCATTTCCGTACTTCATTATAGATTTTCAAACCGCACAAGGGGATATTTGTTTTGATGAAAAAGAAATACAATGTTAAAAAAAATCAATATAATTGAAACATAGAATATTTGGAATATGTTAAGAGTTATTTGGTTTAGTTTAAAATTTAAAACAAACACATGGAATTATATTTTGTTGTTTAATTTGAAGACAAAATGAAATCAATATAAAAGAGGGAGGCTAGCAGCGGCAACTGATGGTGGTTAGTGGGTGACGGTGATAGCGATCAACAAGCGGAAACGGTGACAACAGCTAGCAGGCGATGACGGTGATGGCAGATAATAAGAGGTGACAATGACGGCCAACAGGCAACAGTGGCCGAAGGTGGACGACAACAAGTAATCAGTGGTGGTAGGCGGCGGGTAAAGAATATTGGTAGTTGGTGGCAGCCGACTAGTTGTGTTGATCAGCGGCTAGCCAACGAAAATGTCAAGTGGGAAACAAAGCTTCAGACATGTTGTGTATTTGGAATTCACCAAAAATTGGATGAGTTCCAAATACACTGAAAAAGAACTAGACTGTGAATTCTAAGAACTACAAAATTTTACTTTGTGTTCCATTTTCAACAAATCAAAAGCACAAATTTTCAAAATGCTTGTTTTTTTTTACATTGCACCCATTTTCTACCAAACCAAGCAAACGCTAAATCTATTTTCAATTATCATATTTTCGAAAGATATCTCTTTAATTAATTCTCTATTATAATCATTACACAATTTTATCATGTCATCTTAATAAATCTTTCATTTACCACAATCAACTTAGCTTCATTGAATTTTTCGCTACCCAACATGTAAATCCATATAATATTGTCAACTTGATTGTTATTTATCGCATAACACTTCTAATTCACTTTGCATTTTAATCACTCAGTCTCAAATTTAAAAATTAGATCATCATGTATATCCATAATTTTGATATAATAGATACAATATAATTATCAATTAAAACTATTTATCATTTTATTCTCTAATAGTAATGATTAATAAATATTAATATCATACCAATTTAAAAAGCATATCATGCATCTAATATTTATTCTAATAATAATAATTCTTGTACAACAACAAACAACAACAACAAAACCTTAATCCCACTACGTGGGGTCGGCTACATTAATACTTTTTCTCCATTGTGTCCCATCAAGTGTAATATTTTCATTTAATTCTAATAAATTAAAATCATTTTTTATACAATAAGCCCAAGTCTTCCTAGGTCTACCTATGCCTTTCTTAACATAAGTCGAATCTAAAACATCGACTCTCCTAATTGGAACATCAGATGGTCAACGTTTAATGTGAACAAACCATCTAAGATGACTCTCTTTAATTTTGTCCGTCACTAGAGCTACACCAACCTTATCACAAAGATATTCATTTTGCATTTTGTCTCTAAGTTTAAAGCCACTCATCCACCTAATCATTCTCATCTCGGCAACACTTAACTTAGTATTATGCTTTTCTTTTAAAGGCCAACATTCAGCGCCATGGAGCATTACAGGTCTCACCACCTTCTTATAAAATTTTCCTTTCAGTCTAAGCGGTGGTACTTTTCTATCACACAAAAGACCCGAAGCATTCCTCCACTTCAACCAACCAACTTGAATTATACTATTAACATCTCCATCTATATCATTATTGCTTTGAACAACAGACACGAATATCTAAATCATTCACATCTTTTAATAATTTGATCACCCAAAGTTACACTTCTGTCACTAGAGCTACTATTATTAAAATTACATTCCATGTATTCAGTTTTAGTTCTACTCAAATGAAGGCCTTTAGGCTCCAATGTAGACCTCCATAATTAATAATAATTCTTGTACATTCTAAATATTTTTGCCAGTGTCCAAAATTTTAACTTATTTAAGCGAATATCACATCGATTAAAACTATGCCATCTATAAAGCATATTGTAAGGCATCTTACCTTAAATATCATCTATTAACATCTCCATAACCACCAAAAAAAAATGATATAAGCTCAGTGTAGGTACTTATTGTAAACAAATTCTAATTGAGAACTTTTTGGCACACCACAAGTACTTATAATACTAGTCAATCTTTATCATACAGATCCTAAAAAACTTTAACATAATTTTGACAAGCACATTTCTTCCTTTTACACACCAACAATTATCATGATACTTAATTATATGTATTTCCAAGATTAAAATAAAAATAAAATCCTTTATGATATTTATTTTTTTAGTAATTGGAATGCTCGGATATTTCCCATAACTCAAGCTTACAAGTGGGAAGGTAAGGATGTGATGTTTCGCCGTTATAAAGAAAAATGGAAACTCTGTTTCGAAACAAACAACTAATAACCCGAGGAGATCAGAGAGGCATGCTATGAGACAAGCGTGAATGAGGTGACATCATCGAACAAGGTCGAAGGTGAAGACGTCGAAGAACCATTCACGTGTATGATTTGTGAGGCAAGGAAGACTTGGAGAGAGTGATCACTGACTCTCGAACAGAAATGACGACAAAAACTTGGGTTGTGATCCATTGTGTGCCTGAAATCGTGGTTTGGTGCAGTGTTTGAATTCAAGGAAGGAGGAGATGAAGGCAAGATTGATGATCGCGGGCTAGGGCTTTCCTACATGTAATGATATCAGGGGACAAGTATCAATCAAGAATAAATGAAATCAGGCAGAATAAAGAGTTTCCTTCTTCACAATACTGCAAAGAATGAAATATTATATTTGCACGGATTCTTTCCTTTTAGCTGAATATTTAGATTATGAATATGTATTAATTAAGTTACTTAATTTAGATTATACTGAATATTATGTACGTAAAATAGATTGTACAAACTATTATTTATTGGAATGAAAGCAAAAGAAAAGGCATCCAGCCTATTTGCTCAAAAATTGGCATGGTGTCAAATTCTGAATCCTTGAAATTTTAGCTTTTGTTATCTTTGTCGGCATCTTCGACTGATTCCTCACCGGAGCGATCGTTCTTGTCTTTGAGTTTTGCATCATCTTCGTCCGCTTTGTTTGAGTTATGTCGCTACGGTTTACTATTCGATCGAACCTTTGATGTTGCATTCTACGGCATCTTCTCTGGTGCGGCATCTTCTTCGATCGACATCTTCCAAGTTCTTCTTGATTGACTAGTTCGTTTTGCGGCACCTTCGTTCTGTCGTGCTCCGCTAGTCCGACATCTTCTAATACTGCGGCACCTTTGTTCGTTCTGCGACACCTTCATTCAATTGACATCTTCCAATACTACGGCGCCTTCATTTTGCCGCAATCCGCTCGTCCGCTCCGAGCTCTGCCACGATCGTCGCTCCGAGTTCTATCACGATCTGCCCGTCCGCTCGTTTGCTCCTGTCGCGATCCACTACGTTCTGCCGAGATTCTGTCGCGATCCACTCTGTTTGTTCGTCACGATCGCGACTTCTTCTTGTCGCCGCTATCTTTGGGGGGGAATTCGCTTCTCCGCCTTCGACTTCTTCTCAACCGGAGCTTTCTCTGCAACTAGTTTCTTTTCCTCGGTCGCCTTTTTCTCCTCGGTCGCCGACTTTTTCTCCTCAGTCCCCAAAGCTTCTTCTCAACTGCTTCAAGCTTCGCCGCGCTCTTTGATCTTTGACCCTAGCCTTTCACGTTGATTTAGATCAACGATTTGAATTTTATTTATCTTGGATATTTCGATCTACGATTAATCTATTTAAAATGTCTTCTGAAATCTTAGCTATCAGATTTACGGGAAAGAACTACGCCGCGTGGGAATTTTAGCTCAGAATGTTCTTAAAAGGGAAGGAGCTTTGGGAACATACTGATGGGTCTTCCCAGCTCCTAATGAGATAAAAGATCTTGGTCAATGGGAAGCAAAAGATGCTCGAATTGTTTCCTGGATTTTGGGATCTATTGAGGCTCATATGGTGAACAATTTACGATCATTTGGCACAGCTAAAGAAATGTGGGAATACTTGAATGACGTTTATAATCAAGATTATGCTGCAAAACGCTTCCAATTAGAACTTGACATGAGTAATTATAGTCAGGGAAATCTTTCAATCGAACAATATTATTCTTGTTTTTTAAATTTATGGAGCGAATATACTGGTATCATTTATGTTAAATTGTCAAAGGAGAACTTAACTAGACTTCAAGCTATTCATGAAGAAAGTCGTCGTGATCAGTTTTTAATGAAACTGAGACATGAATTTGAAACTGCTCAAGCTAGGTTGCTGAACAGAGATCCGGTTTTGTGTTTGGATGTTCGTTTTGGACAATTACTGCGCAAAGAACAAAGATTTGCGACAAGCTATTATCAGTACAAAAGGTGGATCATCAGAAATAATTAATATGGCATATGCTGCTAAGACCAAAGGGAAGGGGTCAGTGCAGTGCTACAGCTGCAAGAAATTTGGTCATATTGCACGGAATTGTGAAAATAAGGTATGTAATTATTGCAAGCAAAAGGGACATACTCTTACGGAGTGCCCAACAAAACCCCAAAATCGCAAACCACAAGCACTTCATGCCACGGTATCTGACAATCCTGCCTCGACTTCTACTATTGCTGACAATAATCAATCAACTGTCACACCCTATATGGTTCAACAGATGATTCTCTCTGTCTTTTCTGCTCTCAGCATTCAAGGAAAACGTAAAATTATTTCTTCGGTTACTTTTCCTTGATTTGTTGATTCAGGCGCCACAAATCATATGACTAGCACTGCTGTTATTACATAACCAATGACTGTATACTGATACTCAACATATTCAGGTTGCTAATGAAAATAATATTCCAATTACGATAATTGGTGACATTAACTATTCCTTCAAACATGTTTTGATTTCTCATAAATTATCTATTAGTTTACTCTCTGTGGTCAAATTGTGGATAATAATTGTGAAGTACATTTTTCTCGTTGTGGTTGTATTGTGCAGGATCAGGTGTCGGGGAAGGTGATAACGAAAGGGCCTAAAGTGGGTAAATTATTTCCATTACAATTTACTGTTCCTCAGAATATTTCATTAGCATCTTCAGTTGTTGAGAATAAGACAGACATCTGGCATAAAAGACTAGGTCATCCAAATGATATGGTGTTGAAGCATTTACGTAAAAGTGGTGTTTTTTGTTCTACAGATAAGAATTTAGTAGTTAACTGTTCTGTTTGTAAACTTGGAAAAAGTAAGGCATTACATTTTTTTATTTCAGGCAGTCGTGTCAATAAATGTTTGGACATTATTCATAGTGATGTCCGGGAATTACACTAGTTATTTCACATGCTCAATATAGATATTTTGTGACATTTATTGATGATTACAGTCGATTTACTTGGATCTAATTTTTGTGTTCCAAAACAGAAATATTTACTGTTTTCCAAATATTTTTAGCATATGTTGAAATTTAGTTCTCCGCTCGCATTGAAACCTTACAATCTGACAATGGCGGTGAATACACGTCTCATGAGTTTCAAGCATTTCTCCATAACAAAGGGATTGTTTCACAACGTTCATGTCCATATACACCGCAACAAAATGGAGTTGTTGAACGAAAAAGACGACATCTATTAGATATCGTGCACATATTACTGATAGAATCTTCAGTTCCAGGTAAATTTTGGACTGAAGCTTTATCCACTGCAGTTTATCTCATTAATCGATTACCATCTCAACAATTGAAGTATGAGTTTCTACTATCAATTTTTTGATAAACACCCTAATTATCATATGCTACATACTTTTGGATGTGTTTGTTTTGTTCATCTACCTGCTCATGAACTTCATAAATTGACAGCTCACTCAGTACGATGTGTCTTTATGGGGTACAGTCCTAATCATAAATGTTGTGTTATGATTCAATAAATAGTCGATCGCATATTTCTCGAAATGTGATTTTCTTTGAACATGAATATTACTTTCAGCATCATGTGTTCACAGCAGATACAGTTATACTTCCACAATTTTATAATTTTTCTGCTGATAAACGGTTCAAGCCAAACATTATCTACACACGACACTTGCCCCCTTCACCTTCAATCCTCCCCGACCCTGATCCAGAAATTGCTCCAATAAGTATTCGACGATCAACCCGACGTATCTATCCTCCAAATAGATATGGGTATTCTGCAATTTTAACTAATACTATTATTCCTACCTCTTACTTTCAAGCTGCCAAACAGACTTGCTGGGTCAAAGCAATAAAAAAGGAATTTCAGGCACTTCAAGACAATCACACTTGGGATATTGTTTAATGTCCTACATGTGTTAAACCCATTGGTTGTAAATGGGTTTATTCTCTTAAACTCCGATCTGATGGCTCTCTTGACAGATATGAGGCAAGATTGGTAACTCTTGGCAATCGACAGGAATACGGGATTGATTATGACGAAACATTTGCACCTATGGCTAGGATGACAACTGTCCGACTCGTGTTATCTATTGTTGTATCTAAAGGCTGATTGCAGATTGATGTTAAAAATGCATTCTTATATGGGGATCTCAAAGAAGACGTCTATATGACTCCTCCAGGCTTATTTTCTACACCTTCATATGATGTTTGTAAGCTCAAACAATCCATATACGGTTTAAAACAGGCTCCATAGGTCTGGTTTGAAAAGTTTCGCAATACCCTTCTTAGCTTCTCTTTTACTCAAATTCAGTATGATTCATCATTATTTCTTTGTAAGACTGACAAGGGAATTAATTTATTATTAGTATATGTTGATGATATTGTCATCAAAGGATCTAACAATCAATTGATGTCTCAGCTACAGAAACGTCTTCAGGGTTCTTTTCATATGAAAGATTTAGGGTCATTAACTTATTTCTTAGGACTCGAGGTTCACTCTTCTGCCGCTGGTATTTTTCATCACAGCACAACTATACGAAGGGAGTCATTGCTTTGGCTGGTCTTCAAGATGATTGCCCCACTGATACCCCTTTGGAAGTAAGTGTCAAATATCAACAACATAATGGTGACTTTCTATTTGAACCATCTCTATATAGACAACTGGTTGGTAATCTTAATTATCTGACTATTACGCGTCCTAATATTTCATTTGTTGTGCAACAAGTTAATCAATTTATGCAAGCACCTACACATCTTCATTTAGCTGCAGTACGACGTATTATTCGATATTTGAAAGGTACTTCTCATCGTGGTTTGTTCTTTTCTGTTCTCCTATCACCTTAACAGTCTATAGTGATGTCGATTGGGTTGGTTGTTCTGATACACGTCGATCTATTACTGGATGGTGCATGTTTTTCGGCAACACTTTAATCTCTTGGAAGAGCAAGAAACAAGATCGAGTGTCTAAGTTACTAAATCAGTCCTCTACTTGTTCTGAGATCATTTGGCTTCGTAGAGTGCTGGTTGAGCTTGGTTTTCCTCAGCTTGAGTCAACTTTTCTTATGCAAATAATATTAGTGTTATCAGATTGTTGCTAATCCCGTCTTTCATGAACACACGAAACACATTGAAGTGGATTGTCATTCCATTCGAGAAGCCTATGAGGAGGGTGTTATATTTCTTGCTCATATCACTTTTGATCTCCAAAACGGCTGATATATTTACTAAAGCTCTTTCTCGACAGCATCATCAATTTCTTGTCAGCAAATTGATGTTTCTTGACCAGCCATCATCAATTTGAAGGAGGATATCAATCAGGAATAAATAAAATCAAACAAAATAAAGAGTTTCCTTCTTCGCAATACTGCAAAAAAGGAAATATTATATTTGCACGAATTCTTTCCTTTTAGCTGAATATTTAGTTAATGAATATGTATTAATTAAGTTACTTAATTTAGGTTATATTGAATATTATGTACCTAAAATAGATTATACAAACTATTATTTATTAGAATGAAAGCAAAGGAAAAGGCATTCAGTCTGTTTGCTCAAAAATTGACAACAAAGGTGATAAAGCTTGCGATTTAGGCCAAAGGAAGACAACGCCAAGAGCGAGGGAAAAGCCTCACACAAAGAAGGAAGATGACGACGCCCGTAGTGAAAGTGCCCTTTTATCACGTACAAGAGGTTTAATTTCGTTCGAGAGAAGAGAGGAGGAAGCGTGGGAGTCCTATGCGTAGGAATGAATATACCTTAGGTGTGCAACGCTAGCCGGAACAAATTGAAGAGGAAAGGATCCAACCTGCATGTGATTTGAATAGTGTCAAGCAGAGAACATTAAAAAATATTGAGAGAAGGAACCCAGTGAGCAATGAGATTAGAACATTTATTTTATTATGTTATCATAATAATAAAATTTATTAGTAAAAGAAATATTGACAACTAAATTACATGTATAATTAGTATATCTTAAAATATTAATTAAGATATAAAATTTACTTATGATAATTAGAAATTTAGATTAATTTTTTAAAAAAATAATAGAAAACTAAATGCATCTTATACTTCAATTTGTGTTCACCTAAAGGAAATCACAATTTGAAGAGTTAATTGCAACATCAAAAGCAAGGATTTTTATTTACACATTTTGGATCAAGTGAGTACTCATGTCCTTATACTAGCCAATATTATAACTGTTGTATAGAGATTAAAAAGATATTGATATGTAAACAATATAGTAAAATAATTAATATTCAGAATCACCTTGGATTATTATATTAGATAGCACAAACATTCAAATGCTCATTAGATTGATTTACATAAAGTTCAAGTGGCATGCATATTAGTTTAATTTTCATCATGTTAATATGCTTAAAAAGTACGAGTATTCATTGGCTTTAGTTAACTCACTGTTAATTTAAACTAACATTTCATATTTAATTAATTAATTAAATCATGAGCAATAGAAGAGCGGGTGTTTATAGCAGATGTAAACAACTAAAAATGAGATAAATTTAACTGTATTGTTTTAATTGACTTTCTTTAGTGTCTCTTTCATTTGTTAAATATTGGTTATCAAAATCAAATATATAAAAATTTAATTTATAGCATCTGACGTATCACCCATTATAGTTAATTCCAAGTCCAAGTTCAGGTTGTGACAGAGCACAACATTAAGATTGTTTCCATTATAGATCATCTTAGTATGAAACCAAATTGATTCTATAAATCTAATATATATTTCCTAGGCATATTTTTTTCCAAGTATAAACTCCATTTCTCTTTCCCAGTTAAATAACTCATAAGTTTAATTTCAATATAGTTAGCAAAATCTTGAGCATCATCTTTGTTTTAAAAAATTACTATCAAAATATTAGTTTTTCAACTATTTGATATTCTCTTGGTTTTCAAAGTTTCATTAGAATGATCTATATTGATACTTGAAAATGCCTTCTGTGCTCATGTTTGGTTGAGAAAGAAATGGACACCTCCAACATAGCCTAACTCATGTCTAACATACCTAAAATTGTATTGAAAATATTTCAAGCCCAAATCATTAAAACATTGCCCAATGTAAAAACAATGCACAGGGCACATAAGAGACCTATTTTAAGGTTCTTTAAGGTTCAATAGGCTAGTTTCAGTCCTCTTCCATGTTCTTAATTAACCCTCTCGTGATTTAGCTTGTGTGCTATAACCTCTTGCTCTTGTAGTCACTAGCCCTCACTAGCTATCTTGGGAGCTCCCCGCTCGGCTCATATCATCAATATTTTGATCCTACCATTGATTATTATTCAGTGATCGCAAATCATAACACTAGCTCAATCAACCTGCCTCAAGTGTAGTGTAACGAGCATCCAGCCTTCTTCTCTAATAAGAACATTCAGTTATTTCTATTTCACTTCTACTCATGTATTATGGCTAAAGGCCAATAGTTTGTAACTTTCCTCCTCTGACCTTATCTCAAATATATGTTCTTTATTAATTTTTCTTTATATTCTTTTTGTGACAAAGTAGAAATTATTTTATCTTTAAGATTTTTTTCTAATACTTCAGGCTTGTTTAAAAGAATAATTATATTTACGGCTATTGTATGTATTAATCCTTTTATGGAAAGCATATTATATTATAACTCATTGTATGATACTTTTAAATAAAAATATTAGGATCAGGTCGTTTAATTACATGTTTCATATTAATAATTTATAAAAGATAACATTGTGTTTATGATATTTTATGTCCTTGCAATAAATGTGATGTTGTAGTGTCTGTGTCTCAGTTTTTAGTAAATGTCCAAGCTTCATAAACTATATTATCCTCCATAACATTACAAATTCCAAAAGATATCCTAGTAAGACTTAAAATTTTACCTTCACACATTTATATTAGAAATAACTCCACTTCCTATTTTTTGTTTATTTTACAATTATCTCATTATTTTATTCATCATGCTCTTCCAAAATTTTGTCTGTATAAACATCAATTTAATAATTTCTCAAAATAGCATTTAAGCTTGTATGCTTCATCTTTAATTTAGATTTTCTTATATTCCCTTCTAATGCATTTAATTTAAACAAAATCATTACATCTCACACTTTTTACCTTAGTTATGCTATATCTCCTTTCTCCTTCAATCATACTACCTTATTAAAAGAATCGACAAATAACTATAGCTTTTAGTTTACTCACGACAACCTTTGAGAGAATTATAACTTTCTTATAATCATTAAGAGACTTTCCAGTGTTAATTTTGTTAATTCTTTGAATTTTTTTACTTAATAATCCTTAATGGCTCTTTACTACACCAACAAATCTCCTTATCAATTTAAGGTATATTTCTAGACCCTACAAAAATTTCAGCAGTAGTTTTTTCAAAAGAACTAACCATCTTATCTTACAACAAGTTGTCTTAGCTAAAAATCTTAATTTATCTGTCTTAATATCAAATCTTGAAAGATTAATAATATTTTAGCTTTCAGATTCCACCTCCTTGACCTAAGGCAATTATTTCTATTGATTATTTTCTTAAAGTATACATCCATAACTACTATAATTGTTTGTCAAAGTTTTCTTAGAATCTCTTTAGAATAGTCGAAATTAAATTTTTCAAACTAAAAAGGAACTATATTTGTAACATTCGATATTTATTCTTACTTTGATTATCATGTCAAACAAGTATTTTGTCTTCCCATTCAAATTTCCCAAATTCCATATAAAAGGACCCAGTCAGCCCTTTCTTACTTTTCACCATAAAAGTTAAAATAGTGGCGCGCAACCTAAGAAAAACAACCTAACCATGTATTGCCTATTTTTCACCGTGATCGAGTTGTGCCACATTATATGGGGTAGTCTTTTCAAAAGAACTAACCATCTTATCTTACATCAAGTTCTCTCAACTAAAAATCTTAATTTGCCTTTATTAATATCCTTTCTCAAAAAAATTAATAATTTTTTACCTTTTAGATTCCACCTCCTTGACTTGAGGCAATTATTTCTTTTGATTGTTTTCTTAAAGTATACATCCATAACTACTATAGTTGTTTAGAATCACCTTAGGATCTTTGAAATCGAATTTTATTTGAAGTAAAAAGGAACTACATTTGTCATAAGTGATATTCATTCTTATTTTGATTATGATGTCAACCGATTATTTTGTCTTTCGATTCAAATTTCCCAAATTCCATATAAAAGGGCCAACCTTAATTTTAAACCCAGTCTTAAGATAGTCGCACACAGCCTAGAAAAAGCAACCTAACCAAGTATTGCCTCCTCTTCATCGTGATCGAGTTGTGGCAGATCATATGGGGTAACATACTAGCAAATCTTGCCTAATGCTCACCACATTTGAACTAGGCACATGTCTTCAGAGAAATGCTCTAGCACCAATAAATTTTAAATATTAATTAATTTCATTCAGTTTGGAATAAATATTATAATTAAATCTCAAATTAAAATCAGTCCCCTGCCCTTTTCATTCAAACTTGTGATTGTTTGAACAAGAATTATAGTGATTACAAAAACGAAAGGTTGATGGTCCAGCGCAAAAAATTATCAAGTATCATTTAGGACAACTTTACCTAAAATAAAAAATGTTAGATATGACAAGTGATGGCTATCATAAATGTGACTAAAAAGCAACAATAAAATAATATCATTTACAAAGCAAGGTTCAGTGAATAAGATTATATTAAAGGGATATTAGGAATAGCACCAACTAAAAATAAAGTAATGGCAATAAACTTAAATGAATTAGGCAAGCATTAAAATCAAGGGTAGTTAAAATTAGCAAGAAAATTAGAAACGTAAAATAGAAAGATAACTTATCTAAAAGTTGGAAAAAAAAACTCGAACAAAATAAAGTTAGTAGCTCATGTAGCGCACACAACAATTAATGAAGAAGAATGATTCATAAAACCAATCATAAAGCTTATGATGATTAGGAGCCAAAGGCATCATTCTTGCCTGTGTGGTTTGAATGACTGAAGTATCGGATATGATTCTCTCTCCAGTAAGAATTGATTCAACACGAAGAAGTAGTATGTCAATGGAGCGTATAGGAACAGCAGATGCTTCAACAATCAGTTCTCCATTTATAGGTTCTGATAAAGAACAGTAAGTAGATATGTTTCCTGTAACTCGAAATTGACCTGGCAAACAAAACAAACTAATAAAAATGGCTTATCATGATTTTGTACACAGTGCACAAGCTATGCGTTGGTCACATAATTATAAAAGTACAAATAGATTATTTCATAATGGAGCAAAGAAAAAGAACAAGCCGATGTGTCCAGCAACAAAAGATTAACATATATAGTGCTTCAATGTTAAGCACACTAAATACAGCACAAAATGAATGCACAGGCCACTTTTACCTATATACTGCTAAAAGATACTTGAAAAGCCAATCGTACCCCATTTTCTCTGTATGACAGCTATCATAACAACTTTTCCTAATAATCATGGTTGGGCTAATCATAAGAATGAACAGACGGCATGCATCCTACCATACAAAACAACTTTTCCTTTCCCCAACAAAACCATTGGATACTACCCACCAACCACCAAAGGCCCACCAAATGTCAACTGCCTCTCACCACTTTCAATCTCCACCAGGCCAAGTGGTGGTTCTTGAAGATGAACAAAACAAACCAACTAAAAGGAGTCAGTGTTGATGGAACATTAGAGAATTTACAAGGGAGATTAATGATCTAGGCATTATCAAAGGTTTAGAAGGTAGGGATGCAATACCAATAGTACTTAAAATTGGAGTGGCCTAGCCAATTAACAACAAAAAGCTCCTCTCCTACTTTAAGGCCATTAAAAGCATGCCTATAACTGTCTGTTTTTATAAAGATATCTTATCTATTTTGAAAGATCTGATGCAATACTTTGGCATCTACTTTATGTAATTCAGAAAAGATAAAACCTCTGACTCAAAAAACTTTTATTAAGCACTTCTCATATCATCAATCATCAACAATTGCCTTGTTCCAATTATTGGAGTGGTTAACTTTATGAATACATTTATAATATCATTGTTTTACTGTTGTATGCAAGACAATTTATTTTAAGCAACTAATTGTTCCCAACCCCAAGCCAAGCCACATTCATATGCCCCTTCTCCTTCCTATAAGTTTGTATCCCTTCTCTCGTCTGTTCACGTATGTTCCCAGAACCTAGAGCCTGGTTCAGTTTCCCTTTGAGCAAATGTTGGGGATGTTCCTACCCAGCCAACCCTTAATGTTGATCACTTCTTCAACTCTCGACATTATTATGGAGAAGACTTCATTAGTTATTGAAACGTCTCAACCTCATCTCATTTGTGAATAAATCAATAATTATTTATCACTGTTGGTTTCTAATTCTGATTGGATCATTCGAAGTGTCGACTCTCTGGTAGATAAAAATATTTAATATTCTTTGTACCATAAGAGGAAGGAATCAAAAGAAACGCTCGTCTTTCTCACTAGACTTTCAACTAAATGATCCAAATGAATATTTTTTATCTTATTCTATGTTATTGTGTTTCTCTTTCTTCCTAGTATTTCCTGGTAAATGTCTATGTTATACTCATATCATTATGTAGTTATTATGTAGTTAATATAGTTCACTTAAAAAAGTGCCTCCCCGCCTTACCTCTGTATCTTCTGCCAAACTGATTTAAGGCTAATTTCTATTCACTTTACCATTGTTCAGGGATGAGAGTGCTGTGAATGACATTGTTGGATACTTCTCTATTAGAAGACGCCAGTGTCAAAGAATATATTGCTGATAAAATTTCCAATACAGTAGCTTTTCATAAAAAATAAATATAGGATGAATCTTTGTCGCAGAAAGCAACCATAAGTCTAACAGAATATATGTAGAAATCTAACAAGTTTCAGATGATTTTCCAAGTATAAATTGGCCAGCTATCCAAGATGTTTTGGGAGATTTGATTGGAGACCAATTTGGAAACCTCCTGATTTATGTTTATTCATTTCCTATTTATGTTTTTTTTTTTTTTAATTTCATAATTATTTCCTTCCCTAACTTAGGATTAGATATATTTGGTAAGTTTATAAATTAGGACTGTATTTCCTACATATTTGTACTCTTCATGTGAATAAAGAGATCAAGCAAATTTTCCTATTCAAATTTGTTTTTCAACATGGTATCAGAGCATGGTTTGAATGTTGTTTCCTGATTGAATCCTAGGCCTCTTGGTTCGAACGTATCGTCGTCTCCTTCGTATATGATGTCGAAGAGTGTGACCGTGCTCTTTCTTCCCTTTGAACGGCATCACCTACAGATTATGGCAAGTCAAGATTGCATGACTGCTCTCCTAGATCGCACGTTTGCTCTTTTAGATCGCATCGTCCGAGTCGCCTGCTCGTCTGCACCACCCGACTAGTCAGCCTCTTGCCCGGTAAGCCTTTGCGGGTCTATCAAAATTAAACGGCATTCCTCATCTGTAGGACCTCTCTCATCCACTAACTTCTATCGTCCCTGAGGCAGCAATCAACTACCAGCCCTGCTCGAAATTCTCTTCAGTCGAAGCTCTTACTGCAAGCCTTCCCCAGCATTCCTTTGTCGACGGAACACTCCATGTAGTCTGAATCCCCTTGTTGCATACCCTCCTCCAGAATCACTTCAGCCAGTTTATAGACCCTCCTTCGGAGCGCCTCCTTTTCTTCCTAACACCGAAATTTTCCCTACATGATCACATTCGTCCAATTCTTGCCACCGGATTCTCCCTGCACGTGGAATTATCCTTGTTGTAGGCTCTCCTCTTCCAAGAGAACGCATCTACAACAACAGTAGCCACAGCAGTCAATTTTTCTACCTGCAGTCACCTCTCTCCCTATAGGCCCTCCGCCGAAGCCTCTCCTTTCCGCTATCAGCGTCGAAAATCTCCTTGCAGCCTCCAACCATTCTGCAGGCTTCATCGCAGGCTACCCTGCAGCCTTCCGATCTCCAATTTTTCCCACCAAGGCAACCACAAGTAGCAGCTAGTCTTCTTGCCTTCCCACCAGCTACCCAACCGGTCCTTTCCAAGCAAGCAGACCACTTCGGCTTTCCAAGGGTTCCTCCACTTATGCGGCAATAAGCAATCAGAAATCCTATAGCTTGTAGCAGCAAGGAATTCTTCCAGCCCTAAACTTGTATAGGGTTTATAACCAATTACAGAATGGCGACGTCTAGTTCTACTCTGAAGCCTACTAGTTTGATGATACATCAAGGTGTCATATCCTCCTATCTTGCTAATAATAGAAGATTTTGACCGTGAATAATGAATTCAGGTGCTTCTGATCAGATGACTAGGGACAGTCATGCTCTCTTCAACTACCAAGAGACCACCAACCCCCAATTTGTTGGACTTGCTGGCGGATTTCACGCCAGGATTGTTAGGAAAGAAGATATGAAAATCTCCAAAGATATTGAGCTTTCATTAGTGCTATATGTTCCCCAACTAGATTGCAACTTAATTTCAATCAGCAAGCATACTCATGACCTGAACTGTATTACTAAATTTCATTTTAACTCTTGTGAATTACAAGTGGTAGATTCGAGGATGGTTATTGGCAGTGTTGAATTGCATCAAGGTCTATATTTGCCAAGGAGAACAATTCTCTTTAACAAAGGTCACTTCTCCACTATCCCCTTCTCATGATCCCGAGTTTGTTGTGTCCGAGTCTGTTGAAAGTCATAGTTTATTGTAATATTGTCGTCTAGATCATCCTAATTTTCCTTATATTGTGAAGTTGTACCCCCATATTTTTATTAACGAAAATCCTAAGCTCTATCAGTCTGAAACTTGACAATTGGTTAAACATACTCATCATGTATATCCTTTGTTCCAGTACAAACCATCATATCCTTTCTCTATCATCCATAGTAACATTTGGAGACCTTCAAAATAAAAAAACATCAACAGACACAGAAGGTTTGTAGCCTTCATTGGTGATCACACAAGAACCAGTTGAATATTTCTCATGAAAGAGAAATCTGAAAATGTCCAAATTCTTCAGTCCTTCTAAGACATGATTTACAGTCAGTTCCAATGTAAAATTCATATTCTCAAAAATGATAATACAAAATAATACTTCAACTCTATTCTTAAACCCTTCCTTGTAAAGAATAGTATTATTCATGTGAGTTCTCGTGTTGAGACTCCACAATAAAATGTAATAGCTGAGAGGAATGGATATCTTCTTGAGACATCTAATTCTATAATACTTTCTCACAATGTCCCAAAAGGTTTTTGGAGAGAATTTATGCTCACAGCTCAATATTTTAATGAAAAAATATCTTATATTAGAGTCTTCTTGTCCAATCTTCCACTAAAAATATTTGGTTCTCTTTTGCCCACATTTATGAACCAAATCACACAAAGCTTTATCAAAGATCCATCAAATGTATTTCATTGGGTATGCCTTGTCGGCGCTTAAAAGGAGGAAGTTATGTTTAGGGGTCGCCCGTAAGAAGCTGTCGGTCGCCGGAATTTAAATCCCGTCGCCCGCTTCAGAATGACGTTTTAATTTACGTATATATATATATATATATATATATATATAATTTTAGAAAAATATGAAATCAAACTGACCTCATATTCTTCACAGTTTAAATGAAAGAGCACTCAACATCAAATCATGTATCTACCCCGAGGGATAAACACAAGACTTGAGGGTGAGGCTCGATCAAATAAACTAAGAAAGATATCACATTCGTTTGGTCTGCGAAACCGTTTTATTTGCCGATAAGTTCCCCTATTTAATACAAAGAATTAAATAGAGTTTATTTTAAGCTGGGTTCGGAAAAGCTTCCTATAAGGGCAAGCCCATATAGTTAATTACATCTTAAATGACCTAGGTCACCTAAGAAAACTCGATAAAAATCAGGGAATAATATCTTCAAAGAAGTCAAAAGGATAGGACTTTTCAACGAAATCGGACGAAGAGGTGTGAAAAGGGAAAGGCTCAAATCTGGAACATTGTTGAGGAATCCAAATGAAGAGAAACTAGGGGAGGCCACAGATCCTGAGAACCTCAGTGACTTCCCAGTCTATCCTATGATTTGACTCCAATTTTGATAAGAGACTATTAAAGTGTTTCATCCTGCCAATTTTATTTAATTAGGGCTTATATTTGCGTGACAGGGTCACACAAATTGTCTAGAAGATATGAGGGTTTACGTCGTATCAGACGACAACCTCGGAACCTAGAACGAGTTAGGGCTTAAATCATACAACAGAGCTGTACGAATGCCTAAAGAAAAAGGTGGAGGATTTATGTTGCGCTAGGCGAACAATCTCAAAATCTTATGGATTGTTGTTTAATTTCTACGAGAAGGAATGGTTTTACTGGGGAAGACATGTTCTGATGTTGAAGATGGTCGTGCTGCCCACTGCGCTAGCTCCAAGCTCCTTGACGTGACGAGTTTAAATTTTCTAGGGTGTCTAGTTATAGTATCAAATCAAACGGCCCTATGGTTGTAGTCCTCTAAACATCCTATGTAAAAAAAAAGGTAAACATGTTTAAAGTTATAAAATGTAAAGCGTGCGACGCAGGAACGAACAGTAGAATGCAAGTGAAACAGTAGTAGGCAAAAACAGGAGCAGTACAACATGTTATACATGAAAAACAGTAGCAGACAGAAACATGACAAGTGTAACATGCTATACAGGGAGAACAGTAGCAAGTAGAAACAGGAGTAATATGACATGCTATACAGGAAGTACAGTAGCAGGTAGAAACAGGACACACATGCTATACAGGGAGAACAGTAGCAAGTAGAAACAGGAAAATTATAACATGCTATGCAGGAAGAACAACAGCAGGTAGAAGCAGAAAAATTAAGTGCTGTAAAATATAAAGCAAACTTGTACGCCCGTGAGATCCGATATTCCTTAAGTATAGCAAACATAAATGCATCTTAAAAAGCAAAGTCCGGAAGAAAACGTCATCCAGGAAATCAGAGGAAAAGCGGAAAAACTCGAGAAACTCGACGAAAAAGACTCAAGTAAAAGAAAACACTCAAAACTCCTAGGGAAATCCCGAAAGGAAAGAAAAGTAACACGAGTGCCCTGTCCAAAATTTCGATAAAACAAAAAGAAAATTCGGATGAGGGGGACCGCAAGCACTCGTATGGGACTAGGCTCAGCTATATTTATTCTCGAGGGTCCACGAAGGCTACTCGGTCACCCGAACATATAGAACCCGTCACTCATCTAGAAGTGTGACTTGAACCTCATCTAGGGGGTTATTTCCCTGCCTAAACAGGTATTCGCCAGGTGGACAACCAATTTTAAAACGTATTTTTAAAATTCATATTTTTGACATACACACAAATTCTTAGACATGAAAAGAAGAGTTATCAATTTTGTTTCTTAGAAAAGTGTGTTTTCGTTTGAAAATGATTTATCAAAACTTATCTCTTTTTTTTTTTAGAAATCTTTGTTGTCCACGAGTCGATTACGCTACCAGGCATAGGACTGCCCACATCCTAAGGAGGTTCGAGCCGACTACCGCTAGAATTATGTCGGTGAAGGATATCATATCTTATTGTTCATCAAATGTCTGGATCTTGATGTTATAGGATAGGGTATCTTTCTGCTCTATCTTTGGTGTGTCTTTATCATCAACACCGTACGCCCCAAAACGACTACTTGCGACCTTGCTTAATGGTTTCACGTATAGCAAAAGGCTATACGTGGACACTTATGCATCGGACATAAGCATCAAAAACCGAACCAAGAAGCAAGGAAATAAAAGAACAAAAATGGGGTGAGAGAGAGGAGACACTGATCCATCTAAAACACCGAAAAAGGAGACTGGATCAGTTTTCAAAAACTCCTATCGAAAAGACCTGGAAAAGTTGGGTCCGAGGTCTTTCCTGACAAACACAAAATATTCATTCGCGTTGATTCTCCAAACCCCAAAGACGTAGGATTAATTGAATCGACCAAATGTTCTTCCAAAATGATATTTAAAATTTTCCAAACTTTGAAGGAAAATGATCGCGGGGAAACCACTGTCAATATTTCCAAACTCGTACTAAATTCGAAATTCTTCCAACTCAATTCATAACTCCATATATTAAGTAAGCACAGAAATCTTCCCATCAAATCACATAAATGCTCACAATCGGGCTCATCACAAATAGATGAACAGCAGGTAGGACTCACGGCCAGGGTCAGCAGAGAAAAAAGGAAACAGCCCACAAGGCTCTCGGCCACAACCAGGGATGGGGATAGGAGGGGCTCACGGCTAGAGCAAGGAACGGCTACCAAACTCCGTAACCAAAGGCAGTATATAAGACAACAAATAAGGCTTATAGTTAAGGCAGTAAAGGGCCCGAAAAATTGTTGTTAAAGCTCACAGTTCAAGGTAGCAAAGAGCAACTACGAAAGCCCATAACCAGAAGTCATCCAAAGCACAAGAGGCTCACGGCCAAAGCCAGCAAAAGGATCACCAAAAGGCAGTCATGCCTCCCTAACCAAATGAAGGGATAACTGAAATAAATATAATTTTCTTTTTGGATGGCAAATTTGATTCATCCACAACACTCAAGTCAACCCAGGCTTAGCAGGGAAAGTCAAATCACACCCAAAGATCAGCAATGGACCTCACGGGTAAGGAGTAGGAACCAAAGCCAGCAAAGGTAAAACGAGCCAAAACAGCCCACATTAGAGCCAAACCGAGCCCAGCGAGGGTAAAACAAGCCAACACAGCCCACATTAGAGCCAAACCGAGCCCAGCAAGAACCAGAAA
>NEWO01000001.1:7229036-7259912 GCA_003013225.1 Phalaenopsis aphrodite
TTCAAGCCAAAACCAAGCCTCCAGAACAAGCCACAATACTTTCTAAATTAAATAGACTTTCTCATAGCATATATTTCGAACTAAGGGGCGCCACAGGAAGCCAAAACCGAGCCCCCAAACATGCATAAAATAGTGAGATGCAATCTCTAGTTCAAGCAAATAACCAAATTCAGCTCTTAGGACATGCCCACATTTCATTTTAAGTGCACCTGAAATGAATATCTCAATAATATGTTAACGTAAAATGAACTAGCATATTGTATTCACCCAATAGATCTAAGCTCAAAGGCTCGGCACAGAGGAAAACCGAAAGGAAACAGGGCACCGAAGAAGGGGGAAAGAGAGAGATACCTCAAAAATGCTAAAGTAAAGCCCTGCCACACCAGAGTTCACCCCAACAAAGCACTCTCACAGAAATTTCTTTTCCAACCTCCTCACAGCCAAAAAACTCCCGCTCTCCTCTTCTTACCAACTTTTTCAACAACCTCTAAAAAAAACCAAAGGAACTATCCTTATAGGCAGAGAATAGAAGAGAAGAGAAAGAAAGCCACACCCCCAACCGTCCACAACACTCGAATCGGGCCAAAAAAAGAAAAGGGATGCTCCCTGCCTACAGAAGGCGAAGCCAACCACACCTCTCGGACCGAGTGGCAAAGCCAGTGGCAGCGAGGGAAGCATCGGGAAGAGGAGAAGAAAAATGTCATTCCAGTGTGTCAGGGAACAAACTTCCCAGAGTCAAACGACCAAGAAAAGAAAATCCACGGCTCAAGGAGACTGGCGCGGCTTCGGGAAGGAAGGCCGCGGGCAGAAGAAAGTCAGGGAAGGACGGACGAGGTCAACCCTTCCCTCAAGTGGAGGAGAAAGAGTTCGCTCGGCTCGAGACCGAGAAAGGGAAAGAGCCAGACACGCGAACGGGAGAAGGAAGGGAGACAGAGCTCGGACGCAGGGAGTGCTAGGGATTAAAGAGGAAAGGGGGAGGGGTAAAAAAAAAGTCAATTAATATATATATATTAATTAAAACACGATTTACTCGCGCGCGGCGACGCGACAAAAATGGGTGTTTTCCCTGGGTAAAATCGACGTTCCGGACGCGTCGGCGCAGTCCGTTTTCTCATCCGGGGTCGCTCGGACGGCGTCGTCGACAATCGAGTCGAAAACGCGCCGAAATTCAAATTTCACAAAATTTCGACCCGCGATCGATCGTCTCAAAAGGTTTGCTCGAGCCCTCCACAAATAATAGTGCAAGCGATGCGAATTGCGACGATCGGACACGTCGACTCTCCGAATTGCGAAGCTTCGTGCGCTCGGGAGTGTGAATTATGCAGAAGGTCACCCTAAGGCTCAAAAAGGTCCTACAGGAATTCCTTTTGGGTTTCCTCATGTCTGTTTCATCCTTCTAAGTGCTAGAAGTCGATACCACACACGCGAAGCTCCAAAAGAAGACGGAAGTAGGTCGAACTAAAACGAGGCGGGTCCCACTTCTAAGGTTCTAAGACAGTCGCAGGAAGACCCCTAAGGCTAGATCCTAATTCCTACGAGAAATACTAGACCTCACGAAAAATGAGGTCAACATGCCTCTAACAAAAATAGATCGAAGTGTTACTCTCATTTTACCAGAAACTATTAATACTCCATAAATGTCATACTTTTCTTTTAAAATCAATCTTATTATCCCAAATATGATGCTTAGGGGGAGAGTGCAAATGAACATTAATTTTATAATGCACTTGATGACAACTATACGACAACCCCACCTACTCCTCTTCCACCTCATTCACCTACTCTTGATGAAGATATCCAACCAACCCAACTTGAAGTTCACAATAAAGAATTTCATGTATATACTAGGAGGAAGAAAAACCTTAAGTAGATGAAAACAACTTGCAAAAATAAAGCTGCTCCAATCAAAATGCATGTATACATTTCCCTGAAATTTTTGGTGATAAGTCTAGTACTCATGAGTTATCCCTTTCTTCTTGTGGCGTTGATAATAAGGAAAGTTGTACCAAATGCCCAATTCAAAAGTATGTAGCTTATGAGAAACTATCATCAACCTATAGTGTTTATATCTAACATTGATAGTGTATGGATTCCTAAATCTATTCATGAAGCTCTTGACAATCCATAATGAAGGAAACAAGTGAAAGAGGAGATTTGAGCACTACAGCATAATGACACACAATAATTCTTACTAAACTCCCTCGGGATAAGAAGACAGTTGGACACAACTGGATCTTCAACATCAAATATAAAATTGATGGAAGTATTGAGAGATTCAAAGTCGGACTTGTTGCAAAAGATTTCATGCAAACCTATGGGGATTGACTATCAAGAGACCTTCGCATCAATTGTAAAATTGAATATTATCAAAGTTCTCCTTTCAGTAACAATTAATAAGGAATAGGGACTGCATTAACTTGACATAAGAAATGTTTTCCTGAATGGGGATCTGGAAGAAGTATAAATGGAGATACCACCAGGACTTGATAATGATTCCAACAAATGTTTTTCATGCCAACTCAAGAAGTCTCTCTATGGGCTTAAAAATGACCAAGCACGTGGTTTGAAAGGTTTGCCAAAACTATGAAATTCAATGGATATTCTAAAAGACAGGTTGATCACATCTTAATAAAACACACCCAGGGAGAAAATATTATTGCACTGATCATATATATGAATGATATGAGTTTTACTTGTGATTATGGAAAAGAAATTCTTAAAATCAAGTAAGTTTTTGTTGTTGAGTTTGAAATCAATGATTTAAGAAATATGAGATATTTTTTAGATATAAAGGTTACAATGTCCAAGAAAAACATTATCATGTCACAGAGGAAATACATCATAGATCTACTAAAAGAAACATGGATGATTGGATGCAAACCTGATGATAGTTCAATGGAACCCAACAAGAAGCCTAACAGGGAAGAAGAGAGTATATTTGTGGATAATGGAAGATACCGTAGGAAAACTCATCCATCTATCATATATTAAGCCAGATATTGCATACCTTGTCGGTATTGTGAGCAAATATATGAATAGCCCGAATGAAGAGCATTTGGAGATAATATACAGAATTCAGAGGTTCCTCAAGAAAACTCTTGGTTATGGATTAGTTTGTTTTTAAGAAAATCAGAAATGGAGATTTGGAAGTCTACACTAATGCTAGTTGGGTTGGAGAACTCACTAACTGAAGGTCCACCACCTGTTACTACTTATACGAATGGGGAAATTTAGTTACATAGAAAAGTAAGAAGCAAGTTGTTGTTTCTAGAAGCATTACAGAATTAGAGTATAGGTCGATAGCTTTGGAAATCTGTGAAGGGGTTCGAATTTAGAAATTGTTAAAGGAACTGGGATATAGCTCCAATAGGCTTATACAGATATTTTGTGATAATCAAGCAGCTATTAGTATTGCGAATTATCCTGAAAATCATGACAAAACCAAGCATATTGAAGTTGATGGACATATTATCTCTAAAAAGAATAATAGAGGAATTATACAGCTAAGCTACATTCCGACACACCAACAAGTTGTTGATGTCTTCACCAAAGCCCTTTAAGCACCTTCTCAAAGTTCAATACCGAGCTTTGTCTCTACAGCATGGACCAGTTTGAGGGGGAGTGTGGAAAACTGAAAAATTTCAGGTGATTTTCCTAGTATGAACCGTCAACTAACCAAGATATTTTTGAAGATTTGCTTGGAGCCAATTTGAAAACCTCTTGATTTTTGTTTATTCCTTTCCTATTTATGTTACTTTATTTTTTATTTGAGATTTATTTCCTTTTCTAATTTAGGATTAGATATATTTGTTAAGATTGTAAATTATGAGGGATTGGATTCCCTATATATATGTGCCATATATGTGAATAAAAAGATCAAGCAATTTTTCCTCTACAAATCTGTTTTTCAACAATCTCAAATGAAGCTGGAGGAATCAAACACTAAGCTCAGTTTTGCTGACATTATTTAACTTTACATATAGTGACACATGAAATGTAAGCAGTATAAAAATTCTCAAAATGTTTGCTGCAAAAGTTATGCTTCAACCATTGACCCATTGATTGCAAAAACAACTGAAGTTTCATTCCCCGCACCACATTTTATTTCTTCTCCAAGTATAAGTATTTATGAGGCCCAATATTTGTCAATTAATAGATAAATCCCAACAGCTATTAACAAATCACTGCAAAGACCATCCTATCAGCAGACGCCAACAAAGTTTAAGGCAAGGACTTCTGCAAATTTTCAAATTGTGAACAGATCCAAGAATTTCTCCTCCTTAGATGTACATAAATTCCAGAAAAGGCCAACAAAATCAGTTAGCGTTTTTTCAATTCCATGACAAATGAAGTACCAAATGATTAGATCCAGTTCGTAAACACAGCAAGAACATCCATATTTTCACTTGGCCAGCATTCTTATGCCACCTTGAAAAACAACAGAGATCCGGTAGAGGGGCGGTTCCAAGGTCAAAGCAAAATATATGAAGGACTCGAAGGATCTCAATTTCATGGAGATCGAAACTATCTTCATTCTTGAGCATTGCGCCAACACTCCAACTATCAAAACAACATATGCATTGATTTGTGAGTCGACCTCATCCCCACTCACAAAGAACCAACCTTCCAGGAGGAGATGCATTAACAAAGCAGATTCCTGATGTCCTTAAATTGAGAAATGAAAAAAGAAATAAAAAAGTGAGGAAAAAAACAAAAGGAGAAGAAGAGAAAATGAACAAAAAAAAGAAACAAAGAGTAGAATAAATAATACACCCGGCTCTTTGCTAGAGGATGATGAATCATCACCAGCCTCCAAAAAGCTAATATAATAGCTCCACAAGGAAAATTGTGAAACCCTAAATAGGTGAGGTTGAACTCTTAAAGATGAGACGCCTTTTGGTGTGATGGTTGGAAATTTATCAGAAACTCTAAGTTAAGTGTACTTCTGTAAGAGCACTCCTAGGATGTGCGACCTCTTGAAATGTTATGTTGAGGTTTGTATCTTATTTTGAGGGGTCTAATTGTAAATAGGGGTTATAAAAGAAGTCTAAGGGCTATTTGTAAAAAAGATTGGAAGGCTATAAAAGCCCAACTTATGAATGAAGGAAATAAGATTTTGAAGAGCCAAACCAACCCTGGTCGCGTGAACAATGAAGAATCGTTGGATAGAGTGGCAGGAGCTTCGATCACGGGGTGGAAGAAGAAGGTGAAAGACGAGAAATACGGTAGCTTCGGCGGCTCTTGTGTTTTGCGATCCCGGCTTCGCTTCCCTCGCTAGGTGAGCTTCGACTGTCAATGTGCACTGCGATATCGCTTCCCTCGCTAGCTTCGGTGAGCGTCGACTGTCTGTGTGTTGCGATCTTCATTGCTTCCCAGCGGCTTACCAATGCAAGCAAGGAGGACAGAGCAGCTTACTAGGGAGGAAAGAGCTTCGGTCGATGTAGTTTTGAATAGGGTTGCGAGTCTCCAGCGGCTTACTAGTGCGAGTACGGAGACGGGGCTTCTGTTCGAGCATGAAGGAGAATTTGGCTCGATGCAGCGGAGATGAAGCGAAGGGGAAAGACAATAAATGCAACTTTGGTGTGAGAAAAAAGCAACGAAGCAGGGTTGCGAGTCTCCAGCGGCTTATCAGTGCGAGCAAGGAGACGGGGCTTCTCTTCAAGCGTGAAAGAGACTGCGGCTCGATGCATCGGTGATGAAGCGAAGGGAAAAGACAGTAATGCAGATTCGATGTGAGGAGAAAGAAGCAGAGCAGAGCCTCCTCTTTTTTGAATTGCACTCGATTTTTGTGTGCTGGCTAAGGCAAAATGGATCGCTCGAACTTGCAAGAAAGGAAGTCGCGAGTGAAATTTGTGATCTAGACTTGATCACTGTGTTTAAGGATGCCAGGAGACGAAATAATGTGGGAAATGAAGAGTTGGAACTTATGGAGAAAATAGATACTGAAGTTTTGAAAGTCTTAATCCCGGCTCTTAAGCTCTTACAGGAAGCTAGCGTCTCGATGGGAACTGCTGCTCGGCACTTGCTACTACACAAGTGAAGCTAGATTTCCCTCATGTGGATCTGAAACTTGATGGACCAACCATATAATTGAGTTGGTCACGTCGAATCGAGGTTTCTCTAGTAGGGAAAAGGCTGGAGGGATATCTAATAGGTGGATCTGGATACTCTAGAGGCTGTGATCATAATCGTGGGGACCCAAGCAGTGGAAGAGGGGGCTACCAATCAAACCTAATAATAGCAGAGAACGAGGGAAAGCCAGGAGTGATCTCTACCGATAAGAATCACAAGTTACTGAAGATGTTGAAGATGAAGCAGAGAACGATAGGTGACGTGAATGAGGATGCATCCCCCTTATCATCATCCAAGGAGAACACTGTTAGTTATGTTCACTCAGTCAAAAGATAATCGTGATACACATGTGCTTGTCTCTATATCAATCATAAGATCACCAAAATGGATTGTATATTATAGTGCATCTTGACATGTGATAAGTGTCGTCAGTGAGTTTTGTTCTCATACTCACCTAGCAGTTTCAAAGAGCATTCAGACCGTTGATGGTACAACACAACCTGTGGTCGGTAAGGGTATAGTGAGGTGTACCAATTCTATGACTTCGTCTAATGTTTTGTATGTTCATTCATTTTCAATGAACATTTTATCCATTAATGTCATTATACTTCAACTAAAATGTATTGTTTCATTTGTAATTCTCAAAGTGATCTTTCAAGAGAATGGGGTTGGCCGGAGACTTGGGACTGGCACGTGGCATAGTGGACTTTGGTAATTGGATGGAGAGGGAATGGATTCGACCTTGACATCCATGATCGAGAATGTTGGAGTAGGAGCATCTGAGAGGAGTGTGGAGAATGTGTTGTTGGTACATCACAGACACATGAGACACTATTCGTTTAATATATTGAGTCGTTTGTATACATCCTTGTATGAAAAGGCAAATAAACAAAAACTTGTGTATAATGCTTGTGACTTCGGTAAGTATAGCAGAAGCTCTTATGTTAGTTCTAGTAATAGAAGTTTTCATGCTTTTGAATTAATGCATTCAAATATATGGGAACCTTATTCTATAACTTCGATGAACAGTTGCAGATATTTTGTAACTTTCATTGATTATTTTTCTCGTGTTACTTGGTTATATCTGATGAGAAATAAAAGTGATATGTTTGATTGTTTTAAAGACTTTCACATGGTGATTCAGACTCAATATAGTGCAGTAGTGAAGGTATTGAGGTCTGATAATGGGAGAGAGTATACCAACGACGTGTTTAGGGAATACTTGTCAACCCAACAGATACAGCATCAAACCACATGTTCATACACACCGACACAAAATGGAGTTGAGAGGAAAAATAGACACATTTTAGAGGTACCTCGAAGCATCATAATTACAATGAATGTCCCAAATCACTTGTGGGGGCAAACAGTTTTGACAGCAGCTCAATTGATCAACAAAATGTCTTTGAGGGTGTTGAATTGAAAGTCTTCTAATCAAATGTTGAAAGAAAATAATAATGAGATTCTCCCATTAAAGGTTTTTGGTTGTGTATGTTTTAAGAATGACAACAGACTATCAGTAGGTAAGCTAAATCCTAGAGTTGTAAAGTGTGGTTTCATGAGTTATTCTGCAACCTATAAGAAGTATGTTTTTTGGAGTCTGATAAAGGAGAGATTATTTATGAGCATTGATGTGTCCTTCAGAGAGCTCGAATCGTACTATACCTTGAAAGTGATCTCACCATTTGGTGACTCGTTAGATACTAAAGGAATGAGACATGAGAGAGAGAGAGAGTAGTGATGGTCACAGATTGGTACATGTGAGAACGATGTCTTGTCCCATTTGTGGGAAGGATTGGTTGAAGAGCTAGAAAAAGAGAAAAATGAGCTCCAAGGTGGAGGAATTCAAGCTCACTGGGAGATGAGAGTGCATTCAAGAAGGATGAGGCAGAATGAGGGAGCATTGTTTGTTGTGTCACTCGTGTCATCAAGTCCCTTATCCTGGTCTACCTTCTACTCCTGAGACACCTACACCTTCCAATCCAAAATTTGAATACTCAGGTGATATGATTCCTCTCATTTCTCCTCCCACTCTCATGACTTTAAGGAGGACTCCCACACTAGTGTGAGTCATTCTCCCGATCATTATTCTCCTGATTGTTTTGATTTCTCACATGACATTGCTCAGTTTGTCTCATACTCTAACATATCGCCTGTACACTAAGCATTCATTGCATCATTAAACACTATCTCTATACCAAAGCGTTGGCAAGTAGCTAATAAGGATCCAAAGTCGAAGGTTGTCATGCTGGAGGAACTTGGTGCTCTTCTAAGAATGGGACGTGGGAGATAGTATCATAACCAGCTGGGAAAAGAGAAATTGGGTGTAATTGGATCTTCACATGAAACAAAATCCAGAAGGGAAAGTAGAGTGTTACAAGGCACGATTGGTGGAGAAAAGGTGCAGTCGACATATGGCATTGACTATGACGGGAAATTTGCACTGATGGCTAAAATGAGCACAGTGAGAATATAGGTTTCTCTGGTTGTGAATGATGACTGGAGGTTACACCAATTCAAAGTGAGGAATGCCTTTCTTCATTGTGAGTTATTGGATGATGTATATATGGACATACTACTATGACTCAGTACGGGTTAGACAGTGGCTAAAGTGTGCAAGCTCAGAAAGTCACTTTATGGCTTAAAACAGTCTTCTCAAACCTGATTTGACAAGTTTAGAAAAGCTATAACGGTCATGGGATATCATTAGATTAATGTCGACCCTATGGGGTTCTTTCGTCAAAAATTATGGTCACGTCACTATGTTTGTTGTATATGTTGATGACATGATTATCACTAGTGATGATGAGGCAAAGATTGTTCAACTAAAGGTAAATTTGGTCAAAGAATTTGAGCTGAAGTACATTGGAAAACTCAGATACTTGGGATTGAGGTGGCTCATGGACCAGATGGAATAGTTTTGTCTCAGAGAAAGTATGTACTAGATCTTCTCACAGAAACAAGCACACTGGGATGCAAGCCTGCAATCTTTCCAATTAATCAGAAGGTCAGGTTTAGTGCAGAGGCATGAGAGTCAGTTGATCATGAGATATGAAAGATTGGTGGTTCGTCTGATCTATCTGAGTCACACGCATCCTGATATCTCATTTGCAGTAAGCGTGGTGAGTCGCTAAAAGCATGATCTAAGGAAGGGTCATATGAATGCAGTGTATCAGATTCTAAGGTACCTAGAAGGTGCAATAAGGAAGGGGTTGATCTTCAAGAAAAATAGGCATGTAGACATTGAGAACTATTGTGATGTTGATTGGATGACTTGTGCAGATGACAGAAGGCCCGCCTCAGGATACTGCATGTTCGTAGGAGGCAACTTGGTCTCATGGAAGAGCAAGCAATAATCTGTAATAGCGACGGCAACAGCAAAGGCAGGGTATAGGGTCATGGTCTTAGTATTTGTCGAGATGATGTGGCTAAGGGCCATGTTAGTTGAGCTCAAGGTGGATCAAGGAACTCAAATAAAGTTGTGGTATGACAACAAGTCAGCAATCAGCATTGCCAACAACTCTATGGAGCATGATAGAACCAAACATGCGAAGATTGATAGATTCTTCATCAAGGAAATTTGAATAACGAGCTACTGGAGCTAAGTCATGTAGCCACTGGAGAGCAAGTGGTTGATTGCCTCACTAAAGGATTTAGTTCATTAGATATGTCTAGATTACATGACAAGATGGGCTTAGTGGGTATCTTTTGCTCAACTTGAGGGGGAGTGTTGAGATTTGTATCTTATTTTGAGGGGTCTAATTGTAAATATGGATTATAGAAAAAGTCTAGAGATTATTTTTAAAAAGGATTGGAAGGTTTTATAAAAGCCCAACTCATGAATGAAGGAAATAAAACTTTGGAGAGCAATTACTTTCAATTTGTTACACCAATGGGGCAAAACTATGAGACATTGAGGCCAAAGCGAACAATATATTGATGGGTGAGAGTTTGAGTTGTTACAATATTGATGTATGAGAGTTTGGGCTATTACAAATGGTATCGAAGCATTCTACCAGTCTGTAAAGTATTTGCATGGTGGATGATTCTGGGTTTAGAAAACTGACAAGAACGTCAGTTACTTAAGTGGAAGAGATTGTGAAAACCTTTAAATAGAATGAAGTTAAACTCTTAAACATTGATGCATTTCTTTGTGTAATGATCGGAATTTTCATCAAAAGCTGTAAAGTTAAGCGTGCTTGTGTGGGAGCACTGATGGGGATCTCTTGGGAAGCTACACCAATGGGACAAAACCATGAACCTTTCGACCAAAGCAAACAATATCTCGATGGGTAAGAATTCGGGCTTTGCGAGTTTGGGCTATTACAAAACTATGGTTCAAGTAATTTTTGGTTTGAGAGATTAAAGTGGATGAGGAAAGAGTAATCATATTTTCCACCCTCGACATGTTAAATAAGTTGAATATTATCTCAATATAATCAGCCTATAATAACTTCAATATATCGCCACCAGTTATTTTCACTTGAAGATTTTTTTCTTTCCCTAGTCCTTGATGCTAATATTCTTAAAACTAATACATTAAATTATTAATCTCACTAGTATTTGCACATGCAATCATAATGGCTTCCACATATAAAAGCAAGTTAACAAGACTTTTAACTAACTCCTTTGATGTGGCAACATTGCTCTACATTGCATCTAATAAAACAAATTTAATGAATAAATGCATCAAATTTCTAGTATACTAATGAGGAGCATATTCTAACCCATTAATACATCTATTTATGTTTTAAATAAAGCTTTCTTTTTTAGGCACTTCATAGTCATCAAGTTGCGCCATGTAGATGTCCTCCAAATAATCATGAAGATAAGTTATCTTAAAGCTCTCCATTTTTTTTTTCTTCCACTACATTCAACACCACTCTACTACGTTTTAGTTTAATCCATGAGAAAAAAAAAACTCATTACACTAGATACCTTCATTTTCTTGAAATCCTTCTTACCCGGCTTTACTTTGTATCTTTTATTTCCACTATGCTCTACTTTATTCCTGGAATCCATTTATTCTACAGTGCACTCATATCGTTAGGATGCTTAGTTAACGTCTAAGCTCATTTTTATATAGGATGTAGATTTCATCTTTCATTGTTAGCTCCAGTTGACATTATAATGTGCATTTCTTCTTCAAACATTCAGGTTCCGCAGCATCTATTAGCAATAAATAACGTAAGAAAGAAGAATCTTAATTAGTAGGATTCAACATTCTTTGATATTTTTCCAACCCTATCATAGGAAGGCAGGCTCAAATTTAGCCATGCCTCAACATTCTCAAAAGCCATTAAACCGCTTTCATGCTTATCATCTTTAAAAACATCCCCAAGCTCAACTTGTCTGCAAAAGGAAGCTAGCTTCTAACATTATTATACTTATCATTGAGCATAACAATTTAATTGAATATATCATTCCTACTTTTGATAATCTTTTAAGTTTGTAATCTCAAAATCACCTCAAATTTTTTAGTTTTACATTTTTTTAACAAAATTAAAAATAATATCAATATACCTCACCTATCAACCCCACACCTCACACACTAAATAGCAAGAAATAAAAGGAAAATTTCTTATAAAAATTTATGTAGTTGAAATTCAATAAAAAAAAACTATCAGCATACTTATTATTTTAATTAATATTTTTATTGATGATTATTTATAAAAAAAGGAAGATAATTAAGATTAGATATAAGAATAAATGGAAGAATACATATATGGTTGAGAATAATGTGCACGATAAAGACTTCATTATGCTGATGATTCTAATGCAAATTCAGTATATTATGAGAGCAATATAGACATTTAAGTTTAAAAAGTTAATGTTGATAATTTGTTATATTTTTATTTAAGTGGGTAGTAGTATGAATGGGAGAGAAAGACTTATGTTGAAATTATTTTGATTGTTATTGTTGAAATTCAGAATAATGTGGATTAATTTTATTGATATGAAAGGAAATATAAATAATTCTTACATCAATCCTAGAATAAAAAAGACAATAAACAAATAACAGAAAAAGAAAGATATAACATATAATATCTCCAATTAATTAATTCATTTTAATTATTTGGAGATAAGGAAACAACATAAAATAGGAAAGCCTAAATAGGAAAAGAAATAAATCTGATCCAATAAAATAACTCTAAATGATAACGGGAAATAAAGTTATATTAGGAAATAAATATAATACTCATAACTTCTAACATGACAATTATTTCCTAATATAGCATCTAACACTCCCCTGCAAGTTGAAACATTGTTGAAATCTATGTTTAAATTAGATTTAAAAACATCAAACAATGGGCGAGGAAGATCATGTGAAGTAGAACTTGAAGTTTTTATCCCATACTACAGTTGTCTTTGATTGCACTTCATGTATTGTCTGTAGGAAGACGGAAGACTCCTGCAAATAATGTTGCAGGAGAGTTTGCAAGAAAGTAGACAACCTGGAAGAAAAACTGACTTCTAGTTGACTGTGGATGTCTTTGACTGCAATTCCTATAGAGATTGTAGGTAGGCAGAAGGCTCTTATAGTTATGTTGCAGTGGATTTTACAGGGAAGTAGACAACCTATAGAGAAAATTGACTTCTAGTTGGTTACGGTAATCTTTGATTGCAGGTCCCGCAATGTCTGTAGATAGATGGAAGACTTCTACAGGTAATGTTGCAGGGGGAGTTTGGAGAAAAGTAGACAACCTCCAGAAAAAACTGTAGGGTGACCTGTAGAAAAAAGAAAAAAAGGGAAAGAAAGGAAAAAGCTCAAGAGATAGCCGTGTTGCGAGAAAAAGCTTTGGAGGAGGACCTAGTGCATGAAAAAGCTTCGAAGGAGGGCCAATTGCAGGGAAAAGCTCTGGAGGAGGGCCGGCTGTAGAAAAAAAGTACTGGAGGGCCGGCCGCAGCTAAAAAGTTTCGGAGGAGGGCAGGCTGCAGGAAAAAAATTCCGGAGGAGAACCTGCTGCAGAGAAAAGCTCTGGAGGTCTTGTCACAAGGAAAGGCTCCAGAGAAGGGTCCGTTGTAAGGAAAAGCTCCGGAGGGTCTGTTGTAGCTCTAAAGGTTCTGCTGAGGGAAAAAACTTCGGTGTATGACCTGCTATGGGAAAAAACTCTAGAGGAGGGCTTGCTGCAAGAATGAATGTCGTAATCAACTGAGCAAGGCACATTCATGTTTGGTTCTAGTTTTAGATCAGAACCCATAAATTTGTAGTTTTTCTCTATCACATCCAAGTTCATAAATGTGTTAGTTGCAAGTTCTTTAACATCCTGTAGAATAGCAGCAGCTTTTCCACAATTATTATTAAGAAATGCTTTATACATGGTTGGAGGTTTTCTTGCTTCAAAATGTAAGAAGATAGGATTTGGGTTGACGAAAAACACATAAGAATGAGGCCCAAAAGCTATACAATTAGTAACTTAACACAATTTTATTCTGTTCAACTTAAAGGTTGTGCTCC
Organism: Phalaenopsis aphrodite; assembly: GCA_003013225.1. Taxonomy (NCBI): domain Eukaryota; kingdom Viridiplantae; phylum Streptophyta; class Magnoliopsida; order Asparagales; family Orchidaceae; genus Phalaenopsis; species Phalaenopsis aphrodite. Next base: position 7,242,568 of record NEWO01000001.1, read on the forward strand.
ATTTTGTTTTTTTGGGGCTTTTTCTCATTATTCTTTGGCACCTACAGTAGATAACAAAGGCATTTGGCCCCCAAAAGGGATTAGGTTTAGCAAATTCAATAATACAGGAAGCCCAAAACCCAAACTCAATTTGAGGGAAGAGAGAAGGGTGGCATTCCAGCAACCTTGAAGCTCGTGCATTCAATATAGTGAGAAAGCAAGATTATGGCAAAACAATACCAATCAAAATAGAAATAGTACCCTATATATAATTTTATGAGAATTCAGTAAAGAACAAAAAAATATCCATGATAATGACATTCATGCATCTCCAAAGAGTGAAAAGTAGCCCTTACCCCCAAACAGTCTTTCACAAAGGTAATGCTAATTCTTCTCCAGCCTAGTATTTTTGAAAAAGGCAAGGTCTTCACCTATTCCCTACCACAATCAATTCTAGAAGAGAAATGAAGACGTCTCAAATCAAAAGATATTTACTCTGAAGCTTCACTCATCCCTTTCATTTAGAATCTCAAATCTCAATCTCTTCACTAAGAAGATAAATGTGATTTCAACTTGGCCTTACTATGTAAGTGGCTATAGAAATTTGTGGCTCAAGAGGGGACTAGGGGTGCAAACAAGTTGAGTCGACCTCAAGCAACTTTCGGCTTGAGCTTGAGTTTGAGTTTGATTAATTAATCGATTTTGAGCTCGAGCTCGTGCTTAAGCATATGAGTTCGAACTGGCTCACAAACCTGCATGTTTATCACGAAATAAAGAAAATAATAAAAATTTAAACTAGTGTTATAATAAAATGATAAATCATATGATCAATTAGAAGATAAAAAATACAAAATTATTTGATAAAAAATATAAAATATCATTTTTTAACCATTTTTTATAGTTTAAAATTAAAATCTTGAATTTAATATATTTTCGCTAATGTTTTTTTTTTTTTTAAATGAGCGACTCACAAGCTTACGAGTTGAGTTGGGGCTAGCATGAACTTGGCTAATTAGCTCATTGAGCTCAGCTCACGATCCACTCATCGAGCCGAGCCCAGGCTGGCTCGCTAGTTGGCTTGGCTCAGTTACACCCTATGTGGGACTATGGACGCATGTTATCTACCAAGTATTAAAAGAAAGAGAGAGAGTGTGAAACATTATTTCCCAAACCAGCTCCAACATTTCTTTTTTTGTGGAAAGACATCTAGCAATAAAATGCGAGACCGGGGGTGGGTAATTAATCGAAGCAAGCAGACAAGGTGTATGGCTTGGTTGGATAATCTCAGAGGCTTCGAATGTTTTCAAGAAAAAGAGGTTGAAATCTTCCCTAATAGTGAACTTCTTCATTGGTTCTTGTTCAAAAGAGAATCATTTGGAATGGGATGCACTGCAAGGGCTTGTCATAATTTCGAAGAGGTTCAATCGTGCTGGAGAAAGCACTTAATGATTCATTTCCTAGTTCACACAAATCCAAAGAAGTTATCATAGATGAGCCACATGCAAGAAAACTTGCACATTTGCTTCTAATCAGGCTTTCTTTCATATCTAATAACCATGCCTTTGCTTGTTGCTTGAGCACGTCTTCTCTAGTGCTTGAAGAGAGAAAGAAAAGGACAATTGAATTACTAGAAAAAAAATAAGAATTCTTTTTTTCAATGAAACAAAGAGAAAAATATATCTTTTCTGAGTTTTTTAGCATGAAAAAGGAAAAGAGATAGCTGGGAATGCTCCTTTTTAGCTCTAGATTTAAATCATGAATGACGTCTTTTGATTGGAACAAAGGGCTCCCCTACTTTCCTATTTTCTATTTTTCTACTTGAATTTTATAACATCAAAGGATCGCCTGGTTTGCAGTGGCAGCAAAGGGTAGCAATTTCAGACAAGTAACTCAATCATGTCTTAATAAGTACCTTAGAAAAACTTGAAAGAATCCCAAGGGATAGAATCCTTGGCAATAAAGCCCAAGCTTCCAAGATCATCAGACGATGCAGCATAAGTAGTATCATCGGACTTTGTCTAATGATGCATAGGGCTTTTGATTGAGATGCAATCACAAGACTAGGTTTCGTTGATCTGAATTTCTCCAGTTGTGCCTAAAATGGTAGGTGTTAAGCTCATTATCATTATGCATCAAAGTATTTATTCACAGGTCTCCAATCTTAATCACCCCAATAGAGTTAAATGACAAAGTTAAGAATGAATGACATGATTCCTCTGCCCTAGGTCACCATAAAATTAACCATGGACACAAAAAAAAAAAAAACATTAGGGAGATGTCATCTAGCTATGTTAAGAAATTTTTTATTCAAAGGAGCATTTAAATGTCTTTTCTTCCAACCTTTGAATAAAAAAGGAGGGCAAAATTTTTAGGTATATCATGTTAACCAATAATTGAAGAATGAAACAAGTGATGTCTACCTTATCAAATTGCAATAATACCTAGGGAAAAGAGGGCTTTTATGTGTGTCGCATGCACTATTGGCTTTATTTAAACGTGAATACCTACACAATAATGGTAATTTAATTTGAAAAAAAAAAAGCCAATTCTATTGAACAATTGATCTGCCACTTCATCTCAAAAACTATGGTAAATCAACAAGCCCAGCTCAACAGCAGTATTCCTAAACTAGCATATACATATATGTACAGTGAGACAGAGAGAGGGAGAGAAGGAGATAACACGAATATGAATCTACCATGCAAAATTATATCAAAGCATGAAAATGGCACTAAGGCAAAAGAAGACCTGATGACAATTCAGAGAGTAATTGATGTTTCTGAGTGTCTTGAGTGATGAGGAAGCTTGTGAGCTCAGGTTGAACAGGAACACGGGTGAGACGGGCTGTGAATAGCAAAAGTAATACGATCATGGCATTGTTGATCATAAAAATAAGGGGCATTTACATATATAGCACACAATTCTTATTTATTTAAGTATCTGACATAGATGTCTGGGACACAGAGTATGGGGCACACCTAGACTGGTTTGATTCAGGCTTTTGAGGGTCCACGCACCTTCAAAGCATGGAGTTTCCGTCCAATGGGAAAGGGGCCCAGTCCTAGTTATTCTATGATAATTTATTTATTCTCGTTGATGTCTAGGTTTAGTTTTTTGTTGTGAATTTGCTTTATGATAGACGTTGGCATCTCCTTTTCCCTTCTAGGGTTATATCCACTGGTGTTAAGTGGTGCTCCGACTATATCTCATTCCCGTTGTGGTTTTTATCCCCTTCGACCCATCACCCGCATCAGTCCCACCTTCCCCTCAGTCATTGCCTTGCTGCTGCCACCCCAAATTGCCAGTCCCCTGTTGTTCCGAACGCATTCTTACTGTTAGGAAAGCCATTCCACATCAATTATTGTTGCTTGCTTGCTGCCAGGAGCTTGGGCAACCGCTGCCTTGCATTCTTGCTGCCACCTCCCAGGACCACCCTCCCATCGTTTCCCCTTGTTGTGCCACCTTCCAACTTGCCATCCGACCCACCTTGCCTCCGCCCCAAAGGTCCAAAGCCGTAGCTGACAACATCTCCACCCTAGTAATAGTGTTGTGTGTTGTTTCGTTGTAATTTCATATTTCCGCATCGTTTGGTTGTAATTTCCAATTTGAATTCATTAATAATATTTACTTTCCGTTGGATTTTTGTTAAATTCTAGTATTAACATCTCACACCTAAACTTTCATATTTACACACATAGCACTCAAATCTTCAACATCATATCAAAAATAGCACTATTGTCACTTTCAAAAAAATAAAATACACATTTTCATGCATAGGTTTTAAAACACCAAAGTGCTATGTTATGTAAATATAAAATTTTAGGTGTGACATTGATAAATACATAAGAATTGTGTGCCACGTATGTAAATTTTCCAAAAAAAAAAAGGGAGGAGGCAATAAAATGAGGATTTACAAGTTCACCTTTGTCATTTTCAACAATAAGCTCCAAGGTAGCAGAGAGGGGCTTATGTAGATAGCCTCTAGTCACGTCAGCACTGATGAGATACTACTATCCAGAAAAACTGGGCATTGATCAATGAATGCTAAAACCATAGTTTAGGAAAAGCTGAAAGCAATGATTAGGACAGTGGAATTCAAAAAAGATAAATGCAAAACACAGAAATATTACCTGGATACTGATATTTCCACCATGGTATGTCTCATAAAACATGTCATGACCACTTTTCTCTTCCGAGCACAATGAAAATGAAAAATTTATCTGAACAATTTTGTAACAGAAGTGCAAAATAAATTCGAAAAGAGGACAATCTAAATAAAGCAAAAATATATTAGAACATGATATTAATTTCAAAGAGATTGAAGCCTAAGTCTTTTTTTAATGAAACTAGACAAAGAAATTATTCCAATGAAGCTTTGGAGGTTAAATTGCAACACAGGAACTTCTTTCATCAGATCCATCTAAAATGATTTGCATGATTTTATCTTATTCAAGATTCAGTCGTTCCAATCTTCCTCTGTTCCGAAAAATTAACAAAATTAAACAAGTGAAATGAAAAGGCTAGATTTCTCGCCAAAAATAACAACAGGAAATCCTGGATTTATTTTCAAACCAAGCAGAAACTATACAAATCAAAACTATGAATAATACAATTTTCTTAAAACAACAAGTTTCATTCTTCATGGACAAAAAAAAGAATCACAAATGGTATAAAAGCCTTCTTTAAAAGTACTTTTAGGGTAATTTTTTTTCACATAACTTCATGCTTGAGCGATAGTGCACATAAAAGCACTTCATAAAGCTCGGTGATTCAATGTTGGTGCATTTAGTACCAGCATTTTCATTCTGATTTACTATCTTTCCATTTAATTTAACCAGAAAAATTGCAGCAATAAAAATAAAGTAATATTAGAAGGTCACGTGATCACTTCAAAATCACTCAGGTGTAGAGGACAAAAATTAACAGATAAAGGTTATGATTTCATAATAACGGTTAATCGAACGTTCATATAACATGCAGTTTTTATACACTAAAACTAGATACAAAATACAATAAAATTCGATGTAACATTCCCATTCATCACCAATGACTTTATGTAACATATTTATAGCACCATAAAATTCAACGAAATACCTCTGTTCTACCAGGACCTAATTTTCCAGCTGATGTTGCAAGCTCTATATTCTTCTTCCTGCACAGCAGATAGGAGACAATGATTTCAATGCCCTAAAATTCCATCACAAATATATATTTCACTGAAAAAAAAAATTATGTAAAAAGAGCCATATTGACCACTTGTATAACTGTATGCTATTTAATGCCATAAAAATATAATTTCCATGGCATTAAACAAATTTCCAACACAGCAAAAGAACTTACACTCTTAAAACAAAATCAAACAGCATCATGTGCAGTGCATTGATCATCTTCACAAGATTTTAAAATGTACGAAAAATCTCTGGCAAAGCTAATCAATTATGGTCAATTCAATAGCCCTAATTTGTGAGAATCTATATTAAAATAATTAGCAGGTCTGGGTATTTTGAATTATTCTGTTGGGAAAAATAAAAAATAAAAAATCAACAGCAAGGTTAGGCAGATACCTTCCTAGACATCATATGATGACTATGATGTAATTATTCTGATTCTTTAGTTACCAATGCAAACTCTAAAATAAGGAACATACAGTTCATACAAAAATCAATTGGCTGCCTGCCAATATACAGATTCTGACACTTACATTGAAAATTAAGCATTCTTTGATTCTGAGTTGCAGCATTTTGCAACTTCCAACTCCAAACCATAGTTTGCTTATCACAGCAACAAATGGCCTTCTATATCATTATAGTTTTTAAAATCGTCTGCAGACTAAATTGGTTGGGGTGCTTATCACACCAACGTTTCATAAAGGGCTTTTAAACCCCGTATAAAGTAAAAATTGAACATAGCATGAACTAATCAATTTTAACTCAAATTCAGGATTTATCAAATCCTTAAACGATCGGGATTTTAAAGGTTTACTTCAGTTGGATTTAATAAATACCTTAAATTTCCCAAATCTTCCAAACAGATGATCGGATTTGAGAATTGAGGAACCAAACAGTTTTGTCAATATAATTTATGAAATCAAATTAAGCCTGCTTGAATAAGGCTTATCAAAACCAAATTTACTAGATCTTAACTTCAACGAAACAGGCCTTTATAAGTGGGGACGGGTTATCAACTTCAATCGATTAGATGCAAAAGCAAGGATACCAAATCAAAAACGAAAGAACTGTGGAGTTCACATGATGCATATGGGCTTCACCACGCTGTACAAGGATTCGATGACTCCAGTCACTCCTCCTCGAACCTTCCCATCAAAAGAAAAAGAAGATCAGCATCAAACTAGAAATATACAGCAATGGGGAGGAATGGCTTGCCATGGAATCAACAAACATCGATATACCTGTAAGTTGACGGTTCCGGATATGGAAATGATAATTTTCTGATAAGAAACTGATGACGTTAGGGTTGTTATAATCTTCCCTTCGACTGATTCCTAGGAAAGATTAACAAAAACGGGGAATTTCGGGGAAGTAACAGTAAAAGGATTCGAGGGAGGAAGGCGGGAAGGGCTTACACCAAGGCAGTAGACGCGGTTCGATCGCGAAAGCTTGAGATCAATCGGCATGGTTCGTGCATGTGAGATCCGGCGAGATGCCTGGCTTCAATAATGAAGTAAACTGTGCGGCATACTACTTCATTAGAGAGAATCTTAATTGCAGATTAGTGAAACCCGTCAATTTTCTCCGATTTCATATGAATGTAATACTCTTTCCTTCATAAGAGCGCCACTGCAGTTCAAGAAAAAAATATTGCAAGTGTCCCGACCTAAAGATTGAAGAAATAATAGATCAGTCTTTTGGTTAGAACTTCAATGGTGAGCTGCCACGTGTCAAGCGGATCTCACCATAATACACTCGTATGTGTAAAGAAGGGTGGGGCCCGCTTGACACATGGTGCCTATCCGAAGTCCTGATGTAATATTTTTTCTCTGAATATTAGGGCTAGGATTAATTATTTATCGTGCGTTGCAACAAAAAAAAATTAATTTTTATATGGTTTGCGGTTAAACAAATATTAGCTAGAAAAGAAAACTGATTTCAAAATGTTAAAGAAGAAGAAGATAAATATGTTATGAATGTCTTGTTAGCCTCACTTTTGGTAAACTCTTTATTCACTTCAATTCTCTAAGACAAACTTATAATAAATCACATAAAATGGAAATCAAGCATAATTAACTTCAATCAATTCCTAATGGTTGGACCAAAATGCAGTTTGAATGGGGAAATCATTTTTATGCCTTAAAATTATCGTCTTCTTTATATATCATTGTAGTGCTTTAAAATGTCATGCTACATTTGGCTCATTATTATTGTATGAATAACATCAATCAGTTTTTTATAGCTATCAGACAATATTTTATCTGAAATTTTGTGAGGTGAGCTTTCAAGCACGAGAAATTATCCTCAATAAGTATTTTTCATTAGAGCTTCATTTTATGAGACGGACTTCTCAAATGCGTTTGGATCGTCGAAAATTCCCAAATGAGCCTTTTGAGGTCCATTAAGACTACAATAATTTAGATGATCATTAAGATAATTTGGACAATAATTATGATTTTTCCATTGAAATGAGCTCAAATCAATTCCAAACTTACAATAAAATCAAATTGAACTAAAAATATGATTTTACTAATTTGAATCTCATATAAAATTTTATAGAAAATCTCTATTTTTTTCTCCTAGGGTGAGACCCACATTTTGACATCAATATGTTAATATGGGACCCAGTTTGTCTAAAACCAATCCCATCATTGTTCTGCCCTACTCTTGCTGATCTAAATAAGTTAAAGAAACTCTCCAATTCAAGCCCTAAGCTCTCCTCCTAAGTAGGCTCAAGAGAGGTGGCGACACCTTTGTATCGGGCAGCACCTTGGCACCACTGAGAGTGGTGCCTTGGTGCCCCATCCTGCAAAGTGCCACCTAGGACCCACCCCAACGCATAGGCACCACTCAAAGTGGCGCATAGACGCGCCACTTTTTCCTATGTGCAATTGTGCCACTGAATTACACACTGCACCTCCCAATATAGAGGATAGAGCATTCGCGCTACTGCGTGACACACCAGCACTGTCGGCAATCCGAGGGACTCCCATTCAATTTTTAGTATGAACTGTTGCATTCCTTCAGCCACCAACCTCTTCACTTTATATCAGACCCCCTCTTCACACTCTCAAACACTCCTCTCATTACTCTCATTCTTCTCTTCTCTCCCTTATTATGGTGCTCCTCTGATTGGTCTGCCTCTACGTCCAGAGCACTTCCTCCCCACTGTAAGTTCTTTCACCCTTCTAGTTCCTCTTCTATCTTCTTCTTCTTCTCCTACTTCCTATCTTCTTATTATATCCTCTCCTTCTTGTCTTCTTACCCTTCTCTCCTCTTATTCTCCATTCTTCTTATCTTGACTCTTCATCTCTTCTTCTTCACTTCATTTCTTCTTCAATTCACTCCTTCATTTCTCTTCATATCTCAATTCTCCTTCTTCACTTCTCCTTCACATATCTTCCACCTCATTATTTTTTCTCCCCTTTAGGTTCTTCTAGCTAAAATGTTTCATGGTCTCTTCATTCAAGTTCTTCTTATGTTAAGAGCATCTATTAGTGTAATAATATTCATGATTTTACATATGTTAAAAAGCATATTAGTATAAAAACTTATACATTATTTTTCTTGTGTTAAAAAGAATGCTAGGATAAAGTTATATGCCATTCCCCCATGTTAAAAAGCATGTTTGTAAAAAGAGTTATACATGATTTTCCCTATGTTAAAAAGCTTATTATAAAGAGGTATACATGATTTTCCTCATGATTAAAAGCCTGTAAGTATAAGTTATCCATGTTTCATTTTCCTTGTGTTTAAAAGCATGTAAGTATGAGTTATCCATGATCCCTTTTCTTTATGTTCAAAAGCATGTAAGTATGAGTTATATATAGTTTTCCTTGTGTTGTAAAGCATCTAACTATAATCATCCATGATTTTCCTTATGTTTTAAAGCATGTCATCCATGTAGATTAAAATCAAGTGTAGACCACTCTATGATAATGACCTAATGTATTTCATTATGTCCAAGCACGTGAAAACAAATAATTAGTCAATCTAAAAAAAAGTAAAGAGAAAGAGAACCACTCATGTGTAGGTTCTCTTTGTGGACATTCTAAAGAAAAAGTATCACTTGCAAGCCTATGTGTTTAAAACACTTTGAAAAAATAAATTTAAAACCTTTAAAATGAAAATTAAAACCAATGATTTTAAAACCTATGAAGTGAAATTTTAAAATAATTTAAAACATAATGTTTAAATCTATGAAGTGAAAATTTAAATAATTTAAAAGATAAGTTTAAAACTTTTGATGCGAAAATTAAAACAATTTAAAAGATGATTTTCAAACCATTCAAAATAAAAATTAAAACCTTTAAAACAAAAGAAATGAACTTTTTAAAACCTTTTAATAAAATAATAAAAATAAAACCATTTTAATGAAAAATTGATTTAAAACCTTTAAGAAATAAAATAGCACTTTACACAATTTAATAAAATGAAAATAACTTCCTAAACCATTTTTAAAAAGTTAAAATAAAATAACATTTAAAATAACTTGAAAAATGATTTAAAACCTTTAAAAAATAAAATATTTTTTAAAACCTTCTTTTAAAAAAATTGAAAATAACTTTTAAAATTTTTACAAAAAAAACTTTTAAAATGATTTCATTGAGCTTAAATTAATTAAAAAAAATTAAAAATCACATTTAAAATAAATTAATTAAATGTAAAAATTAAACAAACTTAAAATAAAATATAATAAAGATAACTTTTAAAAATAAGATAAAAAGAAAATAACCTTAAAAAATAAATAAGACTTTTAAAACAAAATAAAATAATTTAAATAAACTTTAAGAAAATTAAAATATAATCTAAAACCCTTTTAAATAATTTCAAATGATTTAAGAATAATTTAAAAATAATTCAAACTAATCATTAAAAAAATACTTAAAATCTTTTTAAAAAATAATTTTAAAATAGTTTAAAATAACTTCTTAAATAAACTTAAACAATTTAATAATAATTTTAAACTTCTTTTAAAAAAATTTTAAAAAGAAATAATAATAATATTATTATTTTAAAATCAATTTACAACAATTTAAAGCCAATTTAAAAATAATTCATTTTTTTTAAGAAATAGATTCAAAACCTTTTAAAGATAGTTCAAAACCTTTTAGAAAATAATTCAAAAAACAAAATAAAATCTTCTAAGAATAATTTAAAACTTCTAAAAATTTTAAGAAAATGGAATCCTTTAAAGGTTATTCAAAATCTTAAAACACTTTAAATTCAACTAAAAAATTGAAGTATTAAAACAGTTAAACCAAATAAAAATAACTCAAACACTTAAATCAGAAGAAAATACCAACACATTTTAACTCAAATAAAATAACTTAACATTTTAAATGTTATAACTAAATAACTTCAAATATTAAGAAATTTAAATCAAATAAAATGTCAAATCACTTTAAAACGAATAAAGTAACTTAAAAGACTTAAATAGCTCGAACTAAATAAAATAATTTTAAAAACTCAAATACATCAAAATTTAATAAGAAAACAGAAACATTTTAAAGCAATTAAAAATCTTTAACCACTTGAAATTTAAAAATCTTCAAAAGGCACTCCAACCTTCAATCATATAAGCTTGCAAATGATCTATAAACTTCAATATAAAATTTCACACTAACATTGGGAGCCTAACTTAAGAACAAAATGGAACGAAGAACACCAACCTAGATCAGAACACTAAATGCATTTATTATCATATCGATCGACAACCATAAGAGTTGACATAAACCATAAATTAAATATTAAACCCCAAACAAAAATTTAAAATGAACTAACTTAAATCACCGAAACAACCACCTAGGTAGATCAATTGCAAACCCTAGGATTAGCTAACTTATAAACAAAACACAAGACCACACATATCCTAGAGTAATCCAGTTTACAATCCTACTTTAGAATAATAGGTGTCATTAGTTACTCCTAAAGGCTAGGACATACAAAAAAATAGTCTTTAACTCCTTAAATTGTGTAGGTGTCTTCGAATAAAGTAACCCGTGGTTACTAACAAACGCACATCTAACCGTATTTAACTAAGAAATTCTTATATTGTCATTTTTTTATTATTAAGTGAAGATCTCTGGTTATACGTACAACTAGTTGATAGTCGAAGGATATCAATGTATTTAGGATGATGGAAGACCATTACACCTTGACCGGGGGGGGGGGGTGCGTTATGCCCAAATTTTAAGTTAGTTTACCTACTTGGTCTCCTTATAGAGTCCAAGTTTATCTCAAAGTTAGGATTTTCACCTCAATCTAAAAATTTTGCCTACCCAAATTCATCCCTCTTTGTATTAAAGATTATTGATCACATATATAACCAACATAGAAAACATAGATTTGGTTGAAATGTCTGAGGAGAATGTGGGTACCATTTCTAAGATGCTAAGATAGTCATTAGAAAAGTCATAAAGCTAGATCCTAGTCACTAAAGGAAAGACCCAAAACCCTAACCCAAAAGTGAGGTCAACAATGTGTTAGGCTTAGGTTTAGGAAGTTAGATAATATTTTTCGATATCTTTGGTAATTATTGTGTGTTGAGTTGTCTTGTGTTAGCCATGTGTCAACTTCTTGCTTTTTAATGTGTGTTTGCATGCTTGTTGTATGTGATAGTATATTAGGCCAATCTTCTGCAGATAACGTGTCTACGTATACACACTCACACAGTGCTATGATGGGGGAGCAAGTAACGATTTCTAATCCTTTGCTTGTAGGTGTTCTTTAGCTCCCTCAATTATAAGGCACAACTTTTTATTTTCATGATGGATGACGTGTCTGCTAACATTTCTTTTATGCAGGTCGAGCCTTTATTTTCTATTTTGAATGTATTTGATAGAGTCCTAGGAGAGTTTGTATCAGAAATAAGGTACAAGTATGAGTTTCGAGGCGGATGGCGCCCCAAACCACGTGACGAGGAACAGGAGCAACAACTTGTGTTTTGTACCTTAAGTCAGAATTTTTACATTTTTATATATACTTAGGATCAGACATGTATATGCAGAGTTCGATTGTTTTTTCTGCTTTTCCTGGATTATGTTGTCAGTCCAACGACATTTGACCTTTTTATATATTCTTTTGGTGTGCACCTTTTTTTCCCCTCGTGTGTGTCTTGCATCTTGGAGTGTTTTATATTGTTCCTTTCTGTGCATCTGGGTTTTACAAAAAAATATAACTTTGACTCCTTAAGGACCCTAAAATTATAATTCTTTTACTTTAAAAATCATAATATAAATATTCAAGATAATAAAAATTTAGGATTAAAAGATTCAAGATGTTTTTTTTTTGAATGTTTTTACTTTCTGCTTGGCCTTTGGGCCAGATTAAAAAGTGGTTTGCATGCATGGCCACACCCCAATCATGTTTAATAAGGCCTCCACATTTAGGATTTTGGTAAATAACTGCATCATATTTGCATGTCCCGAGGAGAAGCCCCCATGCTTCTCCAACCCGACCGATCCAACTTAATTTCTTAATAGGTGATTGTCTAGTGTGTCTAGGGTGTTAGAAAGCTCTCTGACCTAGACGGGGTATAGGTCCTTTTGTTTGGAGTGTCTGCAGCTTTGTAGCTAAAACCCTTTTTCCTACTCCTTTCTTGAGGCATCCTTGCATTTTAACAGGTATAAGTCCCACTTTTTCAGACATTCAGTCGATAGTCATAAGATAGAGTCTCGTTCCTTTGACCTTAGGGCAATCGGGGTCCTCATGGATGAAGCAATTCACGGATTGCTGACAAGGGATCTCAGGACTTGTTGAGTCGACTACTTTCACGACCAGGTAGACTTGTGGTCTTAGTGGCTTGAGAAAGCGGGTCTGTGGTACCCCAACCTGGCTACCTCTACCTGCTAGGGATTACTCTTCCCCTCCTTTTACTATCCTTGTAGAGTCTTGTCTTTTCTTTTGCCTTCGTTGGTATCAACTCAACGACCCGATTGCTGATGAGTTGTAGCCTGTTTGGGATACGACGATTTATCCTCTGCCCTTATAGCCCAAATGTGCTTTAACGTATCAGGATTCCTCGTTGGGGTGATACTGTTATTTTATAGGTTTCGTATGTTGATAAGTTTGTTATCCACATGGGGACCGTGAGAGACTCATTCTTCGCCTCGTGGTTTAGCGAGAGCTTAGAAGCATCAGGGCATTCCCTCTGCGAGATAACCTTCCTTGATGACCCTGTGTTAGTTGTCACTTCTCAGGTAAGCAAAACCCCTTTGGATTAAGAGTTTTCCTGAGCAACGCCCAAATTGTTATTAACTAAGTGGGATACATCCCCTTAGGAGCACTCATGGCCCAAGAACATATAGTTGCACCTGAATCTCTGGTTATGGGTAATCTGCATTGATATTTTTTGTGGATATTGTTTTAAGGTGTTTTCACCTGATTTTGTTTAGGCAAACACTCTTAACATTTCCTTGCGAAGTTTATTGCAGGCAGACTCTACACGTTTTGTGTTTTCTCTCATTGTCGTTTTGTCATATGTCCGTCTTTTTCAGTTCCTCTCTTCTTTGGGTCGTTCATATGACCTGAAAAAGAGACTTATTCAAGAAAGGGAAGTATATGAATATCTACATACTGACAACTCCTTTTAAAATAAAAGAGAAAAAAAATGAACGAAAACAGGGGGGACACAAAATGGTGTGTTACTGAATGAGGTGCAAAGGAATTCTATATTGCATAGAATCATTTTTAGTTTTACTAGTTAATATAAGGATGCTCCATATCTCCTTCAGTGTTCACAACTATTAAGAATATCATATCCTTTTTTGTTGACTACGCAGTTGAGAAGAGTTATTGCTCTCTCACTCGCAATTGTCATACATTCGTGGATAACATTTTTCCTCTAGAAGGGCAAATAATACTATCCGTTAAGCTTTTAGCAAAGAAAACATACTTGGCTTAGCATGATCAACAAATAAGGATATTTATCTAAAACCTATTTGTCCCCTGTTAACAGAAAACATGAGAACCTTGGCATCATTTTGAGCTTTAAACATTATCATTTTTCTATTGGTTCAATTCTAACTAATGTTATAATTATGGTTAAAGATTGTCTTGCATTTACAGGTAAGTGGATAGAAAACTAAATCTATCCCAATATCTCTTAATTATGACAACATTAAGGCATTCAAACATTAAAAAAAATTTGTAATAAAGACTTGATATAGTTTAGTCCATTTCATTTAATAGAGTGCTTTGATACTTTCAAAAAAATAACAAACATATCAATCTAAAAATCTATAATAAACCATCATACTTTACGTGTAAGGAGAATAAATGAGAGTAGGAGAGAGCTCGGAGGCTTTTATAATCGTAGGCTCTACCTATCCACTGCAGCCACTGCGACTACTACCCTTGGATTGTCATTGTCAGACCTCTGCTCGACCATTGTCATGACAACGACCTTGTCCGACCGCAACCATATGATTGCCAATGCCCAACTATTAATATGGAACTACCTGACCATCTTCGCCTGATCGCCACAGTTTGACTAATGCTTGTGCACTGTTACCAAATTTCAACCTATTAGCTATGGTCATTTAACCACTATCATCTGACTACAACATCTCTATTATTGTTGCCCAGTTATGATCTCAAACCACCTAGGCTAAAATACAGTCATCCGATTATGGTCACTTGACATTGGTGGCTCGATTGCAGTCTCCCAATCATGTTGCTTGACTACCCTTGTCATCATTGCCCCATTATGACCCAATGAGCATTGTTGCTCAATTACTACTTTTCCAACCTTGTCTCCTGATTATAAACCACCCATTGTCATCTGACTATAGTTATCCAACCAACATCGTCTGACTTCAACCTTTAAACTACCATTGTTTGCATATAAACATCTAACCAATATTACTAAACAAAAACATTCAAACCGCCATCACTAACCATATGCTTGTTTTTTCAAATAGTTTATAGTTGCTAAATCATTGTTACGTGACCAAACTAACCTACCACCATTGTCTAACAATGTTCTCTCAACAACAATTAACTAATTATTGTCACCCAAACATAATCGTCATACTAGTATTATTCAACTGTTGTCACTTGACTAACCACTATCATCTAATAATTATTTACAAATCAACAAAAATTACTCTCTTAAGAAAATGCCACTTAATTAAGGTCTTCAAATCATTACCACCTAACTATTTTTTTGCCACTATTTCCCAATTGAAGTTGCCAATTATGATCACTTGACCGCAACTATCATGCTACAATCTCTTGACCACTGATGTCTTATTGCACAAATATTCTTATACTTCATCAATTTGTAAGACTATATATGTTATTAACACACAATTGCTCATAAAAATTGATGAATGTCCACAAAAATTATCATTCATGGCTAACACATATCCTTGATGCTCGTTTCCACAAAAATTTATGGTGTTCGGAGTCTGGACATAGCTCTGCATCCGAACAACTGACACGATTCATCTTCACCGGGAGAAAAAGCAATCTCACGTCAAAATGTATCGCCACAATAATTTCACGAATACCACTGATAAAATTGACGCAACTCTTAATATTAATAATGAAGTTAATAGACTTTGTCAATATCAACTTTGATTTTCAATGTCCGACATAACATTTGTACTAAAGTTGTTGGTTTTTGGCCTTCTTTTGTCAAAGGAGAACAACTGAATAGTCAATAAACAATCTTTTAAAGACAACTGCAGCGTTTCCAAATTCTTGCAACTTCTATCATGTTGTAGACTTTATAATTTATATCTACCGTTCTTTTCAATTAGAAAGAAGGGCATTTTTTATAACTAATAATATATATACTTTCAAATGTAGAATTTATTCGAAAATTTTATCTAAACATTTTGCTTTTGTTACCCCTTTTCCTTTATTTATTTACAAATGAGCTTAATTTTCATGTAAAACATAAATGTTTACTTTTTCTTTCCTAACGCACCACACTTTAAAATACATTTTGCTTTGATTTTATTGACTATTTAATGTTTTGTTTTAGATTTTCACATTCTCGTCGCAGAGTGGCCTCATCAGTAATGTCGGGAAAAATTTTCTGTCTGGACTACAGACGTAGCTTTGCGTGCGGACTCTCAATAATATACCGTCAATATCGAGCTCACCTAATAAAATATTAAAGTGAAACCACATATGTTATTTTAGTGGAACTGTAGATGTTATTTGGATGTATTATTAGGTGTTATTGGAATATTAACTTCAATAACGCTGCAATAATCTCTAATAATCTTCGTGGTTCCACTTTAATAACATGTAGTGCTCCCGTTAATAACCCCTCAATATCTCCCAAATAACCCCCAATAATCTCCACAGTTTCACTTCATAACTCTCTCCAACTCCAATAACCCTCACGGTTCCACTTCAATAACCCTTTGCATTAACCGTTATAATAACATTTCACTTCAATAACCCCCAATAACTAATGCATGACGATACATTATTAAAATTCACACGTAGAGTTACGTCAAGAGTTCGGATTGGAAATTTTTCCCCCTAAAAAAATTAATTGATTCTTTGAATGCATAAGTCGGTGTAGACCCGGAGTTGTGGAAAAGATTAGTTCAAACAATCAATTAATTATACGGAACTTAATTTTATAATGAATTTTTCTAAGACATTGCTTTTAAATTAATTTTTCCGATGATGCTTTACGACCAAGGCAATTACTGGCTCCCACGTTTTAATGATTCGAACCTGCTGGTAGAAAAATGGGAAGAGGGTGCTGCAACCGAGTCATTGTATCGTTATCGGAAGCGGAGGAAAATCTGTAGCCGAGGAGAGGAGAGAAAATGTTAGATCGGATGCTAGGGCTTCTCAGGATCCGCGTGGTGAGAGGCGTGAACCTCGCCGTCCGAGATGTTCGAAGCAGCGATCCTTACGTTGTTCTCCGATTGGGAAAGCAGGTGTTTTGCCCTCCTCTTCTTTTTCCTCGTCGTTTACTGATATCGTCCCCTTGTGTGCTTTTTATAGTGGAATTATTCCTCTTGCGTGCATCTGCTTTTAGTTTTCACTGATCGGTTACTTTTTCCTTTGCTCCGATCTTGCAAAGCTCCCGTACTCTGGAGTTTTCTTTTTTTTTTTTCCTCCGAGGGTATTTGACACCCTCATGTGGAAGAGATTGACACCCTCATATCGGAGGAAGGTCTTGCCTCTAAGATAACTGTCAAAAAATGGCGATTTAGATTTTTG
>NEWO01000001.1:7268341-7302995 GCA_003013225.1 Phalaenopsis aphrodite
ATATATATATATATATATATATATATATATATATATATATATATATATATATATATATATATATAAACTTGATGAGTAGTATTTCGAGCCAAAACTATCCTAACACGAATGAACACATCTTAGTTCGTGTTCGGCTCGTTAACTTATCAAACGAAATTAACGAGCCGAGCTTGAGCTTCTTAACAAGTCGAACATGAGCTGTTCGCGAACAACGAGCTGTTTTGACAGCCCTACTCTCTTGAATAATTAGACTTCCTAGATGTTTAAGAAGATCAAAGAGCAACAAAAACAAAGTATAAGAGTTTGTCACATACATTGAGTAATTTATATAGTACCAAAACTTTGATTTTTACATATGTCCCACTTTAACCATGCATGACACTGTATTTTGCTTTTTAAAGTTAAAATAATGTTATTTTTAATGTGACAGGAAAAACTTGGATGTTATAAATGCAAAAAATGTAAAATTCAGATGTTAGATATGTAAATAAGTAGAAATTAGGTGGGATATAAGTAAATGCCCTTTTTTTATTTGATATGAGATTATGCTGAGAAATGCAATATTCATACAACTTAGCTGAAGATTTCTTCAAACATTATTATTATTATTTAGATATTCCTTCAAAGCTAGACGGATGATAGACCAGGAATCGTCACAAGTCTTACGTTGTCGTCTTGTAGCTCTGCTTCCTCTTGTATTCCTTCTCCTGCCATTTGGTATGGCTTTTATATTAACTCAAACACATTTGTTTTTGTTTTGCTCCACCATTTACTAAAGGCCGACTAGGCACAATTTGAATTTTTATGTTTATTTTTACTTTTAATTTTTTTTTTATTGAAAATATGTTTGACTAATATAATCTTAACATATCTATATTTTAAATCTACTTATTTAAAAAAAAATTTCAAAATATATAAAGTAATCGTGGGCTCATTGACCCAAAAGACATTTACATGAAATGATCATTATGTTTATAGATGATAGAAAAGTCAAAAAGTAAATTATAATACTACACTTATTTTAAAGAGTTATACAGAATATTTAGGATTTTATATTGGTGTGTTTGGCTGAGTATCTCATCTACTCCTAGATCTGTCATTCTGGGGTTTTTCTGTTGGGGGGAGAATTCGAGTTTCGGTGGTTGATCAGAGAGAAAAAGGCTTGGTCGGAGGGAAAGCCATTTGTCGGGGGGTGGGGGAGGGGGAGACCTGTGTCCGAGAGAAAAGTCCTCTGTCAAAGGAAAAGTAAACCAAGCGTAACCAACTCAACGGAAACTGATTGCAAATTATCTCAAAATCCGTGCAAATCATTCTTCCTTATGTAAATCTTCATTCATTTAAAATAGGCTTATAAAATGGTATTAAATTTAGTAGATTTTGGCTTTGAGCTAACACGTATTAATCGTGAATGAAGTACAAACACCTGTCATTTTTTTTTCTCTAATTCATTGATATATATATATATATATATATATATATATATATATATATATATATATATATATATATATATATATACCGAGTCATCATTTTTTTGCATGTAATTAAAAAGAAATTAAGATCATTTTGTCTTTCAATGAATTTATTGAAACCAGCACGCGATTTAAAAGCTTGCGATTTCGCCACTCAAATAAATTCACAATTTTAAATTTCAAAATAAAGGACAAAATCTTTTATCTAAATTAAAGTCAAAGTCGTGACGTAGAAGTCCAAATTTCGGGGAAAAGTCGATTTGAATTGGTAATGTTATTTGGGCGTTACCTTGTGATTAATGTTTGAAAAATGTTGGTCGTTCTAAGCATAAAATGGACTTAATTGAACTGGCTTTCCCACCCTAACTGTTAATTATGATGGCCAAAAGATTAGCTCGAAGAGATATATTGGCATGAGGCTTGTGGATCAAATATGCTGCTTTTGCTTGGAATACCAATGTTGTAGATTCGATTTACATTGGTTGTGATATTAATATTAATTAGTCCCATTTTTGTGCTTAGCTCAAAATGAGAAGAATATTTCTTCTTTGAAAGTCTTCTTTCGTATTATTTGATGTATGCTAGAAGACTTGTGACAGTCGAGTAACATATTATTGTATTAGTATTGTACGGGAATACAACACAAGCTGAGAAAAATGAAGAAAATCAGTAAAGATACTAGAAGGTTTTACTTGAAATGTTCCACTATGAATTAAAGATTTCAGGTATAGAGTATTATCTCATAGGCGAAAAAGAGTTACATAGCTTCTTGAGTTACACTCTCAGTGAGCAGAAGAACTCGTCTCACAGTATGGAGCTATCGCGGTGGGGAGTAATTGTTGTAGCTTTAGTACAGCATCTTCAAAGTTGACATAACATTTGAGATGATACACTACTTCGCACGTAGCTGGATTTGTCATGACTTTCGATATTTGAGTGAGAATTTGAAACATGGATGAGAGAGGGCACAAGATTTGGATGATATGTATGTATGTATGTATATGTGTGTGTGTGTGTCGTTTACTTAAAATTTATATTTAATGTAAGATGCAAATAGATTATAAATTATACTTAAATAACTTGAAGTTTTAGAATATCTAAAATCAATTAATAATTGTAAACCAAATATATAATCTGCATGGATCTCAAAGTGGCTTGACAAATGAAATCAAAAGCTAGAATTTAAGGCTAAAGAAATTGGAACCTGCCATATGGCATTAGGAACCAAGGACTATCTTGGTCAATCACAACAAACATGCGTTTGTGACATAAAAAGTGAAGGCCTATGATTCAACAACCAATTAATTGGAGCTCGACCTCACAATCGTTGTCCGTCCCTAACAGGCCACCAACAAAGATCAATCTGCCAGTTATGACTAGCCATCTTCTCGGGTTCGACCATTCATCTCAGATCTTACTTTAATATGTAAATTAAAAAGGAATCAACACAAATCGTGAAGACATCTCATAGGTGGAAGAAGAAGTGTGGCCTACTAAGGATGAACTAGTATTATACACATAGCCGACCAACCCACACATACCGGGAAGATGGAGCACCTCAAATAGATAAAGAGTTGTTCAACTCCGAAGAATCCAACAGAAAAGATCCAATCAGATGAACATGTCGCTTTCCAACCTGGACATATTAAGATAGTAAAATGGGTCCTCCCGTTTCATAATGGTTGACATGGATCCCCGACAAAGAGTGAACCAGTTTAACAACTACCTGACTTAATAGCCACCCGGTCTAACAACCGCCCAACCAATATCCATGGGCCCCACGGGCCATATTTATGTATAAAGTAAAATACCCATATCGTACCTACATATTTTAGGGGTACAATATGTAATTGTATCTTGACCCATTCCTATAAATACGGGGTCTATTTCATGGTAAAGGTTACACGAATTTACTATTCATTAATGTTTTCTCTCTCTCTCCCGTCTCTTAGCGCTCTATTACTTAGGCGTGTCAATGAAGACAGTTTTGTCTTCAACAATAATGAACATTCATTTTAAATGAACTTAAAATAAAACAATTTAAAATCAACTGATAAAAGAAATTTTAAAATACTCTTTCAAAATCTAATAAAAATAGTCCCTTGCTTTACCAAAATTAAGAAAAGGCAGGAAGTAAAGTTTTAAATTACTTATATTTTCAACTTTAAATAAAAAAAATGAGTAAAGGGCAAAAATAATTCATGACTCTTTATATTGAGTCGTTTTAGTTTTAGAGTTTATAGAAGTGTCAAATTATTTCCCGAAACAGACCCATATAAATAGTCCGGAGCTATTTTGGCAATTTACACAAATATATATATATATATATATATATATGACCTATGACTGGCCAGAGCTTTGGGCGTTGAATACACGAATAATCCGGAGGCTGACCCTGCCATGTGTCATCCGCAAGCGGGGAATCGAAATTTCCGTTGCATTTGCTCGGTCCAACGAAGGGTCAAAAATCGAAATATTTTTTTCCGTTTATTTACACTCATTCACTATTTAGCTCCACTTAAAATTCAATTAATCCCCGCCTGCATCCCCAGCACCAGAATGCTCAAATACACGCCGGCGTGCTTCTCCTGCACATCCGCCACATCGCCGGCCCCTCCCACAACAACAACGTCTGTTTACTCCACACACATCGGCAAGATCTCCCTGACCTGGAACCGCGGCCTCCTCGGACTCTCTCTAATAGCCAATCTCCAGCTCTTCCCTTCGTCGGCGGCAGAGAACCAGACTGAATCGACCGGCGATCATCTCCGATTCCGTATCTTCCTTCTTCTCCCTTTTAAAAGAAAGGGATCGAAGCGGCTCCGGTTGAACACCGCCGGCGGACGACGGTTTTCGGTGGAGCTTGTTTGGGATCTCACTGGCGCGACCTTTCACCGTGGATGCGGACCAGAGCCGGTGGAAGGGTTCTTCTTCGTCATTTCTGTGGATGGAGAGATGGCATTGGTTGTCGGAGATCGCCGCAATGAGGCGTTCTGGAGGATCAAAGCCGTGCGACCGAGGAACGAGGAAATCAGAACTGAGCAGACGTCGAAGAAGGTGGAAGTGAAATTGGGGGAAATTGGAAGAAGCATATCATGGATGGCGATTGCGCGATTTTCTGGCAGGGAGAGGGAAGTATTAATGTCAATTGATTTGGAGAAGAAACGGATGAGATTGACGATAAATGGCCAGAGGGTTTTGCATGTGAGCCGGCTCAGGTGGAATTTTAGGGGAACTGAGAGAGTGGCGGCGGAGGGTGGTGATCGGATTCAGGTGACTTGGGATCTTTTTAGATTTCTTTTCAGGGAGGAATCCGGCGGAAAGCAGTCGCCATCGTCAGCACCGGCGATTGATGGTGATGCGGTGATCGTGTTGAGGTTTGAGAATGGGGAGGAGGGGTATTTTGGAAAGAGGAAGGGGTGTGGGTATTTTGGGAAGAGTGGGAATTGGAGTGAGGGTAGTGGTCGGTCCTGGACGACGGCTTATTCGTCGAAGACTGTGGAGGATTGGGAGAGCATGGAAGATGTCAAGCTGAGGAACTCAGATGCCAACGGGTTCACTCTAGTTATGTGTGCCAAGAGGAGTTTAAATTAAAAATGAAGTATTTGTTCTTTAGTTTTAAAAAATTTATAGAGGTATCACTTAATGTCTATGTATTTATATATCTAAAACCTAAAATTCAATTATTTAATTACATATCTTTTTTTATGCATGAAAAAATATATATTTCACTTTTTTAAGTTAAAAAACTGATATTTTTTTATGAGATGTGAAAACTTAGGGTGGAGTAAATATAGAAAGGCAATGTTTAGTTGTTAAATGTTGTTGAATCATGAATTATTCGTGAATCACATTCAAGGAATGAAATGTAAGACATGCGAAAGAGATAGAGACAAAGACAGAGAGAGAAATGCACAACTATAAACATTAATTAAAGAGAAGTGTGTAACCCTTTATTCATACAAAGATTCTTTATTTATAGAGAAAAAAAGGTACAATATGTGAAGTTACTTTATACCACTGTTTTAGTTGGGATTGTACAAAGTATTATAAGTATTTTATATATGTGGGCCCAAATCCAAACTTCTTTAGAGCTTGGCTGGCTGGACAAGAGAATTCTTGATAGACACTATTTATTGTTTGAGATGGAGAGGACTACTGGCCGACATGGTTCGGGAAAGAAAATCGGTTAGCTAGACCTGATATTTGTCAGTTGGATGGACTTTTTACTAACAAAAGGTCGGTAAGATTGATTCAGTTATCTAAGTTGTCTCGATCTACTCATCAAGTCTGGTCGTCGACCCTCAGTTTTTTATGAGAATCTTATGTTGACAGGGAAGGGCTAGACTATTGGGCAGAGGGTTGGTGGAGGATTTTTATTTGTTTGAAGGCACTATAGATCTCGTAAGATTCTTGTCTAAATGATTGGATACAACATTTGCAGAGTAATATATTATTTCGAGGAATAAAAATATTACTTCAGAGTGTATTTAATCATTCAGATGAGGGAAATTTTTGGGGTCTATAGAATCATGATTCTTCCAATACCTTACAGACATAATATAAGGTTTATTTTAATTATGGGGTCTCGTTTCTACAAGGGCAATCCCCCGTTGTTAACTACAAGCTTAGAGTCGTGAGCCCTAAAGAAAACATCTCAATTAATGCAATAAGTCAAATCATCATAAGTCGGGCTTTCATGATTGGAGGGTCTAGACAGGAAGAATTAAGTCCAAAGGATGGAGCTTACAATCCTATGACAACACGTCATGGGAAAGGCCCAGGCATATAATTTGATTTGATTTATGAGTGTCAATCAAATGAACCTATGATGAGTTTGAAGTGAAAGAGAAATAACATAATAAACTGACAAGATTAATGAGAAATCCTAAGCTAAGGATAGAGTCAGGTAGGAAATGATACATAGATGAACACTGAAACCCCTAGACTCTATGAGGAGTTTGACAAGCAGAATAACCTAATTTTTTTGAAATAATGTCTCCAATCAAGATGCCCATGGCTTTTCATCCTCCCGAGAGTGTTGATATCTGTTGACTATGACTAGCTTCATAACATGGAATCCCTCTTGAATGCTAGAGCACAAAGGATTCATAGTTTTGATGTAGTGGAAACACCTTCATCACTATCATGGGTTACTTCATTCTAATGTATTCACTTTAGTCTCAGAGGTAGGTTTGTTATTTTGCATGTTCTAGTCCTCAGCACTTACTATGTACCTAAACTAACCTTAGCTTCTATTCTCAGACTAACCTGGGGCATGTTTGTGGCCTTCAGTTTGGTGTCTAAGTTAGTTAGCCTAAAGTTTGTGTCGGATCTACCTAGGTTCAGTTCTCGTTCTTTATCTTGGTGTGTTTTAGATGTTTATTTGATGTTCAATATTTGAATTAATGTCATATATGATTCCTAGATTTGTTAGTCATATTGAGAAATCATAGTTTTTGCTAAGTTTTATGCTTTGTTTTCATTTTAATTTTTGATGTTTGACATTTACGGAGAAAATTGAGAAGTTCTCGTTCTTCTCTTTTTTTATTTTATTATTTATGAGACAATTATGGGGATACGAGTGACTCCTGCACTGGATTCATGGTCTAACCTCCAACCACTCCCTCCGAGGAACCAACGAGCACCGGCAAGGGCCTGGTCACTACTTCATGACTCCAAGTTATTGTTGTTGCAACTCTGTCATCCCCCGTTTGAAATCGGTGACGTGCAAGGTGTCGGGCAACTTGTAGCCCATTGAGGTAATGGCAAGCAACAACCTCACATATTCAGCTTGCAGACTGGGCATCGTGGTCGGGGCAGACTCCACAGCTCCCTTTAATGACCTTCTGTCTGGGCGATCCTTGAACCCGACTGATTCGTCTGCATTGAAATTATTAAAAAAAAGAAAAAAATGTTTAACCACCAACATACCAAAAAAGTCTTACATACCCATAAATCTATCCATGCAAGGAAAGGTCCTAAAGGGTTTCTTTCTCTCTTGCGTTGAAATGACCCCACTAGCTTGCAGTAGTGACTCAGGAAGGATGAGGATCACCACTTTGTCCTCCTCTCTTTCATTCGCCTCAACACCTTCGACAAATTGCACATGCCAACCTCTGGTGCTTTCATCCTTGTTAGGCTCAGGGAATATGGCCTCCTTACGAGGGAATTTCGTCATTCACCCCTTAGCATCTCCAAACGAATCAACCCAATCCTACAATGCAGTTTTAGATACCGGCCGTCTCTCCCTCTTATTCTTTTTCTTCTTTGCAGGGTCTGAGACCCGATAGCCACTTAGGATAGAATCTAGGGGTCCATGGTGATCCGACTCAAACTGTCAGACATAATACAACTCAGTTGTTTAGGAGAAAATGACGACGAAATACACTGTACGAAACCCGTGACTATTTATGAAGCATTATGGGCACAAAATCCAAAGGGAATAAAATGATCAAATTAAATTTTCTTGACTTTAACACCACTAATTATTAAACAATTTCACTGTCCATATCATACCTATCACATTTAAGGAGCAGAAAAACTTGAAAAACTAATATGTAAGCACAACATCCGTTGCATGAATCTCAAATCAATTGAATGACTCATGATGATGGTCGGACGATCGAAGCATTAGACTACAAAAATGTGATATTGGTCGACCATCCAATGAACAATATCTTACTCGCGACCATCTGGCACATTATGGCGAAATGATTCAATCGGTGCTGAACCGACTAAACTAATTATAAGGGCACCTGATCACAATATATCGACCAACCGGTCATTTGCTTAAGAAGGCATGATCGTCACTCGACTAATCGTCTTGATTGACTGAATTCAAGCTTGTCGACCAACTGGTTATCGCTATATTCAAATTCAAATTGTAATATATATTTGATATAAGATCAACATAATTAATCACTTACGAAAAGTTTCCATAACTGCTCATTTTTTTCTGTAATTATATAAATACGTTTTTATAAATAAGAAGAAACATGACAAATAAAGAGACCTCCCCTTCGTTTCTTTAGGAAACTTCACGAATTACTTGACTTTATCTCACATCCCCCTTCTCAGGACTCTAACTCTCTAGGTATTAGATCATATATTATATCATNTCTTCAACAATAATGAACATTCATTTTAAATGAACTTAAAATAAAACAATTTAAAATCAACTGATAAAAGAAATTTTAAAATACTCTTTCAAAATCTAATAAAAATAGTCCCTTGCTTTACCAAAATTAAGAAAAGGCAGGAAGTAAAGTTTTAAATTACTTATATTTTCAACTTTAAATAAAAAAAATGAGTAAAGGGCAAAAATAATTCATGACTCTTTATATTGAGTCGTTTTAGTTTTAGAGTTTATAGAAGTGTCAAATTATTTCCCGAAACAGACCCATATAAATAGTCCGGAGCTATTTTGGCAATTTACACAAATATATATATATATATATATATATATGACCTATGACTGGCCAGAGCTTTGGGCGTTGAATACACGAATAATCCGGAGGCTGACCCTGCCATGTGTCATCCGCAAGCGGGGAATCGAAATTTCCGTTGCATTTGCTCGGTCCAACGAAGGGTCAAAAATCGAAATATTTTTTTCCGTTTATTTACACTCATTCACTATTTAGCTCCACTTAAAATTCAATTAATCCCCGCCTGCATCCCCAGCACCAGAATGCTCAAATACACGCCGGCGTGCTTCTCCTGCACATCCGCCACATCGCCGGCCCCTCCCACAACAACAACGTCTGTTTACTCCACACACATCGGCAAGATCTCCCTGACCTGGAACCGCGGCCTCCTCGGACTCTCTCTAATAGCCAATCTCCAGCTCTTCCCTTCGTCGGCGGCAGAGAACCAGACTGAATCGGCCGGCGATCATCTCCGATTCCGTATCTTCCTTCTTCTCCCTTTTAAAAGAAAGGGATCGAAGCGGCTCCGGTTGAACACCGCCGGCGGACGACGGTTTTCGGTGGAGCTTGTTTGGGATCTCACTGGCGCGACCTTTCACCGTGGATGCGGACCAGAGCCGGTGGAAGGGTTCTTCTTCGTCATTTCTGTGGATGGAGAGATGGCATTGGTTGTCGGAGATCGCCGCAATGAGGCGTTCTGGAGGATCAAAGCCGTGCGACCGAGGAACGAGGAAATCAGAACTGAGCAGACGTCGAAGAAGGTGGAAGTGAAATTGGGGGAAATTGGAAGAAGCATATCATGGATGGCGATTGCGCGATTTTCTGGCAGGGAGAGGGAAGTATTAATGTCGATTGATTTGGAGAAGAAGCGGATGAGATTGACGATAAATGGCGAGAGGGTTTTGCATGTGAGCCGGCTCAGGTGGAATTTTAGGGGAAGTGAGAGAGTGGCGGCGGAGGGTGGTGATCGGATTCAGGTGACTTGGGATCTTTTTAGATTTCTTTTCAGGGAGGAATCCGGCGGAAAGCAGTCGCCATCGTCAGCACCGGCGATTGATGGTGATGCGGTGATCGTGTTGAGGTTTGAGAATGGGGAGGAGGGGTATTTTGGAAAGAGGAAGGGGTGTGGGTATTTTGGGAAGAGTGGGAATTGGAGTGAGGGTAGTGGTCGGTCCTGGACGACGGCGTATTCGTCGAAGACTGTGGAGGATTGGGAGAGCATGGAAGATGTCAAGCTGAGGAACTCAGATGCCAACGGGTTCACTCTAGTTATGTGTGCCAAGAGGAGTTTAAATTAAAAATGATGTATTTGTTCTTTAGTTTTAAGAGATTATAGGTATCACTTAATGTTTATGTATTTATATACCTAAAACCTAAAATTCAATTCTTTAATTACATATCTTTTTTTTATGCATGAAAAAATATATATTTCACTTTTTTAAGTTAAAAAATTGATATTTTTTATGAGATGTGAAAACTTAGGGTGGAGTAAATATAAAAAGGCAATGTTTAGTTGTTAAATGTTGTTGAATCATGAATTATTCGTGAATCACGTTCAATGAATGAAATATAAGACATGCGAAAGAGAGAGAGACAAAGACAGAGAGAGAAATGCACAACTATAAACATTAATTAAAGAGAAGTGTGTAACCCTTTATTCATACAAAGATTCTTTATTTATAGAGAAAAAAAGGTACAATATGTGAAGTTACTTTATACCACTGTTTTAGTTGGGATTGTACAAAGTATTATAAGTATTTTATATATGTGGGCCCAAATCCAAACTTCTTTAGAGCTTGGCTGGCTGGACAAGAGAATTCTTGATAGACACTATTTATTGTTTGAGATGGAGAGGACTACTGGCCGACATGGTTCGGGAAAGAAAATCGGTTAGCTAGACCTGATATTTGTCAGTTGGATGGACTTTTTACTAACAAAAGGTCGGTAAGATTGATTCAGTTATCTAAGTTGTCTCGATCTACTCATCAAGTCTGGTCGTCGACCCTCAGTTTTTTATGAGAATCTTATGTTGACAGGGAAGGGCTAGACTATTGGGCAGAGGGTTGGTGGAGGATTTTTATTTGTTTGAAGGCACTATAGATCTCGTAAGATTCTTGTCTAAATGATTGGATACAACATTTGCAGAGTAATATATTATTTCGAGGAATAAAAATATTACTTCAGAGTGTATTTAATCATTCAGATGAGGGAAATTTTTGGGGTCTATAGAATCATGATTCTTCCAATACCTTACAGACATAATATAAGGTTTATTTTAATTATGGGGTCTCGTTTCTACAAGGGCAATCCCCCGTTGTTAACTACAAGCTTAGAGTCGTGAGCCCTAAAGAAAACATCTCAATTAATGCAATAAGTCAAATCATCATAAGTCGGGCTTTCATGATTGGAGGGTCTAGACAGGAAGAATTAAGTCCAAAGGATGGAGCTTACAATCCTATGACAACACGTCATGGGAAAGGCCCAGGCATATAATTTGATTTGATTTATGAGTGTCAATCAAATGAACCTATGATGAGTTTGAAGTGAAAGAGAAATAACATAATAAACTGACAAGATTAATGAGAAATCCTAAGCTAAGGATAGAGTCAGGTAGGAAATGATACATAGATGAACACTGAAACCCCTAGACTCTATGAGGAGTTTGACAAGCAGAATAACCTAATTTTTTTGAAATAATGTCTCCAATCAAGATGCCCATGGCTTTTCATCCTCCCGAGAGTGTTGATATCTGTTGACTATGACTAGCTTCATAACATGGAATCCCTCTTGAATGCTAGAGCACAAAGGATTCATAGTTTTGATGTAGTGGAAACACCTTCATCACTATCATGGGTTACTTCATTCTAATGTATTCACTTTAGTCTCAGAGGTAGGTTTGTTATTTTGCATGTTCTAGTCCTCAGCACTTACTATGTACCTAAACTAACCTTAGCTTCTATTCTCAGACTAACCTGGGGCATGTTTGTGGCCTTCAGTTTGGTGTCTAAGTTAGTTAGCCTAAAGTTTGTGTCGGATCTACCTAGGTTCAGTTCTCGTTCTTTATCTTGGTGTGTTTTAGATGTTTATTTGATGTTCAATATTTGAATTAATGTCATATATGATTCCTAGATTTGTTAGTCATATTGAGAAATCATAGTTTTTGCTAAGTTTTATGCTTTGTTTTCATTTTAATTTTTGATGTTTGACATTTACGGAGAAAATTGAGAAGTTCTCGTTCTTCTCTTTTTTTATTTTATTATTTATGAGACAATTATGGGGATACGAGTGACTCCTGCACTGGATTCATGGTCTAACCTCCAACCACTCCCTCCGAGGAACCAACGAGCACCGGCAAGGGCCTGGTCACTACTTCATGACTCCAAGTTATTGTTGTTGCAACTCTGTCATCCCCCGTTTGAAATCGGTGACGTGCAAGGTGTCGGGCAACTTGTAGCCCATTGAGGTAATGGCAAGCAACAACCTCACATATTCAGCTTGCAGACTGGGCATCGTGGTCGGGGCAGACTCCACAGCTCCCTTTAATGACCTTCTGTCTGGGCGATCCTTGAACCCGACTGATTCGTCTGCATTGAAATTATTAAAAAAAGAAAAAAATGTTTAACCACCAACATACCAAAAAAGTCTTACATACCCATAAATCTATCCATGCAAGGAAAGGTCCTAAAGGGTTTCTTTCTCTCTTGCGTTGAAATGGCCCCACCAACTTGCAGCAGTGACTCAGGAAGGATGAGGATCACACTTTGTCCTCCTCTCTTTCATTCGCCTCAACACTTTCGACAAATTGCACATGCCAACCTCTGGTGCTTTCATCCATGTCAGGCTCAGGGAATATGACCTTCTTACGAGGGAATTTCGTCATTCGCCCCTTAGGATCTCTACACGAATCAACCCAATCCTACAATGCAGTTTTAGATACCGACTGTCTCTCCCTCTTATTCTTTTTCTTATTTGCAGGTTTTGAGACCCGATAGCCCACTTAGGCTAGAATCTAGGGGTCCATGGTAATCTGGCTCAAACTGTCAGACATAACACAACTCAGTTGTTTAGGAGAAAATGACGACGAAATACACTGTACGAAACCCGTGACTATTTATGAAGCATTATGGGCACAAAATCCAAAGGGAATAAAATGATCAAATTAAATTTTCTTGACTTTAACACCACTAATTATTAAACAATTTCACTGTCCTTATCATAGCTATCACATTTAAGGAGCATAAAAACTTGAAAAACTAATATGTAAGCACAAAAACCGTCGCATGAATCTCAAATCAATTGAATGACTCATGATGATGGTCGGACGATCGAAGCATTAGACTACAAAAATGTGATATTGGTCGACCATCCAATGAACAATATCTTACTCGCGACCATCTGGCACATTATGGCGAAATGATTCAATCGGTGCTGAACCGACTAAACTAATTATAAGGGCACCTGATCACAATATATCGACCAACCGGTCATTTGCTTAAGAAGGCATGATCGTCACTCGACTAATCGTCTTGATTGACTGAATTCAAGCTTGTCGACCAACTGGTTATCGCTATATTCAAATTCAAATTGTAATATATATTTGATATAAGATCAACATAATTAATCACTTACGAAAAGTTTCCATAACTGCTCATTTTTTTCTGTAATTATATAAATACGTTTTTATAAATAAGAAGAAACATGACAAATAAAGAGACCTCCCCTTCGATTCTTTAGGGGACTTCATGAATTACTTGACTTTATCTCACATCCCCCTTCTCAGGACTCTAACTCTCTAGGTATTAGATCATATATTATATCATTTAAATTTTTTTTTTTTCACATTTTTTTTTCTGTATATGTATTTTTTTTTTTGTATTAATAAATATGTTTAATTATGGTCAAAATTAATTCATTTTGCTTTAAAATTTTTTTAAAAATAAATTATTATTATTATTTTTTAGTTTCAAGAAACATGATCTCTGGCCCAATTCGAGTTGTTCAAGTGCCTTGATTAATTGTATACAACCCCGTGTAACTCTCCATAGGGATCTTGATGTATTTTTTCGTGAATGATTATTGTAGCCTTTGTAGGGCAGTAGGGTTCTGGATCTAGTTGACTCCGGTTCGGGTCATTAAATTTCTTCACAAATTTCAGACCGACCGGTTCAGGGACTATATAAACCACAAGAACACGACTTCATCTCAACTTTTCTCGTGCAGCTAGGGTTTTCCCAACACCGGCCGTCTTGGACAAGAGCAGCAGAGAAGATGGTGGATCTCTCTACTCTCTTATCTTCTTTTCACTTTTTTTTTTTTTAAATTTTGTTTTCTTCTTCCATTTGATACGATTTCATGCTCATAAAGTTTTTCGCTACTATTATTTAGCCGTCTTTCAAGACTTTCCGGATCAAGAAGAAGCTGGCGAAGAAGATGAGGCAGAACAGGCCCATTCCCCACTGGATTCGCATGAGAACCAACAACACCATCAGGTATTCTTCATTTGCTTCCTCGGCTACTTAGCGTATTACGTGTTCCGCTTCCATGATTTCGCGATTTGTTCTCGTGTTTGATTCTTATGTGGCACTTTCAGGTACAATGCAAAGCGCCGGCACTGGCGACGTACCAAGCTAGGTTTTTGAGGATGCTTTCGAGCTGTCATGGATTTGGGGCGAGGGTAACCACACAGTTTTCCTCTTTGATTTGCTGAACGTCATGTGGCTTAGAGTTCTATTGTGCTTAATTTTGTGTAAAAACCCTTGATGTGTTGAAAATACTGTTTGCTTGTTTTTAGTATTGGTACTGCTCTAATGTGCACTCTTTTATATATGCTTCAAACTGTGGTTATTTCACCCTGAGTAGCTGGGATGAATGATTAAAATCATGATGATGAAATGTGATTTTCTGAGTAAAGTTTCCTCAAATTTCATATTGTTTTGATTATATAACTGAACAATTTTTGTTTCTGATATCCATAAATATAGCATTTAACTTCTCTTTGTTGAGGTTACTTTTGATAAAGTATATGCTTGTTGTAATGGGGGGGGGGGATGTTTTCTAAGATAACTTTTGCTGCTGTGCTCCTACGGATGAAAAATTGTTTCTTTTTAACTATAAGATTTCTTTTCTTCAAGATACACAAGGAAAAAGCTATTACTGTTTATTTTAAAAGACAGAGGAAAACAAGGATCTAAGCCAGTAATTCATTAAAGAAATAAGGTGTATGCCCATGCTTTTATTTGGGTCTCTTGTAAAAACAAAGCTTAATTTAGGGACTATAATGGAGGAAAGGATATTAATACAAATTGACATGGAAGGTCATGTGCTTGGTTGATGATGTCCCAAAAAAGAATTGGACTCTAGATTGTTCTCAACCATTTGATTAAGATGATGAAGTTTCATGATGCAATGGTCCCCACTCATCTAGTAATGGAGGGTTTGGCAGTCCTATAATCTCTATTGTTTGTTTGCAGTAAGATTCACAGACAATTTCATTAAATTTGTAACATCAATGGACAAACCTTGAAGCTATCAACACAAGCTCATTGACATGAAATTTATCTTTAGTTGTACCAATATCGCAGCTTAAGGTCTTTATTGATTCATCCATTTATCCATAGTGCATGATTGCTCGACATGGATGCTGATGTTGATTTAGTTAGCTCTTTCAATATTGATAATAGGACAAAAATACCATCAACATAGGCAGTTTGCTTGAACATTTACCTCGAGGATAAGGTAATCTGATTAACCATCATATGTTCATCCAATTACATGAAAAAATGTTTTCCAATTATTATAAATACTTACTAACAGATGAATTCCAATGTATTTGGAGTTCGGCTGAATCAGGTGAATTCCAGTTATATTGAGAATGAGCTATTTAAGGAGTTCCAAGTACCTGAAAGGTTTATCCTGCATTTTTTTTCCAACCAAATTCATAAAAAAATACATCTCCCACATTTTGCTTATGTTACACTCAAAATGCTTCAGAATAGGTATCCCACAAAATGAACACCCATGTATTTCTTGTACTTTTGACTCACAATACATGCGAAAAACAAATCCTATGGTCATTCTGTTGAATATTGAATCTTATAAATGATTAAAAACATGTTAATATGCTTCTTCCCGATCTTATTTGTGTCAAAGCATCACTTTTAGGATTGACTAGCCTGGACATCATCGCCTTGTGTGCTAATAGAGGCCAACATTTACCTATCATGCATGCTATTCGAACTCATCCAGGTTCTCATTAGCTCCAATTTTGCTACATTTGATCCTCATTGGGAACATGCTTAATACTGAGAGTATGTCTCAGACTCATTCACATTATCAATGAATTCCAAAATCTCAATTGAGGGAGGGAAATCATTCCTTTATAAGTTTATTCCTTCCTCTGCTGTGGTCAATTTAATTCTTTACAACCGCATGTGCTAGGAATTGTTTTTTTTTTCAGTAAAGAATTCCAAGATAGGTGACAGTAATCTCCCTCCATAAAGCAACAATGATATAAAAAATGCCATTGTTAATCATATACTAAACGATCCTATTCCACATAGATTTGAAATTTCAACCATCCGATTCATGTTAGGACTGCATTGATCCTCAAGCGATCATTATTTATTTTATGTAATCATGTGAATCCATTGATCTATTAGTTAGATTCTATGTCTATTTTTCATTAATATAATAATAAGGAAATCAAATTTATGATTTATAGGCTACTTATGCACTCTGTAGGTTTTGGGAATACAGTGGAATAATCTTATTGATAGGAAAGGGAGGTATACATCTACATTATATGACTCCTAACACAGAAAATATATAAAATAGGAAAGATATAAATAGGAAATTTAAGGGAAGGAAATATATAAAACATGAAATATAAAAGAAGGAAATAAATTGCTGCTATTAACTTCTAATACTCCCCCTCAAGTTGAATCATATATATTAATCATGTTCAACTTGGATTTAAACTTATCAAACAACGGTCGAAGAAGATTCTTTGTGGGAATATCTACTAGTTGGTCAGTGGAAGGAACAAATGGAACACAAATTTCCCTTGAATCAAGCTTCTCTTGGCAAAATGATTGTCAATCTCCACATTCTTGGCACGCAGATGTTGGACTGGATTATGGGCAATGCTAGTGGCGGCTTAATTGTCACAAAGAAACTTTAGAGGAATGAAGATCGATATGCATAATTCGGGAAACACTATGCACAACTAGAGGGCTTCAAATACTCCCAAGGACATAACTAAACTCGGCTTCTTCTCCGCTACAGGTAACCACAAACCTTTTTTTTCCATGTGACAATTTTTGCCCACATGAAGAAAAGCGATAATCAGAGGTAAATCGACGATGTTGGACGGACCCGATCCAATCTTCATCCGTATAAACTACAACAAAGCTAGTGGTGATGAGAAAACAACAAATCCAAGCTTGATGCACCTTTTAAGTGGTGGAGTGTCCGATGCACAACATTGAGGTGGTACTCGTAGGGAGAAATGTTGGGATGCGTATGGGCTAGATAACTGAGTTTCTCCGTTAGACATTGATAGTTTGTCTTGTTCACTGGATCTGCATTGGAAATGCCAACCAACTTTTCTTTGGGATTCATTGGAACAACTTCTGGTTTGTAAAGAAGTAACTTTGTCTAAGTTAGTAAATCTTTCACATATTTGTATTAGGAAAGACTAATACCTTGAGACGACCGAGCTACTTCTATACTTAAGAAATACCGAAGAGAAGTCCATCTCAATAGATGCGGACATGATGCTTTTGAGGAATTCTAAGGCATGTCGATCGTCACCTGTGAGTATGATTTCATTGACATAGACGATGAGGATGTTAATATGGTCTTTGAATGAGGTGCAGAAGAACATCGTGTGATCATATTAGATCTGAGAGAAAATATGACCAACAATAACTTATGTAACTTGCTGAGCTAACCCTTAGGGTATCATTTTAATCCATATATAGACTTTCGCAATCGACACACTTGTCCCCGTGATTGGTTGGGTTCAAACCTTGTTGGGGGAACTTTTTGCCTTTTTCGGGGTTTGTTTTTAGGGAGGGCTTTTTTGCCTTCTGTTTGGGTTAGGGGTTTTTTTGGTTTTTACCAGGGGTTACCAAACCCGAATGATGTTTAGTTTAGCTACCAGAACAAATGTTTCCTCATTGTTAACTTCATAGGTTTGTGAATAGCCTTTGACAACCAATTATCCTTTATTGCATTCAAAGAATCCATCAGAGTTAAATTAGGTGTTGAAAATCCACCGACAATCCACGCTTCCTTTCCTCGAGGATATCAACAACATCTCACATATGGTTTTGTCGAAGGCATTCATCTCATGCATTACTGGCGTCTTATAGGAAGGGTCTGCCAATGCTACCTCAATAATTGATGGAAGGCAACGATTCATTTAGGAAGTGACAAATGCTTTTTAAGTCGGTGATAAGCTGTGGAATGAGATATATTTTACTATGGGATAAAGAAAACATGCCTGATTGCATACCTCAATGTAGAATTCAACTCATTTAGGGCAGGAGGAATCTCCGTTATCGTTCCGGGGATGCTGGTCGGAGCAGATTCCAAAGATTGCAACGAGGCAGCAGGCTCAAGAGTAGGGGCATTTTGACAAGCTTCAACCGAGGGTTTGATATGCTGAGTGTAGACACATAGAATGGATGGAGTAGATGTTGGTCTGGTTGGTAGTGGATCTAGTGGGGCAGAGGGCTCTTCGAAAACAGTGGATGTAGTAGGTTGAAACATCCAACAGAATGGGCAGTGTTAGGGAAGTAGGGGATACTTTCTAAAAAGGAGGCTTCGACATTCACAATAGAGTTTATTGATGGTAGGTTTTAGACATCGATAACCTTTTTAAGTGGTCGAATATCTAAGGAAGACACATTTGATTGACCGAGAATCAAGTTTACTAGGATTTGGGGCTGTGTTTCGAACAAAGGCCGTGCACCTAAATATTTTGGGGTTTAATATAGAGAAGAACCGATTGGTAGGAAAATACAATATCAAGGCTGCTAACGAGATCCTGAAGTTGTGGATTTTTGTGGGGACTTTATTTATAAGATACTTGGCGGGAAGGACGACTTCATTTCTAAAGTGCGAGACATTTGATTGAAACATAATTAAACTAGCAAGTTCAAGAAGGTATCGGTTTTTCCTCTAGACTTTCCTGTTTTGTCGAGGTGTATCCGTACATGAGCTATGATTGAGGATGCCTTCACCAAGAATTCTACCAATATTGAGCTAAAAAAATTCACGACGCTTGTCGGTTCGAAGGACTGAAATAGAGGTTTTGACTTGGGTCAAAAGAAGTGGAAGAATTATAAGGTGGCCGCCACTTCAGATTTGTCTTTGAATTTTTAGACCCAAGTCATTGGAATGTGATCATTAATCAAAGTAGTAAACCATTTTTATTGTTGCAGCTTGAAGTTCGAGAGGTTCCCATAAGTCATTATGAATCGGTAAAAAAAGAGCGGAAGAAGTGAAGGGTGAGGTGGATATGATAGACGCTGGTGTTTAATTAAACGAAAAACCTCACATTTAAAATTAGATAAGTTTTTGTTAGTAAATATCGAAAGATACAATTATTTTGAGTTGTAAAAATTGAGATGATACAAATGACAATGTAAAAGCAAGATAGGGTTTCAATGGTTTGGGAAAACTAAACTATGAGGTTAAATGTCCACATCATCAATGCCTTCTTATTGAAAGAACCCAACTGCCCGTTTAGTAGTATCAATCATTCTCTCAAAACAACGATCCTAAAAGACATGAACATCAGCAGAAAAATGAACAACACAATCAATTTCATATGTTAACTTACTGATCAATAAGAGGTTACGCCCATTAAAGGAACATGTAACACAGATCCTAAAGTTAGAACAATAGAACCTTTATCCGTAATATAACTACAAGGGCCATCAACAATTTTTTAGTCTCTCTTCTTGAGTATGGAGAATATGTCGAGATGAGTTGTGAACACTCGATCATGTGGTCTGTGACACTTGAATTAATAATCCACGTGCTAGAAGAAGCTAAAGTAGTGAGTGCCATAGAAATGTTAACTTGACGAACATGGGAAGTTGACGTGGCAGAGGATATATAATTAAGTGTTTCATCTGACTCTTGATGGAGTCTGGTGATTCTGGGATGGTTAAGGTGGGGTTCAGTTACACAGCTGTGGATTGTGAGGTCGTAGAGAGTCATTTAGCAACGAAGGATTTGGCTGAAGATTTATTTGTTAGTTTCTCGTGGAGCTTCCAACACTTGCACAAGTATGGTAGGGTTTATGATAGAAATCACATGCGTGCTTGGGTGTGGCAGAGTGTTGAGTATTATTGGAGACCAAGGCTGAAGGTTCGTCCTAAGGAGTGGAGGTGTCGAGCATGTCAATTCTTTGACTTTCTTCATAACGAATCCTGGTGAATGTTTTCAAAATTGAAGGAAAGGGATCACGACCAATAATACATCTCAAGCTTCATTGAAATTCTTGTTTAGGTTGGGTAGGAGTTGGAACACATGATCCTATCCTTTCCCAAAATTTTTTGGAAGAGAGAGATCTACAAGAGTCCCAAGTGTAGTCGTAGTAGAGATCACATTCCATCCATAAGACGACTAAGCATTGTAGTACTTTGTCAGCATCCTTGATCCTTGTTTTGCCTCATAGATCTTCTGTGTAACCTCATAGAGTTGATCAGAGTTGCTTATGTCCGAGTAGGTATTGTTAAAAACCCTTTGGACGACGCTAGTACACGGAAGAAATAGGCGTAAAAGGCCTATCGAGGTCCTCCATAAAACCATGGATTTTTTCACTTCCCACGGGCATTCGCCGGGTCAGTCTTTGGAGGTTTACAAATCATATTTGGGAGGTGGCTGAATTTACCCCGACCTTTGAGGAACAATAACACCGCTTGAGGCTATTTGAGGAAATTAGAGTCGTGTTTGTGGGATGTGATTTTCATGTTTTTTGGTCTGCAAAAGGTTAGAGGCAGGTGTTGATTCTCTGGTGGATTCATGGACACTGTCAGAAAGAAGCTCAGTGGTGGAGTCCACCATAATTCCAGCTGAGCCAAAGGTGAGGTTTGGATGCTGAAAATAAACAAAGATAGTCCCTTTCTAGGCTGCAGCACAACAAGGCATGTATTGGAGAATACAACCTGCAGGAGGGAGGTCCTGCACGAGAGTGCTCCGAGGCTGTCAGCACGAGAGGGCCTGTAGTGGAGGATGGAGCTCGCAGGAGGGAGATCCGGCAGTGGGAGGTCTTGCAGGGGAGAGTTCCGACTACAGGGAGGAGCTTCTATAGTCTTGCGAAAAACTGCAGAGGAAAGTCCTTTGACGGTTTTGCGGAAATTTGAAGAAAACTGCAACAATTTGTAGCGAAAGAACGTCCAGCGGGGATAAATCGATGCAACCGTCAGAAAACTGCAGTGGAAGGGTAAAATACAGTCCCTTGCTTAGGCTGTCAGCACAAGAAGGCCTGCAGTGGAGGATCAACTTGCAGAAGGGAGGTCCTGCAAGGGAGAGTTCCGAGGCTGTCAGCACAAGTGGGTCTGTATTGGAGGATGCAGCTTGCAGGAGGGAGATCCGACAGTGGGAAGTCTTGCAGGGGGGTGTTATGACTACAGGGAGGAGCTTCGATAGTCTTGCGAAAAACTGCAGAAGAATGTCCTTTGACAATTTTGCGGAAATTTGAAGAAAACTTCAACAAACTGCAGCGAAAGAATGTCCACCAGGGGTACATCGGTGCAACCGTCAGAAAACTGCAGTGGAAGGGTAAGATACAGTCCTTTATTAGGCTGTCAGCACTACAAGGCCTGCAGTGGAGGATACAACCTGCAGGGGAGAGTTCCGAGGCTGTCAGCACAAGTGGGCCTTTATTGGAGGATGCAGCTTGCAGGAGGGAGATCGGGCGGTGGGAGGTCTTGTAGGGGAGAGTTCCGACTACAGAGAGGAGGAGCTTCGATAGTCTTGTGAAAAACCACAGAAGAAAGTCCTTTCATGTATTGTGGAAATCTGAAGAAAACTGCAACAAACTGCAGCGAAAGAATGCCCAGCACGGGTACATCGATGTAACCGTCAGAACATGCAGTGGAAGGGTAAGATAAGCGCAGAAAACTGCAACGGTACAATGGGTAGGAAGACTGCATGGAAGGGGCCTTTTGGGGAAGGGAGTTCTGGTTGCCGGAAAAATTGCAGGGAAAGGCCTGCAGAGGCAGTTCTGGCAGCAAGTGTATGATCTCGTTGCTTTGATACCATGTAGGTTTTTGGAATAAAGTAGGATAATCCAAACCCAAATAGATCCTAAGCCAACCTGGGTCAACCCATCTTAACCTAGGTTAAATCCAAATCAAACCTAAGCCAACACAAGTCAACCCAAGCTAATCCATATACCAACTCAAACCAAACCCAGCTTAAGCCAAGCTAATTTAGGCCAGCCTAGGCCCAAATCAACTGCCTATTACCACACATTGGATCAACCCCGAGCTAACTTAAACTGAAAACCTAGCTTACCCAGCTCAGCTCTACCCCAAGCCTAATCCAAGGCTAAATGTTACTTTATATGTTTTATTTCACATGCCGTTTCATATTTCATATGCTGTTTCGATCTTTGTTTTCTTTGATGTGCTATTTCATTTTTAAAAGTAAAATAACAAAAAAAAAGACATAAAACACAAAAATAAGGATGAGTACTTTACAGTTTTCTCTGCAAACATCAAAAATCAAAATTCAAATAAAACAAAACTTAAAATATAGAAAGCCTTAATTTCTCAACATGACTGACAATCCTAGGAGCCAAACAAGACATGAATTAAAACTTGAGTCAAATAAGAAAGACATACAAATAGGAAATGCATAAAGAGGAAATATTGGAAAAGGAAATATATAAAGCTGGAAATATAGGAAAAGAAAATAAATCAATGCTAGTAACTTCTAACACAAGAAGTTTAACCAATTTATTTCCTATGGATGCATTGTGAAGGATTAGTCCCACATCATACCAAGGAGAAGTGGATTTGTTATGGAATATATTTTACTACTTAACTAATGAGATTCATCAAAGTCTATGAGCAGCGAGGAGAGATGAACATTTATGCCTATTCTGCCAAATGGTTAATTGAACTATAAAATCTATACTAAGATTTCTTTCTAAGCCAAAGCTGAGTGAGAAATGCAATGTCATGATTTCTTTAAGCTGCTTGACATGATTTCTTACTCGAAGCTTATGGTGGGCGGTAAGTGATGTGCCGGGCCAGCACATCATTTCAATCCTCTTATAAAGCATGCTTATAATATAACACTACCATGTTTGAACTATTTTTTCATTTAGCTCATTCAATAACTTTGATATCATTTGACTCAGGGAGTCGTGATTTTGATTTTGTGAAATGGCTATGAATTTTGGGATTAAGGCTTTGTTGTTGTTGCTAGAATTTTGAAAGCTATGAACATTATCTGGAAGGGAAGAAGAGGGGGAAAAAAAAGGGTTAAGGGAGAAGATATCAATTTTTTGAATTCAACAAACATCACACAGTTATATAAAATTCTTTCGTGAATGGCTAGGAGATTTGTTTATGTCATTTATTTGTTGTTGAGGCTTTTGTTCCAATTTACTTCATAAAATAATTCATTTTAGTTGTATTTAATTTCTGTGTCACTTGTTGGAGGAAAAAGGTCTACTTTATTCCTTAAACTAAAAATTTGCTCCATGTGTGAGATGGTTGTAGTTATATAGGAGAAAGCTTTTAGCATTGAACATATCGCTTGGGAATTTCTTTTTTGTGTATTTGTTTTAAGTTGTTGATCCGTATCTTTGTTCCAAAATTATATTTGCCAAAATTTTATATTCTTTTAGACTGAACTTTTTTATAAAATACCCCAGTTGGTAGCCCTCTTGAAGTCATCTGAGGTTGGTGAAAGTGATGGACTTGAAATACTTCCTAATCGAGTATTGCACTGTTTTTTATTGCGAAGTTTTACATACATGCCACTCAATTTCTATGTATTTACACAACTAACATCGTCTAAACTTCAATTTTTTTACTTGCATGCCACCTTACCCATGCATTAAAGTGCTTGTAATATTTTTCTTCTTGTGGCATGCTACTAGCAATTACGTACTTTTGATAGTAAATTCCAGTCCCTCTCATACTTGGCTGGGCTGTTTATGATTTGAAAATCAAAGCTCATTGTACGAGTGAGTATTATTCCCATGGGGCTCTATAATAATACCATGCCATTTGACACCCTGACCTCTATCGGTGCTGCCAACGTTGAAAATTTATCTATACTTGTTTTAAGGGGTGACCAGCGATAAGCAGTCGTGACAATTGTTCAAAAACTGCTTTTATAGGCGACTGCCCCATAGAGGAAACCTTGAATGGGAGCAAAGCCCTTCATACTATAAAAATGATAAGTTTTATCACTATTCTAATGGCTTCAAGTCTTGTTCATTTCGAACTGGTAA
Organism: Phalaenopsis aphrodite; assembly: GCA_003013225.1. Taxonomy (NCBI): domain Eukaryota; kingdom Viridiplantae; phylum Streptophyta; class Magnoliopsida; order Asparagales; family Orchidaceae; genus Phalaenopsis; species Phalaenopsis aphrodite. The sequence goes on from NEWO01000001.1 coordinate 7,292,731, forward strand.
GAGTTTTGCACAGATTCTTGGTAATTAATTCCAATACTCTACAATGGCCACAATGGCCACACAATGAGCTATCAAATAAAATTTTTGAAATGTCATCAAATTTCATAAATCAAGTGAAGCCATCATGGAGTCACCCATTGTTAAACGCTTGCTAAATTTTTTAAGACACCAATTATAAAAATTAGTAAATCGCATGAATTAGGCAATCAAAATAAGGGTTGAATGAGTTAGATTGAGTGAATTTAATGTCTTTTTGTGTTTGATTCGTAATTTTCTTTTGACCGATTTAAATTTGTTTGTATGTTTCGGCTCAATTTTAGTACAATTGTTTAAAATTAAATTAAATTTTATTATTTTTTAAATGCATTTTAAAATAAATATAAAAGTTATATAAATTTTTTTTTCAATTATTTAATTAATTTCATCCATTTGACAAATGTTGGCTTCCAATCTTCCTGTTTAACGAATGAGTTATTTAACATGAATTCTTCTAAACTATTATACTTGTTCCAAGGGATGGATAAAAAAATATTAAAAGTTGGGCATGAATGCAAGTAGTAATGAGCAAACCGTTTTCATTCAAAACCTTGAGATCATAAAAAAAAATCTACAAACTTGTTTGTCATGAGCAACTGTTCATCATTAAGTATTTTCACTTCAAAATTTTTTAAACAATGTAAATGGCAAGCTTTTGGAGGCACGGGCCCAAACAATCTCTTAGTTATGTAGAAACAATAAACCAAAGAAAAAAGAGTTTAATGAACATTCACGCAAATAGTATGTTTAACATAGAACGAAACCACATCCAAACATAGAAATAACTCAAATTCCAAATTCATAGTTTAAAATTTTTTAAGTTTAATTCAATTTTAAATTAATTTCTTTATATATATATATATATATAATTTATTTCCCCACATTAAAGGGGGATTTACTCTTCTATTGTTTAAATGAGACGATATAGCTTAGTTGGCCAAGGTCCTCATTCTCATGGCCTGTGCTTCGCTGTGGTTGCGTGGGATGGGCTGTGTGGGTCACGGCCGTGTCATGAGGGCGGTGGGATGTTTTGATTGAAATGTTGGGACCTTTGGGAAGAAGCCTTTTATAAAATGATTTTTTTTTTATAATTTCAATAAGCTTAACTTGGTTTGTTAAGCTTCCTACGTTTGCCCCTATGCATAATAAGCTAGGCTCAATTTAGGCCAAAATGAGCAGCTCGATAAAACTAAACAAGCTACTTATTTAAAGACAAAATGAGCCTTCTTGGGTTGAAAAATTACTTAAAAAGTTTCGATTGGTTAACAATCAAAAACACACGACAGAAGAATCAAACTACCGATTCTAGAAATATGAAAAAAAAGAATAGAAACACAATAGAATATTATAAGAAAAGCACACAAGATTTATGTGAAAAAAATAAAAAATTAGAAAAAAATCAGTCGCAACATACCAAAATTTCACTATGAATTAAAGAAAATACATATTACAAAGCTCAAAATTTCTCTGTACAATCACTGTAGCTTACAAAAGTTCACTCATAATCCTCTATTGATTGCACGAGAGAAATCACATGGCCCGAATCCCCTTCTCGAACTTGATCGCTTCTAGAGAATGCCATTCGAGATTACTGCGTGCATATACCAAGCCTCGTCATTCTGAATCGATGACTTAAGAACTGGATTCAAAACAAAATGGCTCGATGGATACACCTAGAAAAAACGTAATAATTTCGCATGCTCGGAAAGAAAAATATGAAAGAGTTGAACTCTTAGGGCGGTTATGGTGTTGTTGAACATCGGTATGCCATACAACATAGCCATGCTCATTTTAAGCATGGTTGCAATATGTTGCATGCGCAAGATTGCCCCTTTTGAGGCACTGAAGTTCTGCTCTTTCGGGTGTTGTAGACTCCACGCTTCAATCTCCCACTTGAAGAGTGATAGCACCTCACAACTATCCTCCGAATCCACATCATAGTTTTGTAGTATAGTGTGGTCACCCCCAGTCTCAACCTTACTGGAGTCCAACTAAAGGCAAACATAACTACAATTTCTCGATAGTCACAACATTTGTCAAGATATTTGTAGAAAATTGACTATGTATCTTCTTTAAGAATAACTGTCAATCTTCTATGATAGAGCGTATAAAGTGATCCCTTAGATTAATGCGCTTCGTTCTGCATGAAAAACAACATTTTTAGAGAGATGAATATCACTCGTGCTATCACTATGAAGTATTCCAATCTATGCTCCTTACCCAATTCTATCATAAAGCCTTGTAGCTACACCATCTCCTTACTAGGCTTAATGATAATAATATATTCGACCTTCGTATTTGAACGTGCAATAATCTTCTGTAGTCTGTAAAATGAACTCATCGCTTTGTTCCCCAAAGTGAACATGTGCTCTATTATACTTCTTCTATCATCCAAACTCCTACTAGATTTGAATATACAAATCCTTGTAGACTGATTTCAACACTTCAAAGAAAACTATCATGTTGACAGTTTCTCTAAAAAACATGAGAATCCACTTCACTGTCTCTTAATGATGCATGCTTTGATTGCCTATATACCTGTTGACCACTCCTACTACATAAGCAATATTTGGTATTGTAAAAATCATAACATTCATCAGACTTAAACTGTTGAAGCATACGAAGTTCTCCCAACCGTGCTTTTGCTTTGCTTTAGACTTACGCGATAATTCCTTAAATAGCTTGATTTAGCCATCTAAGGGGTGCAAACAAGCTTTGTTTTTCTCGTGTTGAACATTTGTAACATCTTCAGAACATACTCTGCACGAAACAACATCACTGTACATGCACTCGAGTCCCTGTGGATTCTCATCCCGAGGATTTTTATGGTTGAACATAAATTTTTCATTTCGAACTCACTTGATAATTACTCCCTCAAGTCCCTGCAATGATCATATCATCCACATATAAAAGGAACATGATATAACAATTATCAAAATTTTTGATGAAGCAACAGTGGTCTGACTGATACTTCATGTAACAATGTTTGACATGAACCTATCAAACCTCTTGTACCATTGACTGGGGGTCTGCTTCAAGCCATGAAAACTATTCTTCACTTTGCTGACCAAATCTTTTCCCGGAACATCGTAACCCTGCAATTGCATCATGTACAAATTTTTTTCTTGATCGCAATGTAAAAAGATTGTCTTTATATCCGTTTGCTTCAAATATAGATCTTTCTCTACTAATAAGCTCAACACAACTCATTTCTTCTGATGAAACTCCACCTCACCTTGTAGCAACTGCTAGTTGCTACCATCTGACCCCTCTTTCAACTTATAGATCCACTTGTTGTATAGTGCTCTTTTGTAATATGGTAATACCGCCAAACCCCATATCTGATTTGAACTTAATGACTACATCTTGTCATCCATGACAAACTCTCACTCATTTGAATCTTCAACTTAAGTGACCTTCTCATAGCACTCTAATTCACAACTATCCATAAACAACAAATGATATAAAGGAGAATACATCTGTGTTGGTCGAATAGCTCTGTTGAATCCCCTGACTTCAATAACATGTGATTAAGGAACTTCATTTGTTTCATCTGATTGAGCATTACTTCTTTATCCTCCCTCTTGATCACTAATATCTTCTCTCAGCATACATGGTCTCTTAAAAACTAACTAAAAGGAAATCCTGAATTTCGATCTTGTCTTTGTACATCTTCATTTCATTGAATGTAACATTCCCTTTCCTGATGAATGTCTGATTCTCATAATTCCATGATTTGTACTTCAATTCATCTGAGTCATACCCAATGAAAGTGTACATGACATATTTTGAGTCAAGTTTACTCCTAATCCCCACATCAATATACACATGCATAACAACCAAATACCCTCAAGTGAGATAGATTTAACTCTTTGTCGCTTCAGACTTCTTTCAAAGGTATCGACGGACAATAGTAGATCAGAAACACTGTAGTGTTCATTGTTTATACCAAGAACTGACTTGAGAAGCCAGCTTGCAACCTCAAGCTTCTAGCACTTATGTGATGATTCTGTTTATGAGCTCAATTACTCTATGTTATTGTGGAGTTCTTCTTGGAACAATGAACTCATGTCTAATCCCCTACGAAGCACAATAATTCTTGAACCTCTGATTATCATACTCGCCCCCAATTATCTAATATGAAACACTTAAGCTTCAAGCCTCTCATTTTTTACTATGACATTTTACTTCTTAAACACTCCAAATATGCTATATTTTTTATTTAAAAAGTAAACCCATACCTTTCTAGTGTGATCATCAATAAATATGACAAAGTAATGAGAACCACCAATGGACTAAACTGGAATAGATCCCACACGTCAGTATGCACTAACTTCAGTTTTTTTTTTACTTCACCATTGACCCAACTTTGGAGAAGGAAACTTTCTTTTACTTGCCATATATATAATCTTCACAGAAATCCAAATATACATATTTCAAACTCTAAAGTTTATTTTTTGAAAGTAAGAACTTCATACCATATTAGCTTATATGCTAAACTCACGGAGCTACAAATACATATCCACATTGGTTCCGATCATATCAATGAAATCTATAATTTCATTGATCAGGTAAAGAGCCCCTTCAATGTTGCCCTGAGCCATCATCATTACCCCTTCCTCACCTTCCATGAGTCACCTATGAAAGTAGACGCATACCCTTACTTTTTCAGCTGGCTCATAGAGATCATATTTCTCTTCACACTATGAACATATTTGACTTCACTGAGCTTCTAAATTGTTTCACCTGACAATGTGATATATACATTACCCTTTCCTATGATATTGCAAGCCTTAATATTTCTTAAAAAAACTTTCCCTATATCACTCTGAGTGTAATTTTTAAACACCACTTTCTTAGGGCATGCATGAAATAGACTCATGGAAATACTATCCAAGATTCAATACTTACTAGGAATAAAACAAAAGAGTTAGACTTCGACGACCTTTAGGTAAAACTTATAATTAACATACAACTTGGAAGTACAAATTCAGAAATCATTTCTGCGCAGTCTAGCAAAAACAAAGTGCATTCTGACTAACAAAAACGAAATGTTTGCTGGTACAAGATAAATTCCAGATACTCTCCTAATCTTGACAATAACACTTGAGAAGAAAAACATTCAGCCACGAAAGAATAATGAGACCAACTGATAGTATTTCAACCAAGCTCGAAGTAACAAAATCTCGACTTTCATTGAACTTGTTCCTCTGGTACCAATAGCAACTTAATCCAACTTGACTGAAGAGAAGAGATAATGCACGAACCAGAAGGAGGATAGGAAGCCCACAGTACCAGTGGCGAGCATGATGGCCACAGCCATGAAAAGTGAATAACCAAGGTAGAGAGTAGCTGACACAGGACCACTTAGAGATTTGAGATCGAATACAAGGTAGTTGACGGAGTAAAGGAATATGTAGATGGCAACAGATCCTGAGGAGAAGAAAGATTTCCACCACCATTTCCAATCCTCAACACACAGATGCATGTAAGTGAGAACCAGTGAAACCTCAGCACAAACCACAACCAGAAGGATCAAAACAATGAAGAGAAAACCAAAGACATAATAGACACGACCCATCCACAAGCTAGACATGATGAAAAAGAGCTCAATGAACAGAGTGCCAAATGGCAGAGTTCCAGCACCAAGAACAAGAAGCCAAGATGGGTATTTTTGGGGAGGAATTTCTCGAGGTATCTGGTTTGTCCTAACAGGGAATTCAACATGGCTTGCCTTGGCACCCAGGTAGCCACCAATAAGGGTCAGCGGAACGGAAATACAGAACCACAATAAGAGCAATATGATAAATAGAGAAAAAGGGATGGCACCAGTACTCTGACTACCCCAAAGAAGAAAATTTAGAGTGGTCAGTATGATGAAGGTTATACCAGGGAAGAAGCAAGCAACCTTCCATGAAATGGACATCCAACCCGAATGATCTCCACACTTAATCGTCTTCCAAAGCCTCACCGCTGCATAGCCAGCTGCAATCCCAAGAATCAAGTAGAAGAAAATCATACCAGTAACAAGCGTCCCTCGAGAAGCTGGGGACATGAATCCGAGAGCAGCAAACAATATAGTCACCACTGCCATTCCAAGTATCTGCACGCCATCTCCAACCATCAAACAGAGTAGAGTTGCATTACCAGGTGCACGAAAGACATCCCCGACAACAAGCTTCCACCCGGAAAGCTCCTCGTTCATCTGGGCCTGAGCCTCTTTGTCCAATTCTTCATAACGGGTCAAGTCCCGGCGAACAGTTCTGAGTAAAATCAGCAGAACTATTCCGGCCAGAAACGCAATCACCATGAGGGAGTTGAGAATCGAGAACCAATGCACCTTTGCGCCTTCCATCTTCAGATAAGCATCCCACCGTGAAGGCCAGCGGATGTCACTCTCAACGAAGGAGACCTCATAGGTGAAGGCCAGAGGTTGCTTCTCCTTTACCGCCATGGCGACGGTGGTCGGCTCGCACTGGATCTTTGTCGGGTAATGATCGTACATCTTGAGATTCTTGATAGACTCGGTGTCATGTTGATAGCTGCAGGGGATAACCTCAAATCCGACCACCATATAACCTGGGATGTCGCGGCCGCCTTCAGAGGTAGCAACGGCGGAGTTGGCGGATGCAGCGGCTACAGTTGCAGGCTCCTCGTACTTATGAACAAGAACGGTGAACTTGAGGTGGTTGAATATGAAATGGGAATCACCAACACGGACGCCGATGGGGTAACCGGTCCATCGGAGAACGAGATCCTCCTTTGTCGTGTAGCGGATTGCAGGGAGGTTTTCTAGGAGGACATTAACCTGGTACATCTCGTCGATACGCTTTTTGAGAAGGGCGAGATCGGATGCAGAGAGGGAATCTGTGCGGCAGAGGATTAGGTCAGACTCGTTGGTGAACATGCGAAAGCGATAGGGAGAATTCTCTATGCGATCGCCCATTAGCAGCTCGCCAAGGTTCTCGGCGGAATCCTTGATACCCTCGAGCGGCCGGCAGAAGGGAAGAGAGTAGTAGCTGAAGGGCATCTCGGTATCTATAGAAGTGAGGGAGTTCACCTTCACGTAGAGGGGATCCCCGATCCGGTACTTGTGGGGGTAGCTTCCCGGGAGGTAGAAGCCATAGGAGGGAGGGGAGGCAAGGAAGAGGAGGAAGAAGGTGAGCCAGATGATAGATCTGGGTGGCATCGGCATCGGATCTCGCAGATCAAAGGCCGATTCTAAGAATTGAGGAAGCTAGGGTTTTGGGAGAGAGCTTCTGATTCGTAGATCTGAAGAACGTCAGCAATGGTGGAAAGAGCAGGAGAGGGGGGAGAGAGAGAGAGAGAGAGAGAGAGAGAGAGAGAGAGAGAGAGAGAGAGATGGTTTAAGCGTTTGAGTCGCTTTTAGCGATTCTGGAGGCCGCAAGCTGAAGCTGCTTCCCGGAGCGGATTGCGCAGATCCCTTCAAACCCAAATAAAAAGGACAGGGAAATTCATCAAAAAAAAAAAAAAAAAATCCAGTTATTTCTTACGGAAATTTACATGCATACCACACAAGTCTAATGAATTTACATATGAACAGTCAATGTATGATAATTGTGCTTAAAACTCATTCGTATGTATATATATATATATATATATATATATATATATATATATATATATATATATATATATATATATGTGTGTGTGTGTGTGTGTGTGTGTGTGTGTGTGTGTATTTCACTAAAAAAATAATAAAGTTGTTATTTTTTTATATAATTCTAAAGATTTGAGTTCTATACAAATTAATATAAATATTTAAGGGTATGTTTGGGGCAATTGCAGATTATATATAATCTGCTAGCAGATTATTCTGACAACCTTATAATTTACAGATTATCAGAATAAACTGATTTGTTATTTGGGAGATCTAATGCAAAACAACTTAGACTGCGTTTGGGACAGCATATGCGTTTCAGGATAAGCTGCTTAACCTAAATCACAGCTCGGAGACGGGCTGCGGAGTTTGGCCCGCGGCCTGCGTTTAGTGTAAAAACCCAAACGCGGTTTCAAATAAGCTGACGAAACCTGCGAACCAAACGGTACAGACGCCGCCCGCACTTATAGGTTGCCCCAGACTGCCTCTTATTGGCAGTTGTTGCTGGATAAATAATCATTTTGCCCCTGTCTAGTGAAATTGTTTGCAACATAACTGAATGGACACAAAAATAGATAAAATAGAAGCCGCAAATAATTACATATCAGTTCAAAACGATAACATAGAGTGCTCACACTCTTGTGAGTGTCAGAATAAATAAAATAAAGATAAATACAATTACAACTACAATGAGAAATATTAGAACAATCAATTTAAAACTCTAAATATGTCTTTCCTCAGTTGCACTGTCACCATGAGAAATCATTGTATCCCGATAACTGTTGGCAGTGCAATATGTTGGATTGTTGGCCCAACAGAAGAAACCACAACGAGCTGAAATGCCTCTGCGACAACCGTAGTACTGTCTCCCACTGCTGTGAGGTTGACGTAACATGAGTAACAGAGCTGGTATTCCGGAGTAACACAAGATAACTCCGTTGAACTCCTAAATTTTGGAACTCATGTTGCTATAGCTGCCTAAAAAAGCAAAGAAACCAATTGTCAGATTAGAAATTAAAAAAAAAAAATCAAAACGAAATGCATATAAAAATAACCTATAGTTTAATAAATAAATAAGACTTGGTGAATCAGCCACCACAGATAACATATGCGATAGAATCCCTCAAAACAACAATCTCGACCACACTTTCACCGTCATGAATTTCAAATTCATTAGAGTTTATCTCATTCTCAAGTAATGAAGGCCCAACACAAATTCTGAAGGTCCTTCAGAGATTCAGTTCATCATTGTCAGTCTACTGAAATATGTATCTGATTGAGAGGGATGCCGTCAGTGAAGTGATGAAGTGTCATTACGACCACCACAATATGCACCTGCCTTTAAAATGAATACGATGACATATCACGTATGATGACCCATTTCTTCTTCTAAACCAAAAAGTTTTTTCAATTACTCCGCATAAAAAGGAGTGACGCTTATTAAACTTTTCTTTTCCGCCACAGATAGTGTCACTTGCTCTCTCAAAATAAGGAATAAGGTATCTGGTGTTCGGATAGTGCTTCAGGTAGACTTTCTGCATATGATATCCAACATCAACCAAATAATATTTCTCTGTTATGAAAGACACTATTAATGACAAATAATAAATATAACTAGTAATTTACAAAGCAAAATAAACTTGAAGACAGGTGAGAGAAATACTGTGATCAATTCCTAGTTGTATAGAAGAAAATTTGACTGTCATGTGCACTCCGTCATTACAAAAGTGAAATACATGATGAAGTCACATACTACCATGACATTCTGAGTAGTTGAACAACTCCGACCAATGCATACCACCTTTTCGTGGATGGGTAGTCGGGCATCAACGTGAGTACCGTTGGTTGCACCTATGCAGTATTGTCTTACATCGTTAGAAACTAATTATATTAAGTTTATGTTAAGTTTATCTTCAAAGTCTGGCTCAATTCCACACTGCTTATATTTTTTCGTTGCGGGCATTGCCTGTAATATTGTATTGAGAAGGGGGGTTTAGGGGATTTTTTGTTAAACCAAAATATTTTGAGAATAATAACAAATGTATAATGTAAATATTACCTCTAATTTCTCAACCCATCATTCATTTGGAGCATGGATAGTCTGCTTAATGAGATCCCAACCCAACCCGATAGATCCACATTTCAGCTCCTTCCAAATTTTCCATTACTTCTTCAATTGATCCAATTTTTTTTTGAATTTGTGTCTGTCGTATTCCCTTTCCATCAATTCTTTGAACCTCTTTGCAATATTTTTCCAACCTTCCTTGTTAAAGTATTTGGTTGACCTGTTTTTGAGTTCTATTTCTTTAATACAGAGATTGCAAAAAATATTTGTAACTTTCTTATTCCACATAGCTGATGGACCACCTTCATCGTTTTAGTCATTTTGGAACTATATGAAGAATTTATGGTTAAAAAGATCAACTTAACATATATTATAATGTTAAACAATTGCACAATAAAAACAAAGAAGACCGGAAAAAAATGGAGCTTTTTAATACATAAAAAAGCCTCATATATGCATATATATATATATATATATATATATATATATATATATATATATATATATATATATATATATATATATATATATATATATATATAT